>JARHVA010000205.1:92500-505000 GCA_037957365.1 Torreya grandis | reverse complement strand
AAGAAGCTCCTCTGCATCAAATAATGGTTTTTCTCTTTACCAAAGGAATAATATGAATGGTATACTAGAATTCTAACCATTTAATAATGGAAGATAAAGAAGGTAGAAATACAAAAAACTCTGAGTGGGGTCTAAAGAATAACTGTGGCATAGGTCTGGGAAGATCATACACAAGAGCTAAATGTAATATCGTTAAATTGAACCTATCATAAGTAGGTGCAGTAAAGAGTTGATCATCCTAGAATAGTGAATGGGTCCACCAAGTGTTTGATATAAATCTAACCAATGAATTGTACTCCTCATGCATAATAAGAGGGCCAACTACTCTATACAATGATGGTGCAATAAAAGCAAAGGCTAAAACATACTGTAAAATGCCTTATACCTATGGTATAAACTACATCATTTCTAATGTGTCTTGAATCAATATACCTATTCCCTATAATATTTGAAGCAAACCAGAGGTACGTTGATCATAAAATAACTCCTCAACATCTGTAAGGTGATAAAGAGATGGTGGACATGGGTCCCCATCACTATTATAGTCATTTATGCTAGAAGAAGAGTCCTTGATCTCAAAAATGTGCTTACACTCAAAAGCATCATCAAGTACAGGTGAATCTAATAAATAAGAATGAAATGGAACATTCACTAAAGGAACGTCCATGTAAATGGGAGAGTAGGGCTCAACAACCCTTGAAGCTGAAGAAGAGATTATAGATGAATCACAAGAATCTGCATACTAAATATCCATAGGAAGAGGAGTCATTAATGCTCTCACAATGGAAACAGTAAATTTATTTGAAGTACCAATCTATGATGGCTCTGGATGAGCAATATCATGTATAAGAATAGAAGTAGAATCTGCAATGAGATAATTAAGGTTTGGCAAAATCTCATCTTGTAGTGGTGGCTTGATAGAAGGAAGAACACTATCCACCATAGATGTGTCATGACAGGAAATAGTAGGAGAGATTACAATAGTCTCTAAAGAGACAATAGGAAGAGGAGTATTATGAGTGATATAAATCTTAGCAGTATCTCTGAAAAGAGATTGAAGAATACTCCAAATAGTGTAGGGACATGTTGTATATTCAACATGGCAATGAAGATCCATGAAAACATGTAATAGTGAGGTACCAAAAAGCTTGTCATAAGTGTTATCCTACTTATTGAATTGACATGAGTTAAAAGGATCAATAATTTGTACATATAGGAATGGAGTGTGATTCTTTCTTGAGAGCAACTATTCCATGTATGCATGCAAAGAAGCATAGTTAGTCTTTCCAAGAAGAACTGCTGATGTAGAATCAACTTTGCCCCATGAGTGTCTCTCAAGTGAAGTTGACATGACTGAGAGAAGACACCAAAGAAGTGCAAAATTACACAAAATATTTGTAGTGACACCCTAGTTATGAAAATAGTATAGGCTCATGAAAAAGATGTTGGGCACAACCAAGAATGCATCCAAATGAGTAGTAAGTGCAGGAATCAAAACAATAATAAAAATGATAATGTGAAAAAGAGACACCAAAGAATGCATAGTGCCACATAATACCCCCTTGAATGATTATAGTTACCCTCCCATAATGTTGTAGATATAAGCATGCTCATATAAATGTCAGGGAGTTGATAATGCATCTTGAGTAGTAAATGCATAAGTACAAGGAACTGGAGGGACATCAAACTCAACCAATAATGCATGTAAAAGTGTATAATAGTTGGTTTGAAGAGAGCTATAGAAGGCCCAAAAATGATACCAATACATAGAGCACAAAAAAATAAGCACTTATAAATAATATGGCATTCAAATCTGAGTTACCAATCAAAAGTTATGTGTGTTTGAAAATTTGCTCGCATGAAAATTTTGATGGCAAATAGAGGTGGAAATTTTTTGATCAACATCACCAAAGGAAAATTTTATGCATCAACTTTCAAAATAAAAACTTAAGCCTCTCTTAAGAAAAAGTTAAGCATTTTTGGCATGGAAGTGACCATGGGATTAATTTTCATATGATAAACGGCTAAGGGCTAAGTTGGGAGCTTATCTCATGTAACCCCACCATATGACCAAGGGAATAAGGATTATTATGGGTGTTCTCCCCCTCCCATTTTTTATTTATGTGGGAGTGACATCATCCAAAAAATGCATTAATTTTTAATGAATAGTGTCACAAAACATAGTGTTAAATTTGATGATTGCACACACATCATAAGTGTAGAAGAAGATTGATAGAGTTTTGGTTATGCTTCTTCAAGCAACAAAGTTAGATAGGCATGTTGGCAGGGTTAATGAAACTTGATAGTAGTGTTAGCATGTTATTAAAACCTGATAGGGGTGATAGTATAGTCATCAAAACTTGATAAAGGTACTGACATAATCAACAAAACCCAACGAAGGTGTTGGCATGGTCAGCAGAACCTGATAGAAATGCAAGCATGGTTGGTGGAACTTGATAAAGGTGTAGGCACATTCAGTGGAATTTGACGGAGGTGCTAGCATGGTCAATAAAACTTGATGAACATGCAGGTAAGGGGGTCAAAAATCGATGGATATGAAAATAGGGGGGTTAGAACCTGTGATGTACTTGATTAAGAATGAAAACCTACCAACCTATTATAGTTTATATTGGGTTCAAAAAACCTATCAAAGTTGGAAAACACCAAATATACAAGTTTGATATAGCCTCCATAAAATCTAATAAGAACCCATTTGAGAATTTAAAAACCCAGAAAAACCCAAAAATGTTTTTTTGATTTGAGATCATAACATTACAAAATGTGTGAAATGATTGAAAATGCCCCAAACCCCTCTAAAAATGGTTGAAAATCACTATCATAGACATAAGTTAAGTGTACAATCTATATTAGGGTTTTGGTACTTTTCAGATCTGATGACATTGTTTGTTTTACAATAGGAGACTCTAATTGTATAGTTTACATGAATTTACATGAAATCCCACCAGACCTATGAAAATCAAAAAATTAAGAGAAAGTGTCAGGAAATGCATGCATGTAAAATATCTCACCAAGGATTTTAAAATAGTAAATTGACTGTTAGATCAAAGCTTTGATACCATGTCAGATTGCTTTAGGATATCTAAATATCATGGATTGCATGAAGACCATAGAATAGGTGAGAATAAGAGTGCAACGCAAAAGTGAGCTTCATTAATGTTCAATAGGATCATTCATTAGCCAAAAATTACATAAGAAGTACATTATATAGTGAGATATTAGGTCACCATAAAGGTAACAACTCAACTCACAATTAGAAAACACATTAAGTGTGTGTTCCCCTAATGACTTTAACAACCCTAAGTAAGTTGACTAATAATCATGTAGGTAAAACCAAAATCAGTAAAAAGCCTACACTAAGTACTTGAAATAAACTAGGGAGCAAGATAAATAGTAGCATTGATGTTACTATGTGTCTTAGGTGTTAGTGTCTAAGGAGCAATAAAGAAGGTGTAGGTTTAAAACTCGAAGAGATGGGAGATAAGTACATTTTAAGCATTCTGGGAAAGATAAAATACTTGGGTCATAAGCATAAGTTTGGTTGGACTAAGAGATATAGGCCAATGGAAATAAAGTTAGAGCAAATGCGAGATTTACAGAAGCAGGATAGGTATAGAACCAAGAAGAATAACCAAGGTCTAAGTTTTCATGTGTACAAGACTGAGGTATTACATAATCATAAAATATCATCTATATTTTCCCCCCTTCAATCTAGTAATGAAATTATTAGATTAAAAGAAATGAATTCATACCTGGGTGTGTATGCACACCTTGTCTTTGCATGTGCCCAACTTGAGTGCTTTGTTTGTGACTGACCTACAACCAAGAGCATGTTACAATATAAAATCAATGCATATAATCTAAGATTAGAAGTAATTAAAATAGATTGAAATTGAAAGAGCAAAGTTTAGGATTACACCTATGTGTCAATGTAATTGCTTTAGCTATTGGCAAGTTGATTTGAAAAATATGTATTATTATAAGGATCTAAAATTGGGATTATGATAAATATAGATGAATCTTTAAAGTGAATATATCTGAGAGAGGTATAGAGAGAGAGAGAGAGAGAGAGAGAGAGATTGGAAGGCACATTCCCCTAACTTTGGAGCAAAATTGAGTTGCCACCTAGCAATTGAGATTAGCTCAACTATGCAACCCAATGATACTTATATCCTAGTGAGGTTGGATAATCAAGTCTAACCTAAAAACTTGGAAATATTAAGTGATTTGATCACCTCAACCATACCAAAAAGCAAACCAACTATTGCAGTAGATTGGCTCAATAAAAGTCTATAAAAGTTTGTGAGGTATCAATACGAAAAAGTCCATGATGTGGTAATAGTCCATAAAAGAGTTTTGGAATTTGAAACTAATTTATATTTTGAAATATTAAGCATATGTTGCATATCATATGCACCATGGATATGTCTCATGCTAAAACTATGCATAACAATAGTATCAATATTAGAATTATACCACAACTATGAATAATAATAGTACCAATATATAAAATTTTGCCACAACTATGAATCTAAATCATATAATTATGTGCTTTGGATAATTTGGATGACTATGTAAGTGTTGAGAATATGCTTTCAAAGCATGCCCCACTATACATGGGAAAATCTAAAAACTGATATAATTACCAATGTGAAGGACATGTTTCCAAAACATGCCCCTACTGTAAACTAGACATGTTGAATACTGAATAAGTGTGAAGAACATGCTTCCAAAGCATGCCCCTACTAAATATGATAACTATGAATGTGTGGAATCCATGCCAATATGAAATGACCCTACTGAATCTAAAAATTGATATAAGTACTATATATTGAATAAATATGGAGAACATGTTTCCAAAACATGCCCCCACTAAATCTAGAAATTGATATAGGTATCATATACTAAATTGTTAAGTTGTGGAGCTAAAAGCTTCACTGATGCCGACATGGAGGAGGGTGCAGAAGGGTTGCTGAGTGCCACGGACACCAACGTCGGTCAGGCCAATCGACGTCGGCAGGAAGGAGACAAGAAGCAATCGGCGTCAGTCAGAGATCGATCGGCGTCGGCGACCCCCAGGCGGACAGGGACCGGCGTCAGTCGCCTGTGTGGTTCGACTATGAGTTTATTACGAGCAGTTGGTTGACGAACCAAGTGTTTGCATGCTTAGTGCTAATTATAGACTGAGAGCTGTGGATCTAATTATTGTACTAAGTGTCTAATTATTGTTTGGATGAGATCTATATAATAGACTCATGGTTGTATTGTAAAGTAGTGCTAGAGAGTAAGAGAGCATAATTATAAGCTCCTTCGGTGTGTGAGGTAGAGCAATGGTGTGTTCATCCTAGTGCCACAGTACCAGGTGTGTGGGTGTTGGATTGGAGAGTCAGTTGGATTCTTCATGTATGTATGATCTTGGTCATCAGGTGAGCATGGCTATGATAGGAGATCTACATGGTAAGTAAGATCGTTGATCTACAGGTGTGTGTGTGTGCAAGGTCAAGGTTCACAGGTGTGCAAAACTAGTATTGATTTATAGGTTGGAGATCAGATAGGATAGCAACACAACAGGGAGCAGGATCAGGCAGGATCTACTTGGAATACGGTGTGTACTCATTGGTATGTGCGTGGAGTACATGGAGAGCTAAGAGGAAGGCAAGGCAGTTCCTTCTATAAGTATGGTCTGTTGAGGTGTAGGTTATTGCAAGTTCATGGGAGATCTACTTGAAGTACTTTGAGTACTTATGGAGTGCGTGGAGCACTTGTGGAGTGCATGGAGCACAGGTGTAAGGTGAACACCAACTCTGTGTTTGAGTTGGGTGTTGGGACCTAGTAGAGAGAGCTTTGAGGAGAGAATTACTGTTCACTTGAGGTGTGGGAAACCTCTGAAGAGGTGGTGGAGAAGAAGTGGCATTTCTTTATTGTATTCTTTCATGTAAGAGTTATTAATACAAGTTGTGTATTGTCTCTCATATTCTGTGTTATTCTGAATTCTAGTTACTTGTTGAATCTGGTTAATTTTTGCATATTAAGTTGCTTGGTTTGGTAATCAACTGTGTGCTTCGAGTGTTTCACATCCTGACAAGTGGTATCAGAGCTAAGGTTACAGGAAGCAGGTTTTGTGTTTGGTTACAGGTCACTCTCAGGGGTTTCTAATTGAGTGGGAGCAGAGCAATGGCAGATGAAAGTAAGCTAAGAATGGAGGAGTTGAAAAGCATAGATGGTCACTTAAGGTCTCATGGAAAGAAAGAGTAGGTAAAAGAATATTGTTGGTTTGTGGAAGATCAGCAAGAAGAAACTGAACAAGCAGATGTTGCAGGTGACGTGGCACAAGATGCTCTGGGAGGTTTCTTGGATAAATTTGAATCTTGGATAAAAGATTCGGTTGCCTCTTTCCTTGCAGCCCCAAGTAAAGGAGCTGGTGAGCCTTGCCAAAGAATTGGCAAAGGGAAAGTGAAGCTGAAATTGCAGGCGGCCAACACACATGTGTTGATGAAGGTCATGCAAGTCCCAGGTTTGGAGATATGGCTAATTTCTTCAGAAAGATTGAGTGATGAGAGATGCACAAGAACTCTCACAGTGGGTGCACTTGAATTAGCTAGTGGTAAGAAAATAGGTACTCTTTATCTACTTGTTTATAATACTGATTCTTCTTTCGTTGCAGAGACATGGCTTCATAGGCTTGGTCACATGAGTAGGAAGGAGATGCATGTTCTTAAGCAGAAGACAAATATATTTGACAGGCTTAAGAATTGGAAAGCCTTGGTGTTCTTGGAGGAGATGGCGGACAGAAACCAGTGGATGGTGCTAGATACTTCTGAGTAGAGCAGTTTGGACATGGGTTTTGATTTAAAGGAGCTCGCGAGTAAAAGGTCATCACTCACAGGTGAACACAGATACCGATGTCGGTCAGGAAGAACCGGCATCAAATAGATAGGTGCCAATGTCAGTCATGTGCAGACCAAAGCCGGTGATGTTGGGAAGGGTAAGACCGACGTCGATCAGGAGGACCGACGTTGGTCAGGAGGACTGACGTTGGCAGTAGGTAAGACCGACGTCAGTCAGATGACCGACGTCGGCAACAGGGACACCGACGTTAGCAGGTTGGTAGTCAGGGACAAATGCATGGGAATCGACGTCGGTCGGATGCAGATTGTGGAGTGATCGAGGTCGGTCACTGTAACGGATTTTGGGTGGATAGCACGCTGTCAAGGAGTCTCAAACACCCATACAGAGGACTGAAGACGTAAGTAGGCCCTCAAATTTGTTGTTCCTCTTCTTTATACTCGTTGTTGATTGTAGAGCAGGAAGGATCCAGGAAACAGGTGGGAGCATGGTAGGAATATGATGCAGAACCAAACGAGAGTTTTGGTAGGGTTGTCAGCTGGTGCGAAAGCACAGAGATGAATGGATTTCTTAGTTGAAGAATAGAGAGAATGGACAGGTGAGATGGAAGACCAGGCATATGGTCTTGAGGAGCTACAGGATAGTGGTACAGGTTTTGACAGGGGGATGACAGAGCATGACTCTAGTCAATGTCAGGGTAACTATTGTGGTTTGTCTTACCAGGTGGATGATGAGTTGCGACATCATTCTATTGCTGTATGTGGATGGTATATTTGCTAGCAGGGTTTGTACATATAGGGTTTTGCTGAGCTAAGGGTAAGATTAGTTCAGTGGCATGTCAGGAGGAGTTTGGAGCAGCGAAATTCTTTGACATGAGAGGCATGGAGATCACAGGTTGATTTTGTCTCCAGTGGGAGCTGATGTGAATCAGGTGTTGGCGAGGTTCATTACGCAGGATGCAAAGCCGGAGCACACTAAGGGTTGGACAGGTACAGTGTTCGAAATCACATGAGGTCTGGTATAGACCTGAGTATTCCCATGCAGTGGGAGCTGTTAGAGAGTTAGGAGCCAATTCAGGGAAGTGGGTTCTCAAGGATTTGAGAAGGACCAGCAGCAGGTATACATGCAGGGTCAGGACTTCACTACATGTGTTTGTAGGTTTGAATGTGGCAGGGTACTCGGATGACAGGTGGTGCACCACAAGATGTGTGGTGGGTTGTCTTTAGGATTGAGCTTGAAGAGGGATACAAACCAGAAAATAGATTAGACAGAGTACAAGTATAGGTACAATGCAGTTGTTTATCTCCAAGTGGGAGATTGTTAAGTTGTGGAGCTAAAAGCTTCAATGATGCAGACATGGAGGAGGGTGCAGAAGGGTTGCTGAGTGCCACAGACACCGGCGTCGGTCAGGCCAACTGACGTCAACAGGAAGGAGACAGAAAGCAACCAGCGTCGATCAGAGATCGGCCAGCATCGATGACCCCAAGGCGGACAGGGACCGGCGTCGGTCGCCTGTGTGGTTCGACTACGAGTTTATTACGAGCAGTTGGTTGACGAACTAAGTGTTTGCATGCTTAGTGATAATTATAGACTGAGAGCTGCGAATCTAATTATTGTACTAAGTGTCTAATTATTGTTTGGATGAGATCTATATAATAGACTCATGGTTGTATTGTAAAGTAGTGCTAGGGAGTAAGAGAGCATAATTATAAGCTCCTTCGGTGTGTGAGGTAGAGAAATGGTGCGTTCCTCCTAGTGCCACAGTACCAGGTGTGTGGGTGTTGGATTGGAGAGTCAGCTGGATTCTTCATGTATGTATGATCTTGGTCATCAGGTGAGCATGGCTATGATAGGAGATCTACATGGTAAGTAAGATCGTTGATCTGCAGGTGTGTGTGTGTGTGCAAGGTCAAGGTTCACAGGTGTGCAGAACCAGTATTGATCTGTAGGTTGGAGATCAGATAGGACAGCAACACAACAGGGAGCAGGATCAGGCAGGATCTATTTGGAATACGGTGTGTACTCATTGGTATGTGCGTGGAGTACATGGAGAGCTAAGAGGAAGGCAAGGCAGTTCCTTCCATAAGTATGGTCTGTTGAGGTGCAGGTTATTGCAGGTTCATGGGAGATCTACTTGAAGTACTTTGAGTACTTGTGGAGTGCGTGGAGCACTTGTGGAGTGCATGGAGCATAGGTGTAAGGTGAACACCAACTCTGTGTTTGAGTTGGGTGTTGGGACCTAGTAAAGAGAGCTTTGAGGAGAGAATTACTGTTCACTTGAGGTGTGGGAAACCTCTGAAGAGGTGGTGGAGAAGAAGTGGCATCTTCTTTATTGTATTCTTTCTTGTAAGAGTTATTAATAAAAGTTGTGTATTGTCTCTCATATTTTGTGTTATTTTGAATTCTAGTTACTTGTTGAATCTGGTTAATTTTCGCATATTAAGTTGCTTGTTTTGGTAATCAACTGTGTGCTTCTGGTGTTTTGCATCCTGACATAAATGAGTGTGGAGAACATGTTTCCAAATCATGCCCCCACTAGATCTGAAAACTATGCCAACTATGGAGAACATGCCTCTATTACATGGCCCCATTAATATGCCCCCCTTTCAGGTGAGGTAAAGATTATAATTGGTAGTTACCTCATCTCAAAAGGATAATACAACTGTATAATATGTGAATGTAACCATGTAGCATATAGAAGGAACATATCTATGTAAATGTATCATTGAGGTGTATAGAACTTATGTGACCATCTATAGACCTAATATGCATGATAAATATCAAGGCAACATCTAGATAGTAACAGTATAAGCTCAACAAAAAAATAAGCACACACATAAGAGCACTCAAAAGCAAGTCAAAAGGTAATAGTTGAAGGAGACCACAAACAAAGGGCATGTTTAAGTTCCACATGATTGAAGGGACATGACTTATTCAAATATTCACAAAATCAAGAATGGTATATTTAAATATCCATATAATAAACCATCACATATGCAAATTTTAATGAAATCAGACATAACCATGGGGGCCACAAGCAAAAGAGCATATTCAAATATTTGAACAAGAAATACAATAGCATGGCAAGACACTCAAGGAAGTTTATAAAGTAAAGCATAAGCAACTAGAATAAACATGTCACAATAGCCCATGGATCAAATGTATTAGGAAAAATTTCAAGTGTATAGCATATCAAGTACGCTATGCAAGATATAATCATAGATATACCCCATCAATGTTAGCAGTAATAGTTAAATTGTCATAGTTTTGTCATTTTGAGGTATATTTCTCTTCTAAACTATAAGAATTATGTTTCGTTTTACCTATTGTGGACATATTACGTATGCATCCTTTGCTCTTATATTTCCAAATTAGATTTTTCAATGTCACACATTGATTAGTAGTATGGTCAATGATCTGATCGTAGTTACAAAATGGTACTCCTTTTGTGGGTAGTAGTCTATTGCCTAATCTATGTCTGGTAGAAGGTAAATAAATAATTTTATGTTCGAGTAACAAAGATAAGATAATATCTGTCGTATCATGTTCCTTTGTGATCTAGAGTATTTGGTGTAAAGACTTTTGAGAAGACTCCATATTATTTACATGATGTACTTGCATTGGGCCCTTATAAGGTTGACTTGATGCTTTTAACAAAGAGGTATGTATGTAATAACAAACATTTACATGCTCATCTATTTTTTTTGTTTTGCCTTTATTTGGATTTTACTCTATATTTTTTGTAAGTGGGTTTAGTTTATATGTATAAGGACCCATAGGTTTAAATACATCATGTGACAGGTGTTCTAGTTGGTCAGTTTTTAAATTTTGCATTTTCTCATCTGTCATATCATAAGTTGTATCATCATCACTATCATAATAATCCGAGATGTGGCCATCTTTTTGGTCAGTATTGACAAACAAAGGAAGTTCAACTGCTGGAGGCTCTTTTATTAGTACTGACACATTTTGTAATGGTTTTTTCTCTTTATGTACATCTATATGCACTTAGGATGTTGTGACTTATTTTCATTTTTAGTCAAAGGAGTCATTGTAATTTATTCACCTATTTCATACATATGAATATACGAGAGAGTCATGGAATGTTAAGGTGGTACCATTGTAGGAATGCCCTCAATTTTAGAATGTATCATTTTATAAAATTTGAAAGGTTCATCATTAGTGCGCATGGATAATAAGGTCCCCTCATATATGAATTTCACACATCAATGAGGCGTAGATGGGATAGTTTCCATTAAATGTATCCAAGGTCTACCCAAAAGTGAATTATAATGTAAACATTGAGACATGACCTGAAAATAGTTAGAATTATTTTTGGTCCTAAGGTCACATCCAATGTAATTTGTTTAACTTGAGGGCTATATGAGTTGTCAAACCCTCTTATGTGCATAATTGTGTTTTAAATAAAGTTTATGTTAATACTCATGGTGGTTAGTAATTGTATGCTACAAATGTTTAGGCCTGATCCATTATCGATGAGCACTCTTTTTGTACCTTTACTTTGTATTGTCACTTGTATGAACAAAGGAAAATTTTGGTCAAAACTATTTTTTGATGGTAATCTATTGGATCAAGGGCAATGATTTTAGCATTGTTCTTGATATCTTTCATGATATTCGTAAAGTAAGCAGGCTCAATATTAGTTGGAATTTGTGTTTCACACAATGCTTCGTATAAGATATCCTTATAAATAGGAGATTACTTTAGGAGCTCAAGTATTGAAATCTTAGCATTTGTATTGTTCAATTGGTCAACAATGTCATATCCCCTAGATTTTATTATAAGTCTGGGTTTAGGTGGCACTTATATATTAACAAGTGGTGGGATGGGTTGAGCAACCTTACCTCTTTTTTTAGTAACAACATGGACTGAAAAATCTAATATAAGTTATGGGCGATAATGGGTGTGGGATGGTAGTTTTCATTCAAATAATATCTAGGTAGGATAAACGGTCGAGAACGTGCACATTGGTGTCTATATATTGGCTCTAAAATATTACAGAATGAATTTTGAAAAGAGGTCAGGTATTGTGTTTGCTTTAAAACCCTTTCATTATTGACATGGGTTTACTTATAAGATTTGACAAGGCAATTAATGTATTAAACCATAATAACTATGACATATTGGAATAAAAAATGGGTAATAGATGCACCATGTTGCACATATTTTATGACAATTTGGGATCAATAATAAAAAAATTAGAAAACCTTAAGTGACCTAGGGTTTGATGTTTAAATATTACTTTCACCAAATGTTTGACCCTGAAATGTTGATCTAAGGTGATGTTATCTTTAGCCCTATATTTGAATTAAATGGGTATGTAGAAATGAAATGGCATAAGGGTGATAATTAGACATATATCAAGCTAATTAGATGTTAAACCCAAAAATAAGCATACATTGAGTTTATTATGTTGAGATAGTCTAAATATGGAAAGTAAAATTATACTAGATATATAAATGACAAAAAAATAATGGACTTAGCTTATTCTAATGCTAATGCAGTTCTAGATTTGAAACAAGCAAATATCAAGTTGGAAGGAGATTCTAGGATAATCATTATATTTTGGATTTGACACTTTTGGCTCTCTAGACACTAACATCAGCTTGGGATGGTTATGGCAACACTATTCTTTAGGTTTGATACAAGTGTCTTGTATATAACACCTATTAGAATACGATGCAACCACTTATATGCTTATGGATTTTTCTTCACCTTCACTATGGTGTACTCAAATCTGGATCATAGACTATCACTCCTTATGAAATAATAAAACCTTAGTTCCTCATCTTTATAGTAATTTTGGGAGCAAATGGGTTAGTCAGAACATGGTGTTAATCTAGCCCCAAAGACCCCATTATCATAAAGCACTACTTAAATAGCCAATACTCTAGAAGAGGGCCTCAAACTCATGTATTTCTCCCTACGTGTTGGCTTGTGTGTGAATCATTCAATATGTACAAAGTAAGTATAATAATGACCTAGCTTGTAACTTGGAAAATTGGGTTCTTGAGTTATTCCTTTAGTAATTTAGACCTATAGATGTGTTATACATATGATTGGTATGGAAATAGGAAAGCTTTGTTCAATTGAATACTTGATAAAGTGATTTTGATAAGTTGCCTTAGTCTCTTTGGTCTTTTTATAGGTGGTGAATGAATGAGGGTTGATCTTCTATTTATATCAATCCCTTCAAAGTAATAACTGACATTAAATCAATTACGCTAATCAGTAGGAAACATTTCATTTACAAATTAGATGACTTTAGGGCACTAGATACTTGTATTGAGAAAGGACAATAGTATTGTTGTTATTATTTGTCTTAGGTATTAGTGTCTAGGGAGCAAGAAAGTAGGTACAGGTATATAACTTACAGATATGGAAGATAAGTATATTTTAAGTATTCTAGGCATGATAGAAGACCTAGGTCATCAACATAAAATTGGTTGGACTAAGAGATATAGGCCAATGGACACAAAGATTGAGCAAATGTGAGACTTATAAAAGTGAGATAGGTGTAGAAATGATAGGAACAACCAAGGTATGAGTTTTCCAAGTGTACAAGACTAAAGTGTTATATAATTATAAAATATCATCTACATATCTATATACCACATGATGGTAATCATTCTTTTACTTCACACATAAATTATGAGGAAGATCTTGTCATGCACTATTTTCACCTATCCAACCATGTTCCAAACCATGGAAATGATCCAACCTAAGGTTGAAAATGTAAAATATACCAAAAAAATAAAATAAATCAAATGTTCCAAAAATACCAAAAACATTCAGAAAATAAAAAATACTAAAAAAAATCAAAATGTTCATAGTTGTACTATTTATTATACATATGTTGTTTGTTCTATGTTAGTAGATAACATATCATTATTTTCATATATACATGTGTTTCACGCTTCATTTGAGTGTGATATAGGCATACCCAAAAACATGATATATGCACATACAAATGTTGGAATTTCCCTCCACTCATGTCCTAAGTACGTTGGGTACATATACTTCTTTGATCACGACACACTAAGGTTACATTATTCTATGATAACTTTACATTATCGTGTTTAAGCTTATATATACTTATACATGTATATATCCATGCTTGTAACTTTCATATTGTACTTGATATGATATGTACTTAGCACTGCTTACAAACACATATGTTTATGAACTAATATGTAGTTCATGTTGGTTGCCTACCTTTCCTTGCTTGTTATTGTCTTGTATTGTATTGCCTATTGGAGCAATTGAATATGCTCCATTGATTGTGGCCTTCGTGCCTATGCTTGCTTATTTTTACATTTGAGTATGTCATTTTTTTTTTATGTGGACATTTTAATATATCATCATAATCTTTTCAAATATTTGACTAAGTCATGTCCCTTCAATTATATGGCATTTGAGCATGCCCCTTGTATGAGGTCTCATTTGGACCCTTTCCTGTTGCTCTGATTTTGAGTGCTCTTATGGGTGTGCTTGATTTATTACTAAACTTATATTGTTAGTCTCTAAAAATTACCGTTATCTACACCATACATCTTATGAATTGATGTGATCACATATTGTGTGCCTAAATGTTATATCTATCTAGACGTGTTTCTCCAATATGCTACATGATCTATACACTACTTATATAAATAAATTATCCTTTTAAGGTAAGGTAGCCTCCAAATTCTAATTCCTCTCACCTCAAAAAGGGGGGAATATCAGTGGGGTCATGTCATAGAGGCATGGATTCCACACTTTCATAGTTTTAGATTACAATGGGGGCATGTTATGGAAACATGTCTCTGCATTTACATCAGTTATCATATTCTCTAGATTACAGTGGGGGCATGTTATGGAAAACTATTCTCCATATTTACATCAGTTCTTAGATTATCTAGATTCAGTGGAGGCATGTCATAAAACATGTCCTCCATACTTGCACCAATTTCAAATTCACCATATCTCATAATATATGATTCATATAAAAATTTATGGCAGTATTTTATACATTGATATTGTTATTCAACCCAAATTTTAGCTTGAGACATATATAAGGTGTATATTCCATGCAAAGTGCACCTAAAATTACAAAATCAAATTATTTTATAGATTTCAAATACTTTTATGGATTATTATTATACCTAGTTTAGACTTTTATGGATTGTTATTGAGCCAATTTATTGCAATAGTTGGTTCACCCTTGAAAGGTTCAATTGATTAAATCACTCAATCTTACCAAGCTTATAAGTTAGACTTGATTAAATCATCTAAATTTACCATACTTATAGGTTGTATTTTATTAAATCATCCACCCTCACTAGATATATATTGTGATCACTCACACTCATCAAATCATGCACATATTTGGGTTGTATGATTGAGATGAAACAAGCTCAATCGACGTGTCTCAACTTATATTTACATTAAGGTTGGGTTAACACACACACACACACACACACACACACACACACATATATTTGTGTGTGTGTGTGTGTGTAGTTTTAAGTCCAGATTTGTCCCAATCTCATGTTCAATGCTTCATAATGAAACATCTTATTAAATCAATTTGCCAAAAGGCAATATGGTTGCATCAACACACAGGTGTACTCCTAACCTTTTTCTTTCTACTTTCAAGCATTTTAAATTCTTTCAATTTCAGATTTCATACAATGATTATATATAGTATCATCATCTTGGTTATAGGTTAGTCACCAACAAAGCACTCAATTTGTGCTCACACAAAGATAAGGTGTGTTATACACACCCAAGTATGCATTTTTTCATTTAAACTATCAGTTTCATTACTAGATTAAA
This sequence comes from Torreya grandis, assembly GCA_037957365.1. Lineage (NCBI taxonomy): Eukaryota > Viridiplantae > Streptophyta > Pinopsida > Cupressales > Taxaceae > Torreya > Torreya grandis. The sequence continues at coordinate 489,298 of JARHVA010000205.1, read as the reverse complement.
GGGGGGCAATCAAGGAGATGGGGGAAACTGTAGATACTAAATTTAATTTATGTAGTAATCTAGTCTTGTACACTTGGTAAATATACATCATGACTATACCTTTCAATTATAGACCTGCTCTTTGCTAAAAGGTTCACATTCACCATCTCTTTGTATCTAATTACTTGTCTCTTAGTTTGACCACTATTATTATGATGACCAAGCCTTCTATACCATGTAAAAATATCTAAAAATTATCATTATCCTTCACTACCAGTTTTGGACTTATACCTATTTTCTAGTTTCCTTGACATTTGCATCTTAGATAGATACTTACATCGATACAAGTATCCACCTTTCCTACAAAGTGTCCAATGCCCAAAATTCATCCAATTTAAAAATGAATTGTATCTTAAATGTCGACCTAAGTTATTTAATGTGATATATATTCAAAAGGGATTGGTATATATACAAGATCAACCCTCATTTATTCATCACTTGGAAATCACATACAACTCACTAGATAATATACCAAGAAACACTCAATCAGGCATTCAAGTGAGCAAACATGCCTTATTCATTCATTTTTCCATATAAATCATAGAATTAATATTTCCACATGTCTAAATCATTAAAATAATAGTCCATGAGCCATATTTTTCAAGTTACAAGTTAGGTCGTCTATGTTTATCACACGTGCACACACAAGCCAACATGTAAGGGAGAACTACATAAATTTGAGGCCCTCTTCATAATATTGGCTATGTAGGTAGTACCCATTGATAAATGGGTCATTGGGGAAAATTGACACCATGATCCTATTAACACCCATTTTTATCATAGTCACTCCAAGGGTGAAGAAGTTAAGGTTTGATCATTTAACAAATATCGATAACTTATGTGCACAATCTGAAGACATCAAAAGAAAAATAATAAAAAACTTAGAAGGCTCAAGTTGGTCACATCTAGATCTAATCAGTATTATGTAAAAGACACATATGTCAAAGTTAGACACTTGTGATGATGTAACTATCTAGATCCAATGTAAGTGTCTAAGGCCACAAAAAGAATATTCTTAAAATTTGAAAAATATTCCATGATCATCTTCCAATCCTCTTACATCCCATTTTAGATTAGATCTACATGAGCACAATAAACCAATTAAGTATCAGTGTTCCCTATTCATTGTAATATATATGAATAATTTCACATTACTATTTTTAGCATTCTTAATTGTATAACTTTAGAATATTATTTTTATGAGATTTTATTAATTAGATTACTTATTAGGTTAGTGCACCATCCTTGTGTAAAATATAATATTATACTCCTTGGCCCTAGATACCACACATCTAAATTTAGGGTAAAACACATTCAAAAGGATTACCCTAAACTTTCCAATTTAGTAATCAGCCATAAGGGGTAGGGCCTAGCCAAAGTCTAAAGCATTAAATCCAAGGCATAATGACAATTTTCCAAGTTTCAAAAGCTATATTATATGTTGCCTTCATTAATGGAGCATCATTTCACATATATACCTAACATAGAAAATTACATATACTTTGACTTCCCTCTTTAGAGTATTAGATATGCATACAGTGTTTAACCATTCATTGGGGAGTGGTTGAGGTTAGTTTAACCCATCATTCTTCTCATTTACTAGGCCTAACCTAGTGTCAAAAGTAGACCTAAGGTTTCAAAGAGAAGGAGACATGTTTTCATATTTGCATGAATGAAGAAGATTTACATCACACAGATAACCATATCTCAAGTAGGTGTAATAAATTGTACAAAAATAGTGAGGCACAACTTCATATGTGTAGATAATATTTTAAGATTATGTAGCACCTTAGTCATGTACACTTGGAAAACTCATGACCCTAGTTGTTCCTCTTAGTTCTACACATGTCTTGCTTCTGTAAGCCTTGCATCTACTCTATATTGTGCACCTTGGCCTATATTTTAGTTTAACTACCCTTATATTGATGACAGAGACATCATATCTTTCCCAAAATGCTTAAAATGTACATATTTTATACCTCTATAAGTTTTAAGCCTATGCTTACTCTCCTTCTCTCTAGATACTAATGTCTATGTCAGAAACTAACATTGATGTTAGTGTTTAGGACTGATGCAAGTGTCTAATACCCTAAAGTCATCCAATATACAAATGAAACATATTAACAATGGATGGCCTAAGTGATTTAATGTGAGTTATATCCCAATCGAATCGATATAAATATAATATCAACTCTCATTCATTCCTTGCCTAGAAATGACTAAATAGATCAAGGCACATATCAAAAAACACACTATCAAGCACTCAATTGATCAAAGTTTCCCTATTTTTACACCAGTCATAGGTACAACACATATACAAGTTTGAAGTAATAAAAGAGAAGTCATAAGGTCATATTTACTAAGTTATAAGCTATGTCACTATTGTACTTTCTTTACACACATTGCATGATTCACACAAAAGCCAACATATAGGGAAAAACTATATGAGTATGAGATCCTCTTATAGAGTATTAGCTATGTAGGTAGTGCCCTTTGATAGGGGGGTCATTATGGATCAACTTGACATCATGTGGCCATTAACCCATTTTTACCCACTATCACATTGAAGATGCAAAGATAGGGTTTTGCCATTTCACTTAGAGGAACAATCCATGACCTAGATCTAAATGCATAAGAGAAAAGGCAAATCCAAACCTAGAATCATCTAGGTGGTCACATCTTGTTTAATTTCATATTATTTATAGGGAACTAGCATTGAGATCTGAAACTTACATCGATACAACTGCCCTAAGATGATGTAAGTGTCTAGAGAGCTAGAGGTACCATATCTAGAATATGAATATTGATCTAGAAATCTTTTACTACCTGCTTCTCACCTACACTAGATATAGCACTATATTAGCATAAAAATAATTAAATACTTTCTCTTATGTCATTTATATATCTAGCATAACTATACTTTCCATTAATAGCCTATCTTAGCTTTATAAACTCAACATATGGTACATATGAGTTTAGCACATTAATTAGCCTATTATATATATGATATTCACCTTTGTACCATATCATTTCTATATCCTTAACCCTAACCACTAAATATGATCTATTTCCAATTTAGGGTTAAACATTTGGTTAACTTGATCCTTATGAATGCAAAGTTTTCTAATTCTTAGGGTTTTAGCTTATTGTACTTTTAAATTTCCTATTGGTATTATTTTGCATGCAACCTAAGTGTAGCCCTAGATTGGGGGGAGGTATTTATTGAACATATTGAGCTTCCCATAAACCCATCCAAGATGTCTCAAACTAATGAGGGGTCTCATACCTTGGATTATGATGATACCCATGTTGACAATGAAAAAAATATTGATAGGGTTATCATAGAAGAAGATTATGATAATGAAAAACTGGAAACAAATGATAATGACCAAGTAGATAATGATCAAGTGCATACAATTACAATGTTTTGTGAGTGCATTCACTAAAACACTAAAGATCTTGATAAAATCTTAAAAACTATACTTGAAGATAAAAATGCAAAAGCTTTAATGGATACATTCATCCCCTTAAACACACTACAACTTAATACATCTAATGTGGGTATGAATTTTGTGTTCCAACTTTTATTCCCTAAAATTACTATTGATACATATATTAAGAACTTACCTATTGTTTCAACACAAATACCTATTTCAATGCCTCTTACTACTCAAAACATGTTTCCAGCCCCTATGGTGACTACTCAAATTTCTAATCAAAATCCCACTAAGCATGTAGTTCAATCACTCCTTCAAGTCGTAAAAACCTTACAGGACAAGGTTACAATCATTGAACAAAAGGATTCAAAGTTTTCACATGCTATAGGTTCACAATATGTGTTGCATAACCCTCTTTCACTTGAGATATATTTACACCCTTTGCCAACTAGATTTGTTACACCTAAGTTCACATTTTATAATGGCAAGGGTGATCCTGAATAACATCTTCAAACATTTTATGTAGCATGCCTTGATTATGCTTCAAATGATAAAATTTTGACTAAACTATTTCCAAAAAGCCTTAAGGACTATGTTTTGAGGTGGTTTTATGACTCACCTCTCAAATCTGTGAAAGCATTCAAACCTCTTGTAGATCATTTTTTGGCACACTTTATATTAACATTACTAAAAAGGTTTCATGTGCTTGAATTGCAAAGATCAAATAAGGAACCAATAAACTAGTCAATAAATATCTCTTTAGATATAAGACAATGCTAGCCAAAATGATCGGTCCTATGGTAGACAAAGAGTTTCAAGATATATTCAAGCAAAGTTTGCTTGCTCCTTTACATCAGTTCATGGTTTTCAAAAAGTTTCAATATTTCAATGACTTATGCCATATTATATGGGACTATGAAATGAATATTATGTCATTAAACAAGCTCAAGTATGTAGCAAATACACTAGCTAAATCTACATATAGTACAAAGTTTATAATTAAACCAAGTTATAAGGTAAAACTTCTTGAGGCTAAAAAGGAAACAACCACCATAGTTAACATAGTTTCACAACAACCTAAGAGGCTTGTCCTATCTAATGCATCAAGGAGATAATTTACATGTTTACCTGAGCCTCCTACTTCATTACCCTCAAGGTTGTTAGAGTGTCATATTATATCTCTCCCTCCTCTTACAGAGGTTGATGTAAATAGACTTCTACCCAAAGAATATGACGTAAATGCTTATTGTGACTATTGTCAATGCCCTAGGATTCTATGAATAGATGTTTTACCCTAAAGCATAAGATCTATGACCTCATTGATGACCAACATATTACATTTGATGATCTTCCAAAGGAATCAGGTTCATAACCTAGTGATCATCATAAATAAAAAATATTTAACAATCTTTTGCAAGACCATTCCAAAAAGGAACCCAAAATCCAAATGGAATACAATTCACTTCATCCTATGTAATATTATGGACACACATTAGATGGGGCATTGGTACTTACATTAGACATACCTTCTATGGTTCAAAAACCTACAATTTCCTTTAATGACAATGAAATTAAGGATGATGACTATGATCTTCATTCTCTATTAATTTGAGCATACCTTGATAAAAACCCCATATACAATGTAATGATTAATAATGGTGCAAGCAAAAATATTTGTACCATGACATTACTTACGTATTTAGGTTACACTCATCATGATACACCCCTTTACTCGATTAGTCAAAACATTCAATGGGGCCTCCCAGAAGGTTCTTGGTAAGATTGATCTACCTTTACAGGTTAGTCTAACAGATGTGGTTACTACTTTCTCAATCATACCTTTAATAGTGGTCTTTGTCATGTTGTTTATATGACCTTGGATACACACTCTTTGAGCAATATCTTATACAATGCATGAGTATGTTAAATACATTCAAGCCAATTAGGCAATTACAGTTTTTGGTATTCCATATAATCATTCTCTAAAACAAGATAAATTCATACCTAGATAGTTAATTATCAAGCATGTTAAGGCTAATTGACTATAAAAGGGTGAGCAACAAGCAATCCCATTTTCTAGAAGGCCAATACTTAAGAGACCTTTATATCAAAGACAGACAGTGGGTTCCATGAAATCCTCATCTTTTACACATCAAATTTAGATATCCAGGGCACCTAAACATGTTCTTACTATTATTATTCCAAACAAACCTCATAATACATAGAGATGGGTTCTAAGAACCCATATTCCTTCCATTGGTACTTCAAGACCCTAGAGTCCCATTATACATACATTGAGCATCACAAATACTACAGTGATAGATATTGCACCTATACATGTTTCTTAGTAAGTACCACTCATTTCTTGCACTAGGTTCTAGGTGGTGAGATATATATGATAATATTTTAGATGAGATCATAGGATGATCTTATATAATTCAATAACACATAAAAAAAATAAAAAAACTTTTTTGGCACCTACATGTTCTATTGGCTCCTTGGCATCTATGAGTTAGTTCCATGTTGAGGACTACAATATCATATACTCCTACATACATATACACATTCATACATAGATACACAATACACTTATGGGTGTTGGGCCTTCCCTTTAATCATGTTATCAAGATGTTGGGGGCATCCATATTTTACAATCTTGATATAAACATGTTATATGATTTGATTATCACTCTACATTATCATGTTTGAGCCTACATATGTACTTACACATGCCTATTATCCTTGATTATACATTATTCAAGGTAATTGATATGTTATGTACATGGCATATTCTGATAACATATTCGATCCATGGGCCACTATGACATGTTTATTCTAGCTGTTATTGATTTTATTTTACACATTTCCTTAAGTATTTTGCCTTACTATTGCCTTGCTTTTTTGAGCATTCAAATATGATCCATTATATGTGGCCCTTATGACTATGACTACCTTCTTAGACATTTTAATATGTCATTACATTCCTAGACATTTGAATATGTCATTCCTTGCTTTTGTGGACAATGGACTAAGTCATGTCCATTCAATTTCATGGCATTTAAACATGCCCCTTGTTTGCGGTCTCTTTGGACCAATGCCTTTTAACTTACTTTTGAGTGATCTTGTGTGTGTGTTTGTTTGCTTATTGATCCTATATTATTACTATCTAGACATTACCATGATCTTTATCATGCATCTTAGACCTACATGTGATCACACTGGTTCTATATGATTCAATGTTACCTCTACCTAGACGTATTTCTTATTATATGATATATGGTTACATTCACAAATTTATAGTTATATTACCCTTTTGAGGTAAGCTAACTACCAGTTACTATTTTTCCCTTTCTTTAAAGGAGGGTGTTATATTAGTGGGGGCATGTCATGGTGACATGGCTTCCACATTTTTCATTGTCCTAGATTACAGTGGGGACATGCTTGGGAAACATGTTCTCCACAATCACACAATATATGGTACTTGCACCAGTTTGTAAATTAAATAGGGGCATTTCATAATGAAATGGCTTCCACATATTCACAATTTTTAGATTCATTGGGGGCATGTTTTGGAAGCATGTTCTCTATATTTATTCAATATGGCATTTATAATTCATAGATTTAGTGGGGGTATGCTTTGGAAGCATGTTCTCCACACCTACTAAGTTTTCAACATCTATAGTTTATAGTGGGGGCATGTTTTATAAACATGTCCTTTACATTGGTACTTATACCAGTTTCAAATTTCTCCATATATAGTGGGGTCATGTTTTGGAAGCATTTCCTCCACACTTACATAGTTTTTCAAATTGGCCAAAACATAGTTATATGATTCTGATACACATTTGTGGCATACTTCTATATATGGTATCATGTTACACATAGTCTCAACATGAGATAAATATAAGGTACATATGTTATGAAAGAGGTGCCTAATATTAAAAAATAAAAATCAAATTCAGATTATAAAATTATTGCATGTATTGATACCCAATAGACTTTTATAGACTTTTGTGAGCCAATCTACTATAGTAGTTGGTTAACCTTTCGGTATAGTTGGAGTGATTAATTTAATTAATCTTTCCAAGTTTTTAGTTTGGACTTATCATCCAAAATCACTGGGTTACAACTATCATTGTGCAACACAGTTGAGCTAATCTCAACTGCCATAAGGTAACTCACTTTGGCTCTAAAGATGGGGGCATGTGCCTTCGAATCTCTCTCTATGTATCTCTATCTCCTTAGATATATGCACTTTAAAATACTTATCTATATTTATCCTAATATCAGTTTTAAAATCTTACAATGATACATCTTTTGAAAAAATAACTTGTCAATAGGTAAGGTAGTTACATCAACACACAAGTGTACTCTTAAGACTTGTTCTTTCAATTTCAATCTATTTCAAGTAATTTTGACCCAAATTATATGCAATGATTATAGTGGGGGCATGTTTTGGAAGCATGTCCTCCACACTTACACAGTTTTCCAAATTGGCCAAAATATAGTTATATGATTCGGACACACATTTGTGGCATACTTCTATACATGGTACCATGTTACACATAGTTTCAACATGAGACAAATATAAGGTACATATGTTATGAAACATGTGCCTAATATTATAAAATACAAATCAAATTTAGATTATAAAACTATTGCACGTATTGATACCCAATAGACTTTTACAAACTTTTATGAGCCAATCCACTGCAGTAGTTGGTTTACCTTTTGGTATAGTTGGAGTGATTAATTCACTTAATCTTTCTAAGTTTTTAGTTTGGACTTATCATCCAAAATCACTAGGTTACAAATATCATTGTGTAACACAGTTGAGCTAATCTCAAGTACTAGATGGCAACTCACTTTTGCTCTAAAGATGGGGGCATGTGCCTTTGAATCTCTCTCTATCTATGTATCTCTATCTCCTTAGATATATGCACTTTAAAATACTTATCTATATTTATCATAATATCATTTTTAAAATCTTACAATGATACATCTTTTGAAAAAATAACTTGTCAATAAGTAAGGTAGTTACATCAACACACAGGTGTACTCCTAAAACTTGTTCCTTCAATTTCAATCTATTTCAAGTACTTTTGACCCAAACTATATGCAATGATTATATGATGTATCATGCTCTTGGTTGTAGGCTAATCGCTAGTAAAACCCTCAAAACCAACTCCAACAAAGCACTCAAATTCAATTCAAGTAAATACAAGGTGTGTATACACATCTAGGTACTTATTCCTTTCTTTTAAACTAGCACTTTCATTACTAGATTAGAAGAGGGGCAAATTTAGATTATATTTTGTGATTATGTATCACCTCAATCTTGTACACTTATCAAACTCATGAACCTTACTACTTCTCTTAGTTATACACATGCCTTGATTTTATAAGCCTCACATCTATTCTATCATGTGCCCCTTCACCTATCTCTTAATCCAACTAGTCTTATATTGATGACACAGACATCTCATCTTGCCCAAAATGTTTAAAATTTACTTATCTTATACCTCTAAAAGTTATGATCTTATGCAAGCTCTCCTTTTCCTTGGACACTAATGTTGAGTCAGACATTAGTGTCAATGTTACTGTCTTGGCCCGACACAAGTGTCTAGCACCCTAAAGTCATCCAATTTGTAAATAAAATATATTACAATGGTTGGCCTAAGTACTTTAATGTGAGTTATATCCCAACAAGATTGGTATAAATATAATATCAACCCTCATTCATTCCTCACCTAGAAAAGACCAAAGAGACGAAGGCACTCATCAGAAAACAATTTATCAAGCACTCAATTGATCAAAACTTCCTTATTTCAACATTGATTATAGGTATAACACATTTACAGGTCTAAAGTAATAAAATAGCAGTCATAAAGTCATATTTTATAAGTTACAAGCCAACATGATTCACACACAAACCAACATGTAGGGGAGAACTACATGAGTCTGAGGCCCTTTTCTAGAGTATTGGCTATGTAGGTAATGCCCTTTCATAGCGGGATCATTGAAGGTTAACTCAACACCATGTTCTCGCTAACCCATTTTTACCTAGGGTCATATTGAAGATGAAAATTTAGGGTTTTTCCATTTCACGAGGAGTGATAGTCCATGACCCAAATCTAAATACATAAGAGTGAAGGTGAAGCCAAACCTAGAAGCATCAAGGTGGTCACATCATATTTCATCACATATTTTATATAGGACACTAGCAATGATATCAGATACTTGTGTCAATATAACTATCCTATCCTAATGTAAGTGTCTAGAAAACCAAAGGCACTAGATCCAAAATCTGATGCTTGATCCATAATTGTCTTCCTACTTGCTTCTTGCCTATACCAGATCCATCACTATAAGTATTTTCTCTCATGTCATTTGTATATCTAGAATAGTTATACTTTCCATTAATAGTCTATCTTAGCTTTATAAATTTAATATATAGTAATCTTAGTTTAGCACATTAATTTCCCTGTTGTAGATCTAATATTCACCCTTATGTCCTATCATTTCTATATCCTTAATCTTAACCACTAAATAAGATCCATATCCAAATTAGGGTTAAACAATATAATAGAATTAAAATTCTCAAACAATTGTGCTAGACATTAGTGTATAGAGAGTAACTATTTCATATAGGTGCATCTAATCACCTAATTCTTGAACCAAATGACTCTTGATCTACCTTTCAACCTTCCTATCATCTGCATCTAGTCTCAAACCTACACAAAGCATGCAAGATGTTAAATATCTAAATCCCTTAGGTCATTTATATTTATAACAAGTGTAATTTTTCAAATCCTATTCTACATTTATATTCAAATCGGTATATTATTTTTATACTTAATATAATTTGAATAATTAAAAGTTTTATACTTGTTTAGTTCACATAATCCAAATAACGTAAAACAAGCCCAAATAAAGTTTTGATTTTAGCTCTAACTTGCTCATATAATATATGATTTTTTGTCTTGTTAGGACCCTTATTTCCTCCATTCTACTCCATAATTTTTTCATTGACATTGAGTTAAATACCTATTTGAAGTCTATAAAATAACAATATGCGTTCCCTTTTTTATCCCAAACCTTTTCAACTAGGTGTATAATCGTGACACACCAATCAATAATTCAGTGTTTGGGTCTAAAACTTACTTGCACATTTTCTCTCTTTCTTTTTTCCTCTGCCCAATTATTAATCATACATTTTATGATACTCCTAATAAACAACTTTGCAAAAAGAGGATTGACCATGATAATTTGATAATTTAAGGGGTTATTTACATTTTCTCTTTTAAACAAAGGATTGGTTAGGCTAGTTTTCCACTCTTTCAATAAGTTATTTTAGATGATCTCATTAAAAAATATTTAATTTAAGGTGTTAGGATACATGTGCCCCATTTTAGATGCTTCATTTGAAGGTTATCTATGTCGTGAGCTTTACTCGTTGTTAGCTTTTTAATCTTTTATACGATGCCTTCAATCATAAAAAGTTATTCACTAACAATAAATGTGGGAGGTGCATCTTATTCATTTTTATGCTCATACAATTTTTTTTTGTATTGTAATGACTAACTTATTATTATATTGTTTGTGGTGAGTACTTCTAAATATAATTGTGTGAATACTTTTAGATTGTCATTCAAGCCACATTCTATTTTCATCTTGATGATGATTGACAAAGTGTGACTCAAAACATCAATCTAAAAAAATTTATAATAATAAATATAGAAACACTCACTACATTTGAATAGACTTTGAAAATACTATTACTCTTAGGGACCGGTCCCATGTTGGGGGTTAGCTAACAATTTTTCAGTAGGTGTTGTTGAGGAATTATAGGAGCTTAAATTCCTTTTAGGTCCCATACAATTTTCTTGCTACAAGAACAACTACGTTGTTTAATGTGTTCAACCCCCCTACCAAAAAAAAACTTCAAAATGTAGAGACCTTGATTGATATATTTAGAAACCTCTTCATAAATTTATTTTCTAGAAAAACACTAATGACTATAAAATACTCCAAATAAATGCTTACAAGTCATGCAAAATACCTTCAAGGAGACATTAGAGAATCAAGAGTTATTAAGCCCATAGGAGACATGCAATATAATATCTGAGTTGTTGGTGTTCAGTCTATAACTAGTAATCACCCCATTGGTAGGAATAAAAAAACAAAAATAATGCAATTTGTAAATTATTATTGATTATTACCAAGGAATTAGTATTTGTTGTCATTTGATTATGGTGATCACTTCAAATGACAATGCAGTCTATAAATTTTTAAAAAATGATATTATCTTTTCCCAACCCCTATTGTGATTGATGAAACACCCTTCATACCATTTTTCAATACAAGGAAAGTAATAACGCTTTCTTATGTATTTTAAACAAAAAACAACTCCCTCTTTATCATTCCTCTGACATTGATGACACATTTGGCTATTCCTGATAGAATCTCCATTTGCAGTGGACAAATCTTTCTACCAAAATCAACATAAGATTTCATCATATATGATCCTTAAAAAAATAACATAAACAATATGCGATACCACACACTAATAAAAATCATATAAACAAGTAATAAAAAGCTGGAGTATAGAATTTCCAAAGTAGTTTAAATTCACTTTCCTGAATGTGCCCCTAAATATACTCGGTGGACATACAAAAACTGGCTCATTTAAACGTTTAGGCCTTTAGATAGGTAGCTTAAAAGCATGCCATATGCACATTTTTGGGCTTTATTTCACTAAATTTTTCCTTGTTAGCTATATGATTGTTTGAAAGAGCAAGAAAAGAGAACAAGAGTAAAAATTGAAATCTCATTCACTTGAACTTTTAGACCTTTCAACGGGTACTTTAATGGCTGGCCCATTCATGTGCTTTATTCCACTAAATTTTTCATTATTAGCTATATGATCACGTAAAATAGAAAGAAAATATAATAAGAAGAAAATTTGAATTTTTTTTCTTAATACTTTGAACATATACTATCTAGAAATGTTTTTCTAGACCCTTTCACAAGATCACCATGAAAAATAAACAATGCAACTATTGTGTTCCCCTAGAAATGGATCATAAAATCAAATAAAATACCTTCTTTCCATTGGTAAAAATATTTATATGAAATGTGTTTTTTCATGATGTTACCAAAACTGAATCTTTTTTGCTCTTAACACTTTTTTCATGATGTCTCTAGCAATGCATCATTGTTTCCCTCAAAACACTTTTTCATGATGTGATCATATATGAAAATGGTTTTCCTGAACCATTTTTTTGTATTATCATCAACTAATCCACTTTGTTTATGCATCTTGAAATTCACTTTGTTTTATAAATGTCTTGAAGAAACCATTAGCTAAATATAACAAATTTTACCATTATCTTAGTTAGACTTTCTTGTTATCATAAAAAATAAACACAAATAAGGCATGGATTTATACAACTTGAAATTCACCTTACTCTATTAATTGTTGGAATATTTTGAATGTTTGTAGTTTGAATTTGTTGTTAACATAAAAAGAAGGGAAAAACAAAAGGGCATTGTTTTAAAAAACCTAAAATTTACCTGAATTTTAGTACTCTAAAAAAGGAGCTGAAGATGAAAATAAAAACATCCCTGTAAGCCCATGGTTTTCAGTTTCAAAAAAGGACTCATACATCTTAAATATAGGAGATACTTTACTTTATAAAGCTCAACACGGACTAATTAAGGACCACCCATATACAACACTAGCATGACGGTCTCTGCAACAAAGCTTATAAAATAAAAATCTTCTCATTTTGGCAACATGTAATTGTAATAAAGCAATGCATAACCTGTAGCACCCAATCTCCAAGAATCAAGACCATTCTTAGCCATTTAAAATGGGCCACATTGATATTTTAAAATAGTTTTAAACAAACACTCACACAGAATCTATATCAACATGACCATAAAGTCTTTTTCACTCAAATAATTTCACAAATTTGCATTGATGTAGACAATATTATATTTAGGAATCAAATATGAATTACAGTTGTGGATCAAAATATTAATCAATAAAACAAATAATATATAAGGGAAATCTCTAGCTTAACTATGTTGACAAAGGAATTTGAGAGAATATGTAAATATTACATCAATGAATTCAACCCCAGATTCCCATGAACTACAATAAAACCCAACTCAAAATAAAATTTGAGCTCAATTCGTATGAACTACAAATCACCCAACTAATATCATTCAAATAAAAAATAAAAAATATTTTTTAAGATGTTATACTTTTGATGTCTATATTGACATTCATAAAATGTGGAAGTATACTAAAGGCAGAAAAATAATTTTTTTCACTGTGATTGGGCCACTCTATTTTCTCTATTAACAAATTCCATTAAATCCACTCAAGCCACTATTGCAATCGGATCACCTGAAGATTCTTCATTGATTTACATATTATGCTTATTATCATTGACATCAATTACCTCATTGTCATCCTCATCACATGTAAATAACATATTATGCAATATGCAACATGCTAGAATAGTTTTTAGTAGCATTTAGAAATTACACTAACAAATTTTGGAATGAAAAATTCATCATATGTTTTTTAGCCTTTCAAATGAACATTCAACAATAATTTTTGTTTAAGATAACTTAAATTTAAACTCCCTTTGACCATTTATTGAAGGTCTACAAAATGGAGTAATTAACCATGGTAATAATGGATAGATGTCATCACCAATAATGTATTCTCTCACAGTTGTTGAACCAATAGTGTAGCCTAAAATTCAAGCTTATGGATTAAACTATATAATTTAATCACTCAAACTTCAAACCACTAAGTAAAGTCTAGAGCCATTAGAAATCAAATGCAATAGATGACATTATAATTCATATCAACATTATCTTTCTAAAGATAAATGCTCTAAACCATGATCAAATAGAATATGAACACAAAAGGATTGGGATTAGGATTACCTTGATTCAGAATTTGGACATTATGATGCTTGATTAAGGATGTTAGATGCTTGTGATTGAAGGATTATATCGACATGGATTTGTTATGGATTCATAAGATGGATCCAATGGAGGAGAGGAGTGGTTTAAATAGAAAAAGGAGGGAAAGATCTATGGTAGAGATTCAAAGTTAGCTTGTGGAGCTCTAGGGTGGAGAATTTTCCAAGGAATTTAAAATTCCTTCGAAGCCTCTAGATTTAGAGGCTTCTAGAGAGGAGGGAAAAGAATAGAGAGGATTCTAGAATTCTCTTAGGGATTAATTAGGATTAGGTACATATTAGATAGGGATTAGGTAGATGATTAGGGAATAGGAGTGTAAGAGATCCTAGGCATAGGCTAGTGTAGGTAGGTATGTGGATCATGGGAATTTAAAATTACCAAATAATAGATATGTCAGGATCTACCAGCTCTCAGAAGAGCACACATGATTACCTTTGTATAAGAAACTAAACACGGAATTTAACCAGAATGAATAAGTAACTAGAAATAAGAAATAACACAGAATATGAGAGACAATACCCAATTGTATTAATACTCTTCCAGAAGGAAATACAATAAAGAAGATGCCACACTCTTCTTCCACACCTCTCAGGCTTGCCACACCCGATGTATAGTAATTCAGCTTCAAGAGTTCACTCTCTCAATTACAGTCACAACACACAACTCAAACACAGAGTTGGTGTTCACCTCCAACCAGCCAGTATCACTACTGCTAATCCCACTAGTAAGTGACAATCACTACCAATCCAAGTGAGTACTCCACATACTCAAGGTCTGAGTACACACTGTACTCTAAGTAGATCCCTTTGATCTTGCTCCTTATTGTGTTGTTGATCACCTTGATCTTGCTGCCACCTGCAGATCAACCTAGTTCTGCACACCTACAAACCTAGACCTCGCACGCACACACACCTGTAGATCAACTGATCTTACTTACCATGTAGATATCCCCTGATCATGTTATACCACAGATCAACCTAGCCTTGCACACCTGCCAACCAAGATCACACACACCTGAAAGAACCCTTGTCCTTGCCTCACCAAGTCCTTATGATTCTCCCTTAGATAGAACCCTTTTGTTTCTAAAGAAGCCTTCCGGTTCTACAACCTTACAATACAGCCCATGGGTCTATTAAATAGCTCCCATACAAACAATAATTAGACTTATAATTACAATAATTAGAACTACAGCTCCAAGACTAAAATTAGTCTTTTACATGCAAATAAATTGTCCATCCAAAAATAGACCAATTTGGGAGACGCATGCACACACAGGCTACCAATGTCGGTTCCTGTCTTACCGATGTCGATGGACACCTACCGATGTCAGTTATTGTGAACATTGAAGATGACTGACGTTGGTTGATCAGACTGACATTGGTTGCCTACAACTCAACAACCTCCTCCTGTTTGCATTCGAGTGAAGCTTTTAGCTCCACAACCTAACAATCTCCCACTTGGAGATAAACAGTTGCACCTATACCTGTACCTGTACATCATCTAATTTTATTTCCTGGCTTGTATCCCTCTTCAAGCTAAATCTTGAAGACCAACCACCACATAACCTGTGGTGCACCTCCTGTCATCTAAGTAACTTGCCACATCCACATCTACAAACCCATGTAGAAAAGAACTTGACCCTGCATCGCATGTATACTTACTGCTAGTCCATCTCAGACACCTGAGAATCCATTAAACTGCCCTCCAGTGCTTCTTTCTGGGATTGGCTCTAAACTTTTTGATAGCTCCCACTGCTTGGGAAACCTCAGGTCCAATACACTTGTACCTAACCTCATCATGTGATTGGGAACACAGTTCTGTGAACTGTCCATCCATAGGTGTGCATATCGGTTCTACATCCTGCATCTTGAACCATGCCACAACCTTACTCACACGATCATCCTGAGACAACACCTTGTCTCTAGGAATACTCATGCCAAAGAATTTCACTCTTGAATCCTTCCTGACACACATTTGAGCTACCTTTACCTTTAGCTCAGAAAAACCCTGCATGTGTGACCCTGCAATAAGCAAACACACAACATATAGTAATAAGATGATGTTGCAATCGTCACCCAACCTGGTAAAGTAAACACAGTGGTTATAATGACATTGACTAAACCCATGCTTTCTCATACCCCTGTCAAACATGTACCACTATCCTAGAGCTTCCTCAAGACCATATGACCTGGCCTTCCATCTCACCTATCCATTCACTCTATTCTTTCACCTAGGAATCCATTCATCTTAGTGCTTTCATCCTAGCTGGTAACTTTACCAAATCTACCATTTGGTTCTTCTCCAAGGAATCAAATTCTTGAGTCATGCCATGCTCCCACTATTTCTTGGATTCTACCTGCTCTACTTCTTTAAAAACTTCCTGGTCCATGACCATCAGTGAGCAACAAGTAGTATAAAGAAGAGGAATAACGAATTTAAAGCTTAATTACCCTTTCAGTCCTCCACATGGGCATTTGAGACTCCTTGACAGCTTGTTGTATGCCCAAAATCCATTCTAGTGACTGATGTCGGTCACCTCCCAGTCTGCACCCAACCGATGTCAGTTCCCTGCGACTGACCTGACTCCCAACGTCAGTTCCCTGACTGATGCCGGCATCAACTAATCGATGTCAGTGTCCACCTACCTGACATCACCAACTTTGATTTGCACATGACCGATGTTGATACTTGTCTGATCGATGTCGGTTCTCACCTGACTAATGTTGGTACCTGTGTTCTCCTATGAGTGATGACTTTCACCCATGAGCACCCTTTGGATCAAAACCTTGTCCAAACCAATCTTGCTCTACCCAAAAATGTCTAGCCCCTTGAGTTGATCTCTATCCATCATCCCCTCCATGAACACCAATGCTTTTTAGTTCTTAAGTTTGTCAAAGACATCAGTCTTCCTCTTAAGAACATGCATCTCCTTCTTACTCATGTGACCAAGCCTACAAAGCCACGTCTTTGCAATAGAATGAGAATCAGTAATATAAGTAGATAGATAAAGGATACCTACTTTCTTACCACCTATTAATTTAAGTGCATCCATTGTGAGAGTTACTTTGCATCTCTCATCACCCAACCTTCCTAAAATTAGACTCCTCTTCAGGACTGGGACCTGCATGACACCATTCAACACCCATGTGTTGCATGTCTGCAATTTTAGCCACACTTCACCTTTGCCAACAATTTGACAAGGCTCACCAACCCAATCTGGGGTTACATGGAAAGAGGCAACAGAATCTAAAAAACAAGATTCCACTTTATCCAAGGAACATTCAAGAGCATCCTGTGCAACAATACCTGCAACATCTGCCTCTTCATTTCTTTCATGTTGATCTCCTACCAACCAGCAATCTTTCACCTACCATTTCTTTCCATAACTCTGTAATTGATTATTCTTGTTATTCTCTTTCATTCTCAACTTACTTTCTTCTGCCATTGTTATACTCCCACTCCAACAGAAACCCCTGTGAGTGAACTGTAATAAAAAACCACTTAACACACTCTGAAACCAAGGTGTTAGTAAACCAAGCTCTACTGCTTGTCAAATCCTATCTCTGATACCAATTGTCAGGATCTATCGGCTCTCAAAAGAGCATACATGATTACCTTTGTAGAAGCAACTAAACACGAAATTTAACCAGAATAAACAAGTAACTAGAAATAATAAATAACACAGAATATGAGAGACAATACCCAATTGTATTAATACTCTTCCATAAGGAAATACAATAAAGAAGATGCCACACTCTTCTTCCACACCTCTCAGGCTTGCCACACCCGGTGTATAGTAATTCACCTTCAAGAGTTCACTCTCTCAATTACGGTCACAACACATAACTCAAACACAGAGTTGGTGTTCACCTCCAACCAGCCAATATCACTACTACCAGTCCCACCAGTAAGTGACAATCACTACCAGTCCAACCGATTACTCCACATACTCAAGGTCTGAGTACACACCATACTCCAAGTAGATCCCTATGATCTTGCTCTTTGTTGTGTTACTGATCACCTTGATCTTGTTACCACCTACAGATCAACCTGGTTTTGCACACTTGCAAACCTAGACCTTGCACACACACACACACACCTACAAATTAACTGATCTTACTTACCATGCAGATCTCACCTAATCATGCTATACCATAGATCAACTTGGCCTTGCACACCTACCGACTGAGATCATACACACCCGGAAGAACCCTTGTCCTTACCTCACCAAGTCCTTATGATTCTCCCTTGGATAGAACCCTTCTATTTCTATAAAAGCCTTCTGGTACTACAACCTTACAATACAGCCCATGGGTCTATTAAATAGCTCCCATACAAACAATAATTAGACTTCTAATTACAATAATTAGAACCGTAGCTCCAAGACTAAAATTAGTCTTTTACATGCAAACAAACTGTCTGTCCAAAAATAGACTAGTTCGAGAGACGCATGCACACACAGGCTGCCACCGTCGGTCCCTGTCTGACCGATGTTGGTTATTGTGAACACTGAAGATGACCGATGTCGATTGATCAGACTGATGTCGATTGCCTGCAACTTATCAACCTCCTCTTGTTTGCATTCAGGTGAAGCTTTTAGCTCCACAACCTAACAAGATAAGTGGGGATTAGGAAAAGATAATGGGGATTTGGGAAAATTAATGTAGAAGTGGGGATGAATAAGGTTAGTACATGAATAAATCTTGAGGGGGATTTTATATAAATGGATAGGAAGGGGGATACATTAGCAGGATTAAATTAGATGAGTGAAATTAGTGCCAACTAATATTATTATTAGTGATATTATATAAAATGATCATATTTAGGTGCATACATTTTGCCCCTCTTTGAAAGGGCATTACAAGTAGAATGAAGTGGAAGAAGTAGTGGTCTTTCAAAAAAAACTATTTCATATTTGAATTTTAGTAGATGATGCTAAGGGATATGATGCCCCCTCGACGGGACATGCGAGGAAGAATGAGATGGAAGGCCACTCAAAAGAAGAAGTAAGGGGTGAGATGTAATGGATAGATAATGGGATGCGATGTTAAATCTAAGATAGATGAAGAAGATAAATTTGACTTGAGCAATGAGCTATAGATTGATGATGCCTCTGACAAAGATACATGCATGGGGAGTAGAGATGATGATGTCATAGTTTTCAATAAATCCCAAGGGGGAATCAAACACAACATCAAGATGATTGGATTAAAAGGTCATAATATTTATATGTATCCCAAGAAAAGATGCATACAAGGGAAAACTATAGACCAGGATAAGATGATGATTTGATAAGATTAATGATGGATATAGCTCAAATCTAAAGTTGATCAATATGATGAAGAGGATGAGAGATAATAGTGATATTATCGAATGACCAAAAGTTAGGGGAAAAGAAATTGGACTACATTGTAATAAATCAATGAGACCTAACATGATTAATTATTATTCCCCTAGTAAGGACACATGCGAGGGAGCAATAGAGGAGATAGTGGCCAAGTTATCCTTGGGCACTGAAAAGTGGCCAAGTAGTACCTACATAGACTAAAAAGACCTCGATCTGATATAGTTCTAACTAAAGGATAGGAGATGATGATGAGGGAATAGAAGATAATGATGATTAGTAATTAGAAGATGATGTTAGTGATTATATAACATGACTTAGATGATGGGATGAAGATTAAATATTGGATGTTATCCAGATGGGTCAAGAGGATTAAATTAGTGATGGGAATAAGGATGATTAGATAATTAGAGAAATGATGAGGGTGTGAATGATCAAGCCATCACAACTATCATAAGTCTCATCATATTCTAATTATTCCATTAAATATGGCACTTCGAAGTATGCCCCATGATATAGACATGACCAAGAGGATGTTGTGTCAAAGTGCATGGGCAAGTAGCAAACTTTGCATCCTTGAGGGTACTTTTGGTGTCTTCATAACATCCATATTCATTTCCCAATAGACAAAAAGACATGATGCAAACAAAACATAAAACAAACAAGATATAGACATGATAAAATTCATTCAAACAACATAAACAAAACAAACAAGTAACACACATGAGTATCTACATGCAATGGCCCAATGTCTTGGGAGATGGGTTGGATTAGGATGATCATGATGTGACTGTGGATTTAGGATAGACTTATATTTGGATAGGATGATCATGATGAGGTTTAGGATTGAGGTAAGGATATAGATGTGTATGTGGGTTTTGGACTTGGATTAAGAGAAGAAATTGGATAAGGTATAGACTTTGAAAAGACTAGTAATGTGGATAAAGATTTAGATAAGGATAAGCAGTGGGATATAGAGTAGGATTAGGATAAGGATGTGGATGAATATTTGGATATGGGGGCTTAGATTTTCCCCTGGTTTAGGATAGGAAGGTGCATACTGTGATTAGGTGTGATAAGGTCTTTGAATATTGATTCGACCTTGAAATTGAATCAAAAAGTGGCCAAAGAAGGTGGTTTATAAAGGTGATAGCCAAATATTACTAATAAACAATGCCCTATAAGAGTTCAATCTAACAAGGAGAATAGGAGATGATGGGATCAAATACCTTTTATACTAGCAAAATAGTGATTAGATGGGTGTTAGGTATGAAGAGGCATTGATAGGGAAGTGATGAGATCAAGTATCTTCCACACTAGTAAAGAGGTGATGTGATGGGGGCTAGGTGTGAAGAGGCATTGATAGGGAAATGATGGGTGTCAAATTAAATTCTTTGACAAGGTTATGTGTGTCAATAATACCTAGGACAAGGATGAGATTGAAGATATGAAGGGATGGGTGACCACTAGGATTGGATTTCAAGACTAAATGTTGTATTCAAAGTTGATAGATGAGAAGATAGACAAATGACATAGAGATGGATAACATATGGTATGGAGATGGATGCGACCAGGGGTTTATGCATAAGACAATACACCATGGACTAGGATTTTTGGCTTTTTCAAATTTTATGATTTTTAGGGTGTTTGACATATTTTAATTTTTAGGGTTTTTTGGGATATGTATGTACACCATACACACAGGGTTACTAGCAAAGGGAATACCAAGCCTAGCAACTAAGACAAAGATGGATGGAATGATGGGTGTGATGACAAAAATGATGATGGTGATGTGGAAAAGGGGATGGGGCCAAGGAAGAGGGGACTTGGGATAAGGAACTAGATGTTTAGTTTCTTGACCATTTTGAGGATATGCCAATATTATTTGAGAACATGTCTCAAGACACCTTCCACTTCCTTACAAAGGTCAGGAAGGAATGATAGATAGGATGAGGATATGGTGGCAGATGATGGATAAGAAGAATGGATGGAAGGGATAATATGCATAAGAATGTGTGATATATAGAGGGATACGGTATGGACTGGATTAACAAAGGATGGGTATGAAAATGATGGATTGTGCCCCCAAGTGTTGAGGTACAATACAGATAATTGATTATTTTGCCACGACATCAAAAACTAGTTTTCATCATGATACTTTCCCAAGGAACCAAAATAATGGTTTTCACCATTGGATGAATTATTTTTATTTCACTTTTTTTTTTTTAATTTTGACATTTGGATGGCATCTTGAATTATCAGATATGGGTACAAGATGTAGGATATAGTCATTGTTATGATCTTCAGCCAACACCTATTCTGGGGATGTGTGATGTTGTGATCATGCTAATGGATGTATTAGGGTTCATGTGACCCTTATTGATGCTTGATGGAGACCCACACAAAAATCTAGACTAGGTGTCTTCATAGCCCCTAAGAGAGATAATGCTACCCAGGGAGGTGATGTGAGGTATGGATTTGATTATAGCTTGATTTTGATGGATGAGAGGATCAAGATAAGATGGTATGATGGGTGGTAGAGGATTAGAAATAAAATTAATGATAGGATCATGAAAGGATGGAGTGATGGGTGATGGATGATGGAGGATTAGGACTAGTAGTTGCATACATCATTGGAGATGTGGGACATGCTTCATTGATTGGTGTCAATTGACAATAAACTATAGTATATCTAAGATACTTTATCTTTATGATTCATCTTTGATCTAATCACTTGATGGATGATCAACCATGATTTTGACATTACTTAGATTTTGACTACCCCTTGGTGCCTAATTTTGGGCTTCACCAAAGGAGATTGATTTTTGACTTGATAAATGATGATTTTGACTTTGACATTCCTCTAGTGCTCGATATTGGGCTTCACTAAGGGAAGACATATTTAGATTAGGTTGATGATTAGAATCTTCTTAATTTTAACTGATAGGATCAAAGATGATTTGATTATGATTTATGACTTTTGAAATGTGGTCTTGGACCTTTGTATTTGTGACACACATTATATTACTTGAGAAAGGATCCAATGATATATGTTCTTTTTTGTCCTTATGGAGGGAGGTGATTAAGTGATCATTGATAAGGAGAAAAGGGCTCATGATAGATGAAGGTGGTGGTGAGGGCATGATGAGGTTAATGAGTGGTGATGGGGCATCATGATCTTCATACACCTAATTTTGACATCATAGAAAATATCCTAAAGATCAGCAAAAGGATCACTAGGAATAGTTGTAGTATATGCATCTAAAGGAGGGTCTAATTCAATCTAAAAATATTTGATAGATAAAGCTTGTAAAAACTCTATTATGACTATAAAGATAGGAGGTGAAATGAGTTGAAGGGGATCAATACCTTTGGGAAGTGGGACACCCATTAGAATAAGTCATAGGAGATCTCATCCTTGTTGACAACTATTTATTGGTCTATGAAAGTGGGGTCTAACTTCCAAGGGGATGAAAGATAAGAGATGGATGATGGGAGGGAAGCTAAGGATTAAGTATGGTTCTTTGAACAAAGTGGGTCCAATTATTGAGCTAGTATGATAGGTGATGATGACAATAAGGTGGACTAAATATGATTAGGATGATATATGACTAAGGTCAAATTTCAAATAGATAGTTTAATAAGTGATAACATCCTATCAATGATGCCTAGTTGTCAAGCTAGCAAAATGATTGAAGATTTGATGGGTGTTTAAATTTAAACTAGTAAGAGGATGATATGATGGGTGCTAGTTATGAGTAGGCAAGGATGATAGAGACTAGATTGATGATGGGTTTGCTAGATTAAAATTTGACAAAGTGATAAGATGCTAACATAATATTGACTATAGATTTGACCAATGGGATGAGTGATAGTGGACTTGGATAATAGGATGATGTGGATAATAAGACTATCTCATAACCTTAAACTAATTTTGTGATAGGATGATATATGATTTATGTGATGAAAGTGATTAGGATAAGGGATAATAAGTATAATGATAGGTGATGATGAAGTGATGAAAGGGTAATGATGGGATGGGGGTGAGGATGATAAAGGGTAATGTAAATGAGATGGCTATAGTTTAGATCCTAAAGAGCCAACTATGACAAGATGAAGATGAGATTAGATTAGATGGGTGATGAGGACAAGGTCAAGGCAAAGGATTGATGATGGACTTAGGATAAGATGTGGAGGATGAAACAAGGTGTGATTAGGATATAAAGGTAATGGGAGTGTGATTAATGATAGATGGGTCTTAGATAGGATGTGACTAGAATGATATATAAGAGAATAAAGATATGTACAAGAGGGTAAGATAAGGATATATAAGATGATGACTAGGATATACGAGTAATGAGGTAATAATCAATGATAAGTGGATATGATCAATGATGAAGGGGATGAGGACAAGATATGAGATAGGATAGTATATAACCCTAAATTGGTCAAGCAACCACACATATCATGTCTTTTCACAGTCTTTTCATAGGAACTCCAACTAGAAAATATGACCCTTGTCCACATTAGCCATGTCTTTTGTTTCATTTATCTTAGTCTTGTTTAATGCTTGAGTCACCTTTTTGCTTATTGACAATCATCCCAAGCTTTCCAAACAGTCATTCCACATCAGCCAGACTCTATTTTCTATGCTTATTCCATCCCCTTAGGTCTTGAGCCTATAGGACAGGAGCGTTAGGATTGGACTATAACGCTAGACCCTAGGGTGTCCATTTCCAGTGCTCCTATCCAATGGCATTTTGAGTCTCAATGATTAGGTTTCTATGCTTAATGGGTCCCAAGCCCTTCTTAGCTTCACCTTTAAGTTTTGTTTATTTTTCTAATGTCGGCCAAATGCAAATAAAGTTCCAAAATTCAAAATAAAGAGTCTCCTATATAAAGGACTTCATAAGGCATTTTATATCTAGCACTTACTACTTTGGCACAATACATAATTAAAAATCAATCAATAGTATAGCTCAACATTATGCATCACACATAACTTACATGCTTTATCAAGGAAGGGCTTACGTGAAATTTCATTCTTACATCTACCATGCATGTTGATTATGTAGTTATCTAAGGGAGAACTACATTTGATTTGAGACCCTAGCTTGAGGGTTAATGTAGGCAACAATTAGGATAGCAAGGGTTCTAGATCATGTGATCATACTTCCCCTAACCCAATTTTTCCTCTTTTTACTTTTGATGTATTTGTTATTTCATGTGTATAGGTAGACCTAGGGTTTGAATATTAAAATACATTCATAGAGAGCTTCATCAACATTCAGTATCTAAAATTTCATATGTAGGCTCACACAAAGACAATGGATAAAACCTAAAAAACTTAGGTCTCTACAAGTACTTTGGACAACAACAATAAAAAAAGACAATAGCATCAGACCCTAGGGTGTCCTATTTTGGCACTCCTATCCTTTCATTAAATGAAAGCCAGTTCTAAGTTCATGACATCTTCCCAGTCTTGCACAATATTTTTCAACCCCTAAATCATTCATTTTAAGTTGTTTTTCCAGATAAGTTTACTTCTATCCCTATGCAATTGATTTGATTAAATTGATATAAATCTACATTTTACTGTATTTTACCATATTTGATTAGTTTTTCCAATTACTTCAAACCCTTTATTGTTTAGAAACTAAACACTAGTTTCCCAAAAATAATAAAAACATTTGGAGAACCTGACTTACTTCGAACAAAATCTAAAAACCTTAGGTACACTTAGGGTTTTTCCTCCATTCTTTGTACAAAAATTCAATTTCAAAATTATAATTTTTGAATAAATTTTTGTGCATTTCTTTTATTCAAATTTATTTTAAAATATAAATTATTATAATAATTTTAAAAAATTCTAAAACCCCAACCCAAAACCGTAGATTTCCAAACTAGGTCCTCAAACCCCAAACCTTCCTCCCTTAAAATTTTTAGATAATTTTTTTGAAATTTCTCCAAATTATTTAGAGTGTCAAAAAACATTTTCAAAATCTCAATATTAGTAGTTATTTTGTGCAAAATTAAAATTAAAATTTCTGATTTTTGTATAAATTTTTGTGCATTTATCTTATTCAAATTTATTTTAGAATTTAATTTATTGCAATAAATTTCAAAAAATTTAAAACCCCAAGCCTTCCTTACAATATTTAGATAAAATTTTTGGAGTGTCAAAAATATTTTCAAAATCTCTATGTTGGTAGTATTTCTTGCATTTATTTGCTTAATAATCCTTTTACATATTCTCTTTAGTGAAAGAAATAAAATGGCCAATAAGGCACTTCTTCCCTCTCATCCCATAGATCAATTTCTAATTTTTTCTTATAATTATGACAATGAATGGACAAATTTTTAGAATCACACATTAGTTAAAAATGTGGAAAATGATTTCATTTACAATGAAGATAATTGATATTGTTGTAATGAGGAATATGATGATACATGTGAAGTGATAGTGAAGAAAAAGTAGATGCATCTTCTTCTCTCAAACCTATCTCTTTTATTCCCTCTTCTAGAGAAAATAATTTTGATAAATGGGAAAGATAATTTTCACCTCATTTTCCTATGCACAATGCACCAGATGAACAAATTAGTCATGCACTTCCAAGTGAACCTCTTATTGGTGATAATTTGCTTCCATGTGAACCTAATCTCTCTCTCTTTTGCTACTTCTATGTTCAAATTACAACAATATAAACACAATAAAATCAAATTGCCAATGTATATTTCAAATGATCCATCTCATACTCTCAACTATACTTGATTAAAAAAATGTCTAAATGATAACTCTCTTACTCGTACTTCTCATAATAAAAATGGAAATAATGCATACACTCCATTTTATGGATAACATAGATGCACATAATATTCCAATTTCACATGATAGTTTATTACATATTAGAAAAGAATTAAATTTTTCTCTTACTCCTCTCTCTAGTGACAATGGAAGTGATAATGAGTATGACAGTGAACATGCAAATGAATATGAAAATGAGAGTGACTATGAACAATATTTTGATTATGATAATGCATGAAATAATGATTATTATTATTATTATGTATATAGTGAAGAAGAAAATGCATCTCATGTTTCTAACTCTTCTCTCACTCCTCTCAAACAGCATGCACTACAAAATGTTGTTTCTACTCCTATGCATGATTTTATTTCAAATAGTGCACATGTCAATAATAACATCACATCTTCTACTCAATTAGAATGTGATTCACTAAAACATAAAAATAATAATGAATCTCCCAAGCCTAAAATTAATGATCAAATTCAATGATTAAATGAACCACTTCAAGATGCTAGTATACCATCCTAGGAGATTTTTTTTTTATGCATGCAGTTGGTGAGTTACAACACCAAGTGCACCTTCTTATCCTAGAAAACAAGGCTTATAAGTCTTGGATGGATGCCAATGACTTACATGGTAGCCCTCTTCTGAAGACATTTGTAAAAGCTTCATTGCCTAAGCATTTCTAGATACCATCATTGCCTCACTTTGATGGAACTAGAGATCCATTCGTACACTTTCAATCTTTTCAGAAGGCTTTGCCATCTCATGCGAGTATTTTTATTCTACTAAAATTATTCTAGAAGACATTAGTGGGGGAAGCACATAATTAGTTCTTTCATTTACTCCTATTGGCTCCTTGCACACATATGACGACCTAGAGGAGGCATTTCTCATATATTACATAGCAAACACAGGCCCTCATGTTACATATGAGAAACTTGCCACATTGCATCAAAATACTTTAGAGCTAATTAGTGATTATATCTTATGATTCAAGATGCACATGTTAATATTGATCTATAAACTAGCAGATTTAGAGATTCGACATATCTTTGTCAAGGCACTTCACCAGCCTCTCCTCGAGCATCTATTATATCAAACAGAGTCCTCTTTCAGGGACTTATACTATATAGTTCTAGCATTGGAAAAGAAATTGATTGATGTAGATTTAGTTGATCAAATTACTCTAGATTTCACAACAATACCTCCATCTACAACTCTTAGCATATAGCATCCACCATGTCCTAAACAAGATAGGAGACCTCAACCAAAAAATCAACTAATTAAGAACAGAGAGCCAATTTCTAAAGCACAACCTACAATATGCACTATAAAGAACAACATCAAGGTACCATTACAGTTTGATTCAGAGTGGGATAGCCAATGTGTCATATTATCAGCATTACTAGATATGAGGTTAATCACATTACCTTCTACTCATCGACAAGATCCACATCTCTTATATAGACAACCACATTAACCCTTTTGTAATTATCATCGTATATGTGAACATAGAGATAATGATTATCATGGAATCAAGGATTGCATTAATAGATGTGTTGATAATGCCATAATAACATTCACATAGGGGGCATCAATATCTCCTCCATCATGGAACCATATACCTCATTCCTCTACGACTGAATTATCCCAAGACATTCCTTCACTAGAATCACTGGTTACTCATCTTGAGAGTAATGCAATTTCTAGGGCAGAGCCTCATAGGAGATCTCATATCCCACCTACTTAGAAGGTTTGGAGATCAGTATCATGAGAGCAACCTACATATAGCAGTGTAGTTCAAGGAATACATAGTGCAGTTCCATACACATATCTAGCATAGTCATAGGCATCGTAGCATAGTAACACTCCAAAGAGATATTCATTATAATATAATTTTTAGGGTCCTATCTCACATAGTAACCCAATACAATTAACATTAGAGGAACCCACATTGTAAAGCACTGCTTTAGAGAGATATTCACTATGTAACAACCCACTACAATTGAGCTTAGATAAGTCACCATCATAGGTCTCAGCTCCATCTCGATTTATTACTCAGTCATATACATCACAACAAAGGCCACATGATATTATTTCATGCAGCTATCCACTATGATTGAGGATAGATGAGCCTTCTTCATAACACATAATTTCAGTTGCACATCTAGTAAGGTCACATTTGGGAGAGTCTCCATGCATAGCTACAATTAGTACATAATAGACAATATCAAATATAGTGCATGTTCCTACATAACATGAGTAGTATGGTCACTTGTTTAGTTGGCCATTAGGGTTTAGATAGTGATACAACACACAATCATATGGGTATCAATTCATAGCTTCACTTATTAGGGCAAAAATAGAGCCAAAGGACTAGCCTTTGTATTCTTGAGCCACTCTTAGGGAATTGAGCACAAAACACTCTCTTACATCCCCTTCTACTAACAACTAACATTCCTAGTTCTAAATAGCCATCCTTAGCTAAACCAAATTATCCAAATTTGAACCTCACCAGTATCCTATTTTTTTGAACTCAAACCAATTTGCTTTATCAAAATAGTTTACCAATTACAAAGCCAATAATTTTTTTGCTCGCATATGATTATAAATCAAACCAACATCGCACTTGAACATATCATGAACAATAAAATCACATCCCAAAATGCCATCTTAACAAATATATGAAACCTCAACATCCATGCCAAATCAAATATTTCTAATCAACCATTTGTAAATTAATATACTAATATATTTCAAAATTCATAACACAATACGCATGAGTCAAAATCAAACTAGTATCCTTATATATATAGCAAAGTTTTCAAAACATATACATCACATCAACTACAATCAATCATGAATGGATATCAAGCCCTCAATCTCAGTCTCACTATCTCTTCCATTACTAGTTTCATAATCTAACCTAGCACTCGATGACCTCACACCTCCTTGAGTTTCCGCATGCCTCTTGTGATGACTCTCTCACTCCAGTAGCCAACCATGCTCCTCATGCATGTTTGCATACCACCTCTGAAGGTTTGTGTACTCATCTATAATCCTTGTACTCAATAATTCAAAATTAGGTGGGGGTATCCTATGCCTATCCAACTTAGCCCTCAACTCATCTCTCTCTCCCACTGCTCTAACATATGAAGTTATCGTTATAGCATCTCTATCAAACAAATGAGCATGAATACTGACTATCACTATCACTCTCTCTATCAAACCCTCCACCATTGCATCATTAGGTACATGTCATGTGAGCTCTTGGAGTGTCAACTCAATGATGGTCTCTTAGTACTCATCATCTTCACTTCTTACCCCAACCTATGCTTCATCCTGAGCACCTCCCACTCCACCTACACACAAATATCCTCATATTCAAGAGCATCCCTTCCATCAACAGGATATGATAGAGCCCATCATGTGGTATATGCCTCTATGTATCCAACATCATCTATATCAAGAATATCTATAGCCATATCTCATGCATCCAAAGGTAGTGGTGTTAGCTCAGCCTCAATAGGCCTCATACAAGCCCCTACCCTCACTAGTGCCCGTGCACTCCTCACCCACACCCATGTTGTTGGGGGCACATCTTGTGGTACCCCAAAATATCTAGTCATGTGCTCATACTAAAAGTTCTCATACACTCCAACCCAATGATCATGTATCCAACAACTGACCCTCATATACCACAACTATACTCCATCCTCACCCCATCAAGGAAATCCTCTATAAGGCCTCTATATGATATCATAAGCCACTAATATGTATAAACCTCATCCATAATGGTCTATCCTAGGAGACCAAATAGCCAATGTACTCATGCACCACTCCCCAAATGGTTGCATAGGTGCCCACTCTAGCTTAGGTAATCTAATTGATCACATAACTACTATGTGCTCATAATCCCAATAATCCAATAAGGTAGCTGCACTCACACCACCACTAAATGCCTCCTATGTAAACCTATAAATATATTTATATAGGTGGGAAAGCATAGTCCTACCCCACAAGAACACAGTTCTGTATACTTCCACACTATGCATAATCCTATGCATCCTATATACAATCGACACTCCACTCCCATCCACAACAACAAATGAGGCCAACAACATGACCAACCACTTTCATAGACATGGAATACTAGACTGTACAATAACTGATAACAATACATCACTATCACTTCATCTTCACTGTATACCTAAAGGCACACCATCAAAATACAAGGATGCACGATTAATAGCATCAACACCCATGCCATCCTGCAACATCACACGTCATCTACTAATTGATAAATATAAAATATGATACACATCCTCTAGAGTCATAGTAATCTCCCTTATAGGAAGCTAGAAAGTACATGTATCTACATTCCACCTATCACATAAGGCAGTAATTAGACACCTATCCCACTACACAGTGCCTAGGTCACACACATGATCTAACCCTACTCTATCCATCATAGCTCTTTCATCAGTAGATAATGGTAAAAACCTCAATGTCTCCATCACCTACCCCTACATAACTCTCTCATCTGTACCTCACTTTGAAAACACCAAAAATAGCATATATGTCAGACAACCATGCCAATAAAATATCCAAGCAAAATAACAATAGGTAACAAAGTAGAATCTCAAAAAATGAGGCCCAGTGGACAACAACATGGTAGAAAGGATAACAACACTGGACATGAGTGTTGACTACTAGATAAGGGCACTAGAACTAGTGAAATTTTTCCTAAGACACTTTAAATAGCTCAAAAAATACCGAAACAAGCTTGAAAATAGAAAAAAACCAAGCATTAAGATTACTTACTAGGCTAACATCACCACCATCCTCAACTTGGGCTGCTAACTACTTAAACCAGGTCACAGTAGGTGCTCATCTCCTCAACATATCTCTCACTCTAGAGTTCCAAATTTCAAACTCATCAATACACAAATGAATCGAGAATCAATCCAGTTTCCTATATTACCCAGTTTTCTATATCAAAGCAAAATACCATTTGGCCCATAACTCAAACCCCATAACTCCATTTTTCAAACCATTTTCTTCCATAGATTCATGAAAATGATACCATCAACATCACATAAGCTTAGTTATCTTAATACTTCATTTTCCTACTATGGCACACACATCTTTATAGTTCTCTTACATGCAGACACATACCTTGGTCCTCACCAATAAAAATGTGTTCCACTTTTAACAACTCAGTATAATAAATCAAACAACCTCTCAAGCTATTTACAACAAGCCAACCTTGTTTCTATTTACACCACTAGTCATCACTTTCGGCTCAACTTACTCTATCACAAATTTTGTCCCTCTCCCCAAAAGGGGGGAATCATTCCTACTATTAATATTTCTACACTTATCCAGCATGCCCATCCATTCTCATAGGTGGATACACCATGGTCCATATACATCTAGTAGTCAGATTATCAGATTTACCTCAGATTATTCAAAATATACAGTGATTCAAATTACATGAGTCATTCAGCATTACTCAAGACATTTAGAGGGATATAACTTTAGTTTATAGATACATAGACTATTCAGATATAGTGGTTTAGATCATATAGATTCACAATAATTTTAGTTTATAAATACATAGACTATTCAGATATAGTGGTTTAGATCATAGGGATCCACAGTGATTTTAGTTTATAGATACACAAACTATTTAGATATAGTGATTCAAATTATATGGATTCACAGTGACATCCATATAGATACCAGATTTGGTAGCATGTACATTATTACACATCTCACACATATAGTTCCATACAACATGACACAATTATAGGACCATATAATAGATTATAGATATAGTGTAGAGCATAGTGTTTTGATCTCTAGTTTTGCACATGGGATATGGCACAATAGGTCATATCATATGTGGTTATACAAATTTTAATATTGTACAAATGCATCACTCACATACCAGACTTGGAGCCATGGCATAGATGTTCATATTCTTCATCATCCAAGATTATATAGATGGAATGGAAAGACATGCCATTCTCTTCTTACATGTTGACCAAAATTTTAGATTACACACAACAATACATAGGTTATCACTAGGTTAGACTGCATGACCCTCTATAGTGGTTGGTCTATTATATTACCCAGACCCAAACTACACAAGTTTATGTGGGATAGAGGACATACATTAGTTTTGGGCCTCTGAGCATTTCTCAATTCCACTTCAGATATTCAAAGTGGGGGCATGATAGATTTTGCTCTTCACATCATACAAATTTTATACACACATTACAGATTACATGAGTTTATGTGGGATAGAGGATAGACATTAGTTTTGGGCCTCTGAGAATTCCTCATCTTCAGTCAGATTTAACACAGGTGGCAAGCATTGCCCTTCTTCTTTAGGTTACATATATTCCACTTTTAGATTCAGTATAGGGGGCATCCATTTCAAGGATTCCCTCTTTCTCTAGGAACTATTCGGCTCTCCATCCACTTCCCTGGGCAGGAAGTGAGTTGGACCCTTTGCAACACATTCATCTTCACGTAAATAGGTTCAGGTATGCATTTCATTTTCTTTCTTTTACTCTAGTACTTCATTTTATTACATCACTAGAATAAAAGGGGGGCAAATGTATACACCCTAAATTGGTCAAGCAACAACACATATCATGTCTTTTCATAGTCCTTTCATAGGAGACTCTGACTGGATAATATGAGCCTTGTTCACATTAGCCATGTCTTTTGTTTTACTTATTTTGGTCTTATTTCATGCTTGAGTCACCTTTTTACTTATTTCCAATCAGCTTAAGATTTTCAAAGAGTCATTCCACCTCAACCAAACTCTATTTCCCATGTTAATTCCATCCCCCCAAGTCTCAAGCTTGTAGGATAGGAGCATTGGGATTGGACTATAGCACTGGACCCTAGGGTGTCCATTTTCCACACTCTTATCCAGTGATATTTTGAGTCCCAACAGTCAAGTTTCCTCACGTAATGGGTCCTAAGCCCTTTTTAGCTTCATCCTTAAGTTTTGTTTATCTTTCTAATGTTGACCAAATGTGAATAAAGTTCCCAAATTCAAAATAAAGAGTCTCCTATATAACGGACTTCACAATGCATTTTATATCTAGCACTTACTATTTTGGTATAATACATAATTAAAAATTAGTCAATAGTATAGCTCAGTATTTTGCATCACACATAGACTTTCATGCTTAATCAAAGAAGGGCCTAGGTGAAAGTTCATTCTTGTATCTACCATGCATGTTGATTATGTATGTTCCCTAAGGGAGAACTACATTTGATCTAAGACCCTAGCTTGAGGGTTAATGTAGGTAGTGATTAGGATAACAAGGGTTCTAGATTATGCGATCATACTTTCACTAACCTAGTTTTTCCCCCTTTTACTTTTGATGTATTTCTTATTTCATGTGTATAAGTAGACCTAGGGTTTGAATATTGAAATGGCTTTACAACAAGCTCCATCAACATTCAACATCTAAAATTTCATAGGTAGGCTCACATAGAGACAATAGACAAAACCCATAAAACTTAGGTCTTTGTAAGTAGTTTGAATAATAGCAGCAAAAAAAAGATAACATCATCAGACTTTAGGGTGTCCTATTTCAGTGTTCCTATCCTTTCATCAAATAAAATCTAGTTCTAGGTTCCTGACATCTTCTCAATCCTAAATAATAGTTTTTAGCCCTTGAATAATTCATTTCATCTTATTTTCTCAAATAAGTTTACTTCTTTTCTTATGTAATTGATTTGATTAAATTAATATAAATCTACATTTTACTATATTTTACCATATTTCATTAGATTTTTCTCCTTACTCTAGACCTTTATTGTTTAAGAACTAAACACTAGTTTCCCAAAAATAATAAAAATAGATGGGCTAAGGGAAATAAGAGGATGATGAGATACATACAAAATGATATGTGGAAAAGGTAAGGATATACAAGGTGGTCTTGGGACAAGGTGTGGAGGACTAGAGGTGATTAGGATATGTGAGTAATGGAGTATGATCAATGATGAGTGGAGATGACTAGATTAGGATGGGATGAAGACCAGATGAGAGATAGGCCAATTCAAAGATATAAAAGATGGTATGTACAAGAGGATGATGGAAAAATGATGAGGTAAGTATATACAAGATGATGGATTATGCAATGACCTAGATAGGTGTGTATAGGTTTGGGTGAACGCTGATTCAACTCACAAACAACACGAGTCTAACATAACACAAATCCATGCAAGTCACAAACCTATGATTAGTAAACTTAAGGGTGTGTAACCTGATGCTCATACTATCAAATGTCTTTGTAGGTGAGGTTGTAGGCTAGTGACCCATTATGAAAATGACTAAACCCTCTCGACCCTATTTGCACATGATGGCTACTTAGGAGCTGAAACTAACTCTGACAGCAGGTGCTTATTAGAGCTGAAAGATCCTATGCTAGGTTTACATAAGGTTTCTAGGTGCATCCCCTATATATATATATATATATATATATATATATGAAGGTATAATGGGGCCTAAATTCATATAAGCTGTTGTCAAACTACCTTGTATCTTGTAGCTTAAATGCCACTCACTCCATAGACCCCTTTATGGGGAATTCCACTTTGACATCGAATGATAACTCTCTTAATATTTAGACTCCAATAGAACACAGAGTTTGGACTAGTGCATGGTGGTGAAATCCATAGTCACTAGCCCCCTAGAAAATAAAAAAAATGGAGGGTTTCTAGGTAGTTTTTGATCCCCTAGGAATCACCACAAGGATGCAAGGGGAAGAGCATACACCCATCATAACCCTTAGGATATAAAGAGGCAGACAAAAGGTTAATTAATCATTTATGATTAAGATGTGTGATTATGTTTACAAGATGAAAGATGGACAAGAATATATAAGACAAAGAAATAAAATGATATATACAAGATGAAGAGATAAAATGATATATATAAGATAAAATGATCAAGATGATTCAAAAATGATTTTCAAAGTGCCATAAGGAGTCTTTGACAGGTAGCCTGCAAGCACACGGTTAGTAGTTTTCAAGTGACACTCAAAAAGAGGTAACCTACAAGACAAGGATTAGTAGTTTTGATAATTAATCTTGAGGGAAAACCTACAAGAAAATATGTTAGACCAAAATATGACCTGCAAAAGATGATGTTAGAAAGACAAAATAGCCTCTAGATTTACTCTTGCAAGAAATAATATGTTAGTCCAATAGGCCTTAAGAAAAATACCCTAAAAAAGTGTGATTTAGCTCTATAATTCTTTTGGGTGAGTGGGCCATGGTGTGGGGGTCTGGGGTGGAGCCCTCGATGCCAAAGGCAATTTGGGCCTTGTGGGAGGCCTAGAATAATTAAAAAAACACTAAAAATGACTCTAAAAATGCAATAAAAAAAGATCAAATTGAAGGCAAAAATCAGTGCAAAATTGTAATTACATAGTGCAAATTCACAACCAAAGAGTGCAAAACCATAACTCTAAGGTAAAATCATAGATTGCAAGTTATAATTTCGTATTAGTTAGTTAACCATGATGGTCACCCTAAAAAACTATGACAAACAAAAATGTGACTGCAACTGGCAAAATCGCTATTAGCTATAAAATGAGAGTTATGATTTTGTTATAAACTACAAAACCTCCAAATTTAGATATTTAACACAAAAAATTGCTTATATAGGTATGGCAAATTGTTCCAAGGATACTTATTTATAGGTGATTATGACAAATCAAAGACCGATTTAGGATATTAACAAAATTTGACAAGTGGTTAGATGTACTATCAAAATGGACAAGAATCATGATTAATCTGATTACCAAAAGTTGTTTTTAGTTAATTCTTATTCCTATGATTTCCTTATAATAATAAAAGATGATAGACAACATATATTCAAAATGACCAGAAATTAACAAAAGACAAAATCTCTAATTTCAAAATAAAATCGCTAATGCATAGGGTGATGTCGTGATTCCTAAATTTACATGATCTACAGTTTTATTGATGGATGGGAGAGGTTAAGGGGTTGTGTTTTGTCTAGTCTTTTAGATGCCTCTTACTTTTCCTCTTCTGGTGACCCTACAAAACCACATAGATAAGCCACACAAGGCTAAAAATATGATTACAACAAGTGGTTAGCAAAATAAAAAAATGTTTGGAGGAAAATGTAAAGACCAAAAGTGGGTTATATTCCTGATTGTATGATAATGAGTCCCTCCAGAATATAAAAAATTCAAGATGAAACCTACAGATTATAAGACAATGAAAAATTATCAGTATTTTATCAAAAATGACAAGATCGTGACTCAATAGTGTAAAACCACCATTTATAGGATAAAAACATGATTTATAAAGTCACAATTTTGTGAGGAACCTGCAAACAAACTTCTAATAGTTTATGTAAAATCACTAATTATTAGATAAAAACACGACTCTAATGATAAAATCATAATTCATGATTAGTGGTATTGTCGAAAGGTAAAATCCTACATAGATAGATGAGATAGTTAACAATTAAGTCAAATGGTTAGTATAAAACCGTGACTTACAAAGACAAAACCACAACTACAAGGTCATGAATACCAGTGCAATGTCGTAAATTCCACTTGTACACAAAAAGTTTCCAAAAAATCTAAGATTTTTATTTCACCAATTGACCCTGCAAGCTTACAAAAACATAACTAACAAGGAAAGTTGATTGATTGGGAGCAAGGTCCCACGGTGGTCGCCAAAATGTAGCCTAAAATTTTAGCTTATGAATTAAACTATCTAATTTAATCACTCAAACTTCAAACTACTAAGTAAATTTCAGAGCCATTAGAAATTAAATGTAATAGATGAATTCATAATCCATACCAGTATTATCCTCCTAAAGATAAATGCTCTAAACCATGATCAAATGGAATATGAACACAAAAATATTGGGATTAGGATTATCTTGACTCAGAATTTGGACACTATGATGCTTGATTAAGGATGTTGAATGTTTGTGATTAAAGGATTCTATTGACATGGATTTGTTATGGATTCCTAAGATGGCTCCAATGGAGGAAATGAGTGGTTTAAATAGAAAGAGGAGGGAAAGATATATGGTGGAGATTCAAAGTTAGCTTGTGAAGATCTAGGATGGAGGATTATCCAAGGATTTTAAAATTCTTTAGAAGCCTCTAGATTAAGAGGCTTATAAAGTGGAAGGGTTAGAATAGAAAGGATTCTAGAATCCTCTTAGGGATTAATTAGGCTTAGGGATGGATTAGATAGGTATTATGTAGATGATTAGGGACTAGGGATGTAAGAGAGCCAGGCATAGGCTAGTGTAGGTGGGTAGGTGGATCACGGGAATTTAAAATTCCCAAATAATAGATAAGTGGGGATTTATGACGTGAAAATTGTAACATATAACACCCAATAATATAGTTCTGTCTTTTCATAAAAGGCAACAAGAAATGTAAAAACATTTAAAGTTCAACTTATACAATAAATTACTGACTAGACTTTATGAAATCTATAGCATCAATAATTTTTTGAAAATACAACTAAAATCTATGCTTTGTGAAGCCCAAGTTGAACTCGTGCTTCTCCTCACTTATTGGATACAAACTCTAGTTCTTGGAATAATTTTATAAATTGTAAAATCAACTTATATGAAAGACTTATTTCAGCTTATGAAACATGATAAGTATAAATTAGCTTATATTATAGACTTATTTCATGAGATGTGAGATGTGTGATAAGAAAAACTTATTTCAACTTATAAAACATGATGTCTTTCCAACTACAAGTCATCCCATGAAACATGATGAATTTAACAAATGTTTAGGCTACATAAGGACAATACAAGAGAATATAACCACTACAGATGTTAAAGTAAACTAGTGAATGAAAATATTCATTTGTTGTTAGGAAATGATTCACTAATCTTTAACATGGCTTGCCTAATAGAATTCAAAGTTGAGACCAAAATTGAGTTGCACATTGATTGTTTGTCCTTCAATATTGATCAACCTCTCCTCATTCACATCTTCCCTCTACATCTAGTGTTCAAGCAAAACAAAGTCCTTCTCATGTCGTTTCATTCACCCCTCTTCAGCCATCTGTAGAGTAGAAACCACTTATTATTCTCAACAATAGTATCTTTTAGACTCGTAACTTTGGATATTATTTTTCATTTTTTCCCTATGGATTGGGTTTTAGATGGTACTTCAGGTGTATAGCAGTCATTACATTTTTCATTCTCATTTGGTGAAAAAAATTCCTCATTAACCCCATGATTTGTCTTTGAAGTGTCAATAGTTATATTTCTAGGATTGATTGTTGTATCTTCACCAAAATTAGCATCCTTGCATCAAAACGCTCTTTTAAATAATTTGGAGTGAGCTTTTTCTGAATCATTTTTTGAGTTGTTATACTCCAATAACTGTCATGCCCTAAGGGAATATTGTTTTCATAATCTCTAATTTTTTTATAATCAAGTTAGATATGTTCCCATCGATCTCGGTACTGAATTGGTGTACGTATCACACAATGATCAACACACTGTTTCTGCACATTTCTCCACTTTTTATAGGATGACATAGCCTTTTTCATGGCTTCACCTTTGGACTATGTTTCCCTCTCAATACGCATTGTAGCAATCAAAACAATAGTATGTGCAATAGTTTTGTGGGAGAAATTTATTGTGCAGATTGTTTTGCATAGTTGATTTTTTCAACAAAATTGTTTTATGTCATAATGATGTCAATATCTTCCTCAATGTTTACTTGTGTACTTCAAACTTGGGTATTTGAAACAAATTCAAAAGATGTATCATTATTTATAGAGAAATCATTATTCAGGGACAATAGATCTCCATACTGTAAGTCATCCTCTATTTAAGCAATGAAGTATGTCTATGAAACCTAGACTTAGAAAGATTTGGATGATACATAAATTTATCCATGTATTTATTTTCTATTTCTACCTACAACAATGAAATGGGTAAATGCATTAAAAACATAAATTGATTCATAAGTTATAGTGGTATAAATATAAGATTGCAAGCAAAGACATTGTTAAAAAGCACCAATTTAGTACAAAATTCATTTATCAATGTGCTTTCTATTACTAAAGAATTGGGGTTGAAAATGATGATTTGCTCTTATGGAGCAATGACACGAAGATGAAACAAAGTAGTAAACTTTGAATGCTCTGTATATCAAGATGAAAGTAAGACACACTATATGTTCATATGTCAATCAGCTTCTTCTATAGACGCACGATGTGTTCATATGTCAATTAGATGCACTCAAAGACGATATCTTGTCTCTTCATTGAGGCAAATATTCTTAAGTTCCATTGTATACTCAGACCATGGATCATCAAGAAAAAGCATAAACATGATAAATAATGTTGCAACGTAGCCCATCTCTAATAAATGAATTCCAAAATTAAACTTTGACAATGCCTTTGTTATGCCAAGATTTTGCCACATTGGTGGTTCTCAGTTCTAACATTGATTATCTAAAATGTTTGATTGTGACCATCAAAGAAAGAAAGAGATGTGGAATGAACTCTTTTTAAGGCAGGGATCCTATGCAGGGGCTATTGCTCCTAAATTAACTGAACAGTGGCCCCATGAAAAATGTGAATAAGGGAAAAAGGAAACCTCAGAACTAGAGGTTGGTATTTCTCTAAAAAGGGGTTTCATGGAAGGGGGGCAAAGTTATATTTTTTCTGTAGGTGTTGAAGAGAAATTATAGGAGAATTTTGCACGAATGATATCTCATTGATTTTATAAGGGATGTTAAGAATATTTAGGAAATTAAAACAACTCCTTTCCATACCAAAACATTGATGGTAAATCAGGGCTTAGACTTTTTATAACTAAAAGACTGCTTCCATACAGATGGATTGAAACTCTCTTAATGATTGCATTTATTACCCTCTTATGGAATATAGTATTTTAGGGGCTATTTTTCTCCATTTGATTATACACGTCTTGTAATTAAACAAAAAAACATTCTCATTCCTTAAAAATGCACAATCACAAAATCTATAACCAAATAATTTGAGGTGTAGGGAAAGGCAAATGTTTAATTAATATGTATAACACTATAGAAATGTTTATCCAAAATGATGACACAAAAATATGTTTATCCAAAACATTGACCCAAAAATATTAAACCTATACAATGATTAGACCTCTGGAAATAATGTAGAATATCCATTCACCATTGTTTTTACCGAATCTGTC
Organism: Torreya grandis; assembly: GCA_037957365.1. Classification (NCBI taxonomy): domain Eukaryota; kingdom Viridiplantae; phylum Streptophyta; class Pinopsida; order Cupressales; family Taxaceae; genus Torreya; species Torreya grandis. Next base: position 448,411 of record JARHVA010000205.1, on the reverse strand, counting down.
ACATGCCATACTAAAAGACAACGAATCAGCTATCAAATTATTTGCAAACTATATGATGTTGTCAAACAAATGTTGAATCACTACACGATAGAAAATAACTATGTATTTTTAGTATAATAATATGATTTCATATAACTTTTAACGGTGTTAAAGTAATAACATTGTAACAGATTTAATACCAAGGCAAAGGGTTTTTAGCCATTTGGGTTTGACCTACAATAATTAAAAAATAAAAATAAAAATAAACATACAAATATTTACAATGGATCCAAACTATGGCACCACTCTAAGTGAACCATCAACATGAATTCTCCTGGGAAAACTAACTACAGGTGGTGGTTATTAGTTTAGATTATTCAGTGGTCATGTGGTGTAAGTTTTGGGATGCTCTTATCAAGAGTCACATGAAGTTATAAAAAGTGTTAAATAAAGTTTTGTAATGCTAGGTAATAGCCTTGAAAAATGACGAAGGCAATATTCATAAACTCGTCAGGAAAGCATAAAAATATTGGCATGTATTTTTAAGGGGAGGAATGCAAGTTAACTCAAACTCTGGATCTTGAATATATAACTAGAGGGTGCTTTAACAGGACAAAATCACTGTATTATGTATACAAATTGGTCTAATAAGATGAATATCAAAGTAAATTTATGTTTTAGATCAAATGAGTCAGGGTGTATTGTATTATGTATTACAATCCATGGGACCCCATTATTAGGGTCAATTTAGACTCTAAGGTTGCATATTGTTTATATTATTTCTTTAATTGATAATATTTGATGAAAGCTTACGTTGATCTTGGTAGCAGGGTTTGTCTACTACAAATGGGGATTCTATTAAGAATAGTCGGATGTGTCATCAATGTTAGAGGAATGATAAAAAGGGAGTTGTTTTTTGTTTGAAATGCAGAAAAAAGCATTATTACTTTCCTTATATTGACAAATGGTATGGAAAGCGTTTCATCAATGACAATGAAGGGTATCTATGACACTGAAGTGAAATAGGAAAAGAATAAAACAAGTTTCATTAGAAAAATACCTCTGATCTATAGTAACTCCTCCAATCTCCAATCATGAATTTGATTTACTCTTCTCTATTTTCTCATAAATACACAAGATATATATGTTGCAAAATTGTTTAGAAACTCAAAATAACAAATAGAAGGAAAATATTAGAGAGAAGTACATATTAAAAAAAAAAAAAGAACAAAATTTTAATTGCGGGTAAAAGAATTCGTCTACCCCTCCCCACTTACTTACTCTGAAAAATATCTCTTGAAACAATCGTTAGTGAAATTTTTTCTTTTCAAACATGTTAAATTGAAATAATAAAATTAAAAAAAAACAAACATAAGAACCTCTTTCCCATTATAGTAGGAGCGGAAGGCCCCTCCCCCCGCATGGGACCCCGCTGTTATTGTGTTGTTTTGCTATCGGCGTGGGAAGACGGAAAAAGCTTTATCGGCAATGAGGTTGGCTGTCTAAGTGATAAAGCGAAAGGAGCTTTTTTCAGACCGACTAGGCGGGCCCGGGCCTCTCGCTAAATTGCCCTTACAACGAAATTCTCGTTTTGCCCTGCCTCCTACTACACCTAATTCCCATTAATATCCTTTAACTATTTAATACGTTCAACCTACCTCACTGTAAATGACAGCGCGATGGTGCTGCAGCAAATATATTTTTGTTGCTACTAGTGTCAGCTCAAGTGACTGGTGCACGACGGTGTAGATTTATAGCAAATATTTTGGAATGAATCTACACCGTTCACTTGGGATGAATCTACACCGTTCACACGCCAGCCGTATCAGCGAATCTAGTCCCACTGTTCTTTCTTATCCCTGCGAATCTACAAGCTTCCGTAACATGTCTTCTGATGTCGAAATGCAACGGCGAATACAAAACCCAGTAATTAATACCGAAAAGACACTTCAGCTTGTACCGCGTGTGCGGATGTTATCAGTGGGCCAAACCCCAAGCATTTACCGAATCAGAGCACATTGCACAGTTCATTCATTGCGTCAAAAGGGCTGCAATGGCAACAGCAAAAACATTGGCTATCCTCCTCCTGTGGAAGTGGTCCCGTTAAAATAACGAGGTCTCGAGTTCGAATCGTGTTGCGTTCGGCGATTGGCTTGCCTTTTGCAACCATGTTGGGGAAAATATGGGGAAGAGGACGAGTGTACAAGCCAGTGGAGGAATTGGACCTTAGCGATGGCAGCAAGGAAGCATACATTCGTTCGGATGTCTTCGGTAAGTTATCAAGATATGCTGCTGCTTACTTTTTTTCTGACCATTATTGAATCAAATTTAATTCATGATAAATACTCTGTTGTTCCGTTCTTTGATTTCTGTAGATTACGTTTCTTTGCAACATGTTTTATTGTATTCTGCCTCCCTACAAATTCCATCTTTAACATGTTTTGTATCCTCAACAAGCTCGTTTATGGATAATACTCTGTTGTCTGTTTGTTTCCTTGTTCGATTTCTGTAGATTATGTTTCTACATTTATTTAAGTTTCCGCGACTTAAAATTAAAATATTGTTTTTACATTTGGTTAAAGTACGGCAGGCAGTTAGAAACATAGAATTATTATATTTCTCTGCGATACTCTTGGAGAAGTAATTCAATTTTTTTAAAATTATTATTACATTTCATTTAATACATGTAAGGTAAGGGTTCATGTTGGGAGATCGTTGATTATTTTTAAGAGACGATGTTAGAGAAATTATAGCAGTGTTTTTCTTTTTAAAATTTGTAAAAGTATTTTTTTTGGGTCATTTTATCTATATTTTTTTAAAAAATTTGTGTAAAAAAATTTAAAAAATTTTATTAAAAAAATATTATTTAAAAATAAATAAATATGATTGGATATAAAACTATATATATGTACACAAATTTTAAAATTTTAATGATATATAAAACCGTTCTATCCAAAATTATAAACGCACCTAACATGAAACCCTTCCATAATAGAGTTTAATCAGTGGAGGTCAAAGAGACGGGTGGATTCCAAAATTTAACAGTAATTTTATAATTGAAAAAAAAAAAATTGTAAACGGGCCATTCATTTTAAACATGGGTTGAGCATTCTTGACGTGTATTTTACGGTAGTGTAGTTGGGGAAATAGTTTAATTCCTGATTTGTCGTTTGCCAATGGAAACAAGCTTTGAAAAACGTTCAATTCCCAGTTAATTGGCTAAATAGTTGTTGAGTAGAGGGATTAATTAGAGCGGATTGAAACGAGATTTTGAGAAAACGTCAATTCCCGGTTAGCTGGCTGAAAAGTGTGGGAGAGCGATTAATGATGAATGAACCGAACCACACACTGCCTATCTTGGTAGTGACGTAAACTTTTTTTCCATTTTAAGCTTTACACGTTGTCACCATCCGTTGATTTTTGTGTACACGGTTTCGTTTCGGTGTCATCCTCTTTCCCCTGACCCGTGCATATATATATATATATATACTAATTCGACGGTCAACGTCGTCTCTTATGATTTTTTTAATAATTTTATGATAGCTGTTTTTAAAGTGACGTCTTCAGAATAATTTTGTATAATGATGTGAGTGTGTTAACATTCAATCATTTTAAAATTGATATTAAAAGAAATATACACATTTTTAATATATTTATTTATTTATTTGGATTTTGTAATTATTTAATGATGAATTATAATTTTATTTACTTCAATTAAAAGAATTTAATTATTTATTTACCATGCTAAATTTTATTTTTCTTGAAATAAAATAATAATTTTGTTTTCATAATTTTATTTACTTCAAATAAAAGAATTTAATTATATATGATTAGTGAATTATATTTATTGTTGTGGAAATTTTATTTATCTTGAATTAAAATAATTTAATTATTTATTTATTTGTTTGGACTCACAATTATTTAATAACATGGAAATAAGTAATTTTATTTATCTCAAAATATAACTAACATACATGTTTTATATGTCTCAAAATATAACTAACATATCTATCTTAGACAAATCTATGTAAAATACATCAATAGATATCATTCTCGAGATAGTCACAATTCAATATGATATAGGTGTCCTAAGAATGATATCTATCAGTGTATTTTACATTGATTTATCTAAGATATATATGCTAGTTTTACTTAAAATTACCCTTCACATGCTAGTGTAAAAGAGAAGAAAACATGAAAAATATAGTTATAATATATATTATAATTTTATAGTTTTTTTTTCCTTGTGTCTAAATATTTTATTTTGTAAATACAGTCCCAAAAAAACTAACTGGTTTTAAGTTTAAAAATGTAAATACATTTAAATGGTTATCAAATTTAGGTTTAGTTAGGAAACTTGACATATGAGAGATGGTTAAAATTTACGACCATACAGACACATTTTAGCTTTTTGTGTGTTACATATAATAGATAGTTTTTTTTTTTATAAATTATCAAATTATTTTAAAGTAGGTTAAGATGTGAAACTTGACATGCTAGCGATGGTTAAATTTGATGGCCATACAAATGCATCTTAGCTTTTTTCATGTTACATATAATGGAAATTTCATTTTTTTTTTCAAATTGTCAAATTATTTTAAAGATTATAATGTGTATATGTTTAATATTTGATTTTTTGTTTTTAAAGATGAAGTTTAGTAACTTTTGAAGGACGATGTTGAATGTATATCGTCATAAAGTTTTTATGTGAGAAGCAACATCGACAATCAAATTGTCCTCTCTTCTACGATACTAAACTAAGTTACTTGTTGACCTTAAGTCGAGTAAACCAAAATGCTTACTAATGAGTGGAGGTTTTAAGTTTGTTTGGTATAAACCATCCCATTTATTTAGTCGGTTTAAGTATAAAATATGTTACTTTGTTTATTAGTAAGATTTGAATTTAGATAAATTAAATTCTGATTTTAAATTCACCCAAAATATTAAATTAAGATGTTTGCCAAAGTAATTATAATTTTTTGATTTGTTGTAATTATAGTTTTAAGCTTACTCACATACAACATGCTATTTGTCCATTAGTAGGATTTGGAATATTCTTATACAATTTGTTTAATATGTGACACACTAAAATCAAAAGTTAAAGATATAAATTTAAAGATTTAAGTTTTTTCACTTTTATTAATTGAAATAAAATATTTATTGGAACATTGTGTACAAGTATTTTAATCAATTTTTTAGATCATAAATCCAAATCCTTATTCTTATTTCTTGTCATGCTGAAAGGATAAGAAACACATAAACTTTATATTCGGAGAGATTTCATTTGAAATGCTTACAAAATACAAATACACGAGGTTTGATTTTATTAACAAATTAAGTTAGGAAACATGTATAATGAAGATAATTTAAGAAGGTTTGATGGTTCTATACTCTCTTCAAAACAAGTACAAAGATGTTGATATGTAGAGTTGGAAGACCCCCAGGGTTTTGTTTGCGCTACTTGTAGTGTAAGTTGTAAAATTAAAGTGTCGGTTGCATATGGGATCCTCCTAACAAAAACATGTACTTTTTAGATAAAAGTAGGAGCTATAATATGTTTCTTACGCTACATAAAGAAAATAAAAAGCATGGAGGAGGATAGGTGCTCAAAGACAGTAATGAGAGAAGTATTGAACAAAAGAAAGAGTACATGGACGAGGATAGGTGCTCAAAAACAGTAATGAGAGAAGTGTTGAACAAAAGAAAGAGTACATGGATGAAACAAAACAAGCTATGGATAAATAAGTGGGACAGCAACCTATAGAGATAACAAGCTACCAATCAAGTGAATAAAAATTGTGAGGGAAAAGTTTAAACTAAGTATGTGGACAAAGCACCTCGAAAAGGAAAAATAATACTACATGATCAATTTGAACCCCACTTACAAGCATGAATGAAATAATAATTTAAGAGTCATAAAAACAATTCTAAGATGCATTGAAGAGGTACATGAGGAGAAGAGATGATTGAGAAAGAAAATATGCTCATATCACAACCAATCAACCATCATGTTAGTAGGAGGGCCAATTCCATTGTGGCATCACCTCCATTGACATAAGGATCATAGCCTATTGGTTTTATTTGAGCAAAAAACTTACACAAGGGTAAAAATCAAATGGAAATAAAGATACTCACAGTGCAACTAAGGACTGGAGTCCACTAACTTAGATGTAAGATGGGAAGGTCGAATATCCCAAAATAAAAGTGTAAAGAGAGAATGTATTCTCGTGTATCGGAAATGGTAGAGACAAAATGATATTGTATCATGGAATGCTTGAGACATGAACTAAGGTCTAACAACACAAATCTTCTCTTTTTCGACAGATTCTCTTTCCTTTTAACTTTTAAGTATATTTTTTGTTCTTAAGGTCCTATAAACTATTTTAGTCTTGTGGACATTATTAAAAACTCTATCTATCCATAGCATTCTCTCAATCAACCCTTATTTAAGTATAATAGCTTTCCATATGTAACTTGTTAAAACTTTACAATAATGAACTAGAATCATATAAGCTTTTTGTATTTAGGTATAGTATATTATGAGATCTACGACACGTTTTACTTTATCTTTACAGCTAATCAAAGCTCTCTATGAGATCTTATTCGTTAGAAGGATCAAAGATGTGTAGCTTTATTCAGGAGAGAGATGACCCAACATAGAGTTGACCTTCTTAAGAGTTGTGAGCACACTCTTAGTTTCGTAGTTCAACTTTACACTCTTTTATTCAATCTTAATTTGAAAGGTGCAAATGAACCCATTATTCTACTCAATAGTCACGAATTGTCACAAAAAGATCTATAAATTAACTCTTATTTTATATTCTTTCTCTTTCTTTTAATCTATAACTTTATTTATATTTTATTATTGTATCTCTCTTTTTTTCTTGCAAATTCTTATATTTTATGTTTTATCTCTTTTTTTTCTTGCAAATTTTTATTTAAAATATATTTTTCTTACAATCTTTTATTTTAATTTAATTATTATTTGACAAGAATATATATTTATATTTAATAATAAATTATTTAAACATCAATTTAAATTAAAAACCCATAATATTAAGCTAAAACATTAAAATAAACAAAAGTTTAAAAAAATAGAATAAAAAAATGTAAACAGTAAAAATATAAAAATTAATTATTCCAAATTATTTCCAATGATCCATTTGATACATTTAAATGTATTCTTTCCAATTTTTTTTTAATAAATAAAAAAAAACCTTAAAAAGATAAAAATTATTAAAATGCCCCCGATTATTCGATGCATTGAGATGTGATCCCATCCCCTTTTGCTAACGATGGATTCAAACAATATTATTAACCCAAAAAAAACTTTCCTTTTTACTTTTTAATGCATGAGATGTAATCCCTTCCCTTTGTTTAACGACGGATTTAAACAATATTATTAATAAAAAAAACTTTAAAAAGCAGCTTGTTAAATTTGAGGGCCATGTAAACGTAGTTTAGTTTTGTATCTCTATAATTTTGTCGAAATTGTTTGAGCACTGTATGTGAATAAAAGGTTAAATTTTCGGCAGGCTCTTAAAATTTACTAAGGATTACAGTAAATATATGTTTAATATTTGAGATTTGCTTCTTTAAAGATGAACTGGTCTACCATTTGAAGGGCAATGTTGAACAGACCACTGTTATTAACACTATACCGATGGTGGGTACCCGAGAGGTGTATGTATGGCGCGCGTCTGAGAGGTGTACGTTGGATTGTTTTTTATTTACGATTTAATTTTGTAGGAGAAGTTTAAGATAATATTTTTGATTTGATGGGAAATAAACAAAAACCCCAGGAAGGACACTGCAGGTTGGAAACATTTTCCGCCTATATTTAAAATTTCGAATGCTTTGAAGGCGTTGAAGCTGCGATTTATGCTCAATATGGTCATTTTTTTTGGGGTGCTTGCTACGAATGTTTATGTTGTTACCGTTTGAGAAGAATGCAATGATCTGGACACCTAGGAAAATGAAATATGCATCTGAGCACGTACCTGCAACAATCATCCAATGGTTCCAATCTACCATGATAGCTACAATTCTCTACGCAATGTTTTGTACTCTGGACCCTGGAGTAATACTTGATGCAATAACTTCTGAAGAATGGGAATATGGGTTTCTCGAGGCGTAACTATTACCTATATAATGTTAGGAGGTCTCAGATTTTTGACATAATGGGGTAGGAGTTCTTTTACTTGCATTTTTCACATCTTTACGTCTTCCACTTGGAAGGTCTCTAATTGATTTCATTTTAAAACCAATCTTGTTTTTAACACTTAATTCAATTCAAATCCATATAACCTCTCTCATCTCTTCATTTTGTAAGATAGATTTTAATTCATCCTTTTCATTGTAAAGTGACATGTACAAATTTCCATAAGAAATATGCTTTTAAAAAATTTGGATGTTTTTGATGCGTGTGACGTGTATCTGAAATACATTTTTGTTTTTTTGATACAGCACCACGAGCCACAGGGTTATTTCTAAAGATTTTTGTATGGACACTACATTCAAAGATATTTGGTCCAATTGTAATGTGGATAATGAAAGCAGAGAATTTAATCTACCAGGTATTGATTTTTTTCTTTATTAGGAGAAGTTCGTTCCCTACTTTTGTTTTCTTTGAATTTTAATCTATTGTACTGTTTATAATACGCATGCAATGCACTTTGTAAAAGATTCAGGGTCAAGCTCCACCAAGAACTAATATATATAAATAAGTTAAAAAAAATAAATATAAAAATTAAATTAAATTAAATACAGTACAGTACACCTTTCTAATTATTAGCAAACTGAGTGATCAAAATATACTAATAGAACTTTAAAGCATAGTTTGCATACTTGCCGATTATTGGCCGAGTAATTGCCAAACTTCCCAAAAAATGATTAATCGCCACTCGAAATGGCAGGGTTTTGAATACTCTGGTCTCGGCAAGTACTGGCACAGTACTTGTCGAGTACTTGCGAGTGAGTATTGGCGAGTACTCGCGACTATTGGACGAGTACTATGAAAATACTCGCCAGTGTGGTTAGAATGCATGAAAAATGTGGGAAAAACTTAGTTTTTTGTCATTTTTAAACACGCATGCCCCCACTATATATATATATATATATATATATATATATATATATATATATATATATATATATATATATATAAGTTTACATTTAGATATGGACCTCTAGTTTCTTATACTTTAAGTTATATTTTATATATATACTTTCAGAATGTTTGAGAACGGTTTTGGACCTCTAGGAGCTATGATGCAAATTCTAGGTTTTGGAGTATCCTATCATATTTTAGACTTAGTCAGATTTCAGGGTTTCAGGGTTTCAAACTTAGCCATATTTCAGGGAGACATCATAGGAGGTATGAAGGATGCATGAAGGGATGTAGGTATGATAGACACCTTGCATTCAAGAAACAACTAAAAGACTTCCTTGTGTAATAGCAAAAGTAGGAGATATTGGATTGGATGACATCCTTGTAGATGTTGTCGAACATGAGGCAGAGGAATCACTACCATTTGGTTCCATGGTGGAGCCACAAATGCAACATTCTAGGCAGAGCAAGGAGGGGCAACTGAGTGGGAGGGGATTGGACTCTCTTAATCTCCCTTAGTTTTACAGAGCAGGGAAGAGAAAATTATAGATTCTTGTAATTTGTACTTGTAGATTCTTGTATAAGTATCACTATATAAGTTTGTTGTTGAAACTTGATAGTGTCACAGTTGTATTCGCATGAATCATGATTATGCGATTTTATACTTTACTTGTATTCAAATCTAATAGAAAACACTTCCCCAACATTTTACAGACTCATTTGATATATTTTGCAACTATAATTTCTATAAAATTTATGTCTTTTTTTAATTTAAGTATTTTTTTAATTTGTCGAATAATGGCGAGTGGCTGTCTAATAATCGCCGAGTAAACTTTTTGAGAGCTGGGCGAGTACTCTCCGAGTATGAGTATGCGAACTATGCTTTAAAATATATACATATGTATACACAAACAGGTCCCTTAGTTATATTTATGCTGGAAGCATTCTTTGTGGGTAAGGCCTTCCTGTATTGCCCTTAGATTTGCGGCAAACCGAGTGATCAAAATATACTATTAGAACTTCAAAGTATATACATATGTATACACAAACAGGTCCCTTTGTTATATTTATGCTGGAAGCATTCTCTATGGGCAAGGCCTTCCTGTATTGCCCTTGTGTCCATTAGTTATATTTATGCTGGAAGCGTTCTCTATGGGTAGGGCTTCCTGAAGATTTCACCTGTATTGCCCTTGGATTTGAGGCACATGTTTTAAATATCAGTGACTGCATTATGTAGTTTATTTTGTCCTCTTCAAGTTTCTAATATATATATTTTTGGTTAGTGCCTCAGTTTTACTGTGACACTCATCTTTGCTGCCACACGCCATGCGACATCCATCTTGCACTGTTCACTCCATGTGCACTCCACCTCTTACCTCCATCCTCCCATCTCCTCCTTCCTCTTGATCTCTGCTGCCTATTTGTGCAGCCCAACCCTCAGTGCGTTCTAACACTACCTTTCCATGGTTCTCCCTGCTCTCCTCCTCTTATCCCCTGCTCATTACACCTTCTTACATTCCCTGTTCGTTCCACCTCCATGCATCCCCTGCTGTCTCACTCCTACGCATGCTTGTATTCAACGTTTCCCTTCAAAATATCTGAGGGATTATAATAAATATATATTGTGTCTTTTATGTATTCATTCAACATTGCTTGTTAAAAGTTAAGACAGTCAATCTTCAAAAGTGTGCAATACTGAGTTTTTACAAGTATTGTTGGTTTTTGTTTACTGTCGTCACTCCTAATTTGTTCTGGTGTACTTTGCACCCCCTGTGGGCAACTGCTAATAATATCTTTAAAAAATTTGGTAGACACAAGTAAAGAACAAGAGTACAATGGATTAAACTCTCAAGCAGTTCAAAAATTTGGTTTAAATAGCCACATCTTTTACATGCATATACTAATAAACATGAATAAAACTTGCAATCCTATTTTAAATAGGCGATTTACTTTAAGCAATGGATGCCTGTACTAGTACACCTCCATAAAGCGTGCAATCCTATTCTAAAGTGGGCTACCATAAGCATTCATTCCTATACTAAAGTGGGCTACCATACTTGAAGAAATCAAAATTTCATGAATATCAAAATTAGCTTGCACAAATTCATATAATATAATACATGCACACATTGATACACCTCCACAAAACTTGCAATACTATACTATGACAAAATTTCACGGGAATATCAAAATTACCTTTCACAAAACACATAATATAAGGGAGATATTCTTCACTCGCAGCTTTAGTACCAAGAGAAGCATTTTTTTAAGCATGGTTACATAATTTAAACAGTAATCGACATTGCATTTTCTCACATTAGAGCAAATAAACTATCATCATCCACATTCAAAGGATGTGCCCACATAGCTCCTGGATAAATCATATTGCAGTGATTTTAAAAAAAAAATGATACTTTGGCTTGGTCATTATTAGCTAGTGTGATGAGTCTTAGGCTTCAATAATGTGATTGATAAATGGTTTCGTATGTAATCACATCGACAAATTGCCTACGTTTGGCTGCAAAAAATTTCACCCTGTAAAGAGCTGATCCATCACAGCCATCATTGTCATTGCATTAGTGTAGAATATGTGAAGAACTGCATAGATACAAAGAGATCTTTCTTGTTTGATTTTTATTGCAGGTGACCATTAATTAACATTCAGTGTATAGTTTTACTTGTTTTCCTATCAAAATTTATCAGCTTTTAACATATGGGTTTTTAAATTTTTTGTGCAGCTGTTTACAAAAGCATGTATCACAGAGCCTCCAATGTATTTCCCAAAGTATCCGGTAGAAGGTACCATTTATTATTTTGTTCCAATTCAGTTTTTAAACACACTTATCTAACTCATTTAAATACGGCTTATTTGAAGTGCTTCATTGCAGGGTTTGAAGAGCAACAAGTCCTAAGTATTGATTCTGGTTTGTCTCCACGACAACAAGCTTCGCAAGTGCTCAATTGCCTTCCCCACAATTCGTTGCCTCAGCCAACTAAAGATGAACCATTTTTCAGACGTTGGACAATTCGAGAATTTTCAAGGGCTTACACAACAGGGGAAGTTACTCCAACTGAGGTATTCATTACACTAGTCTCAAACCCATGTGATATAGAGACTTCATTTTAATCTTCACCCAAATTTTTCTGTCTTGTTAGTCGGAAGTAGACTATCACACTGACATATTCATCATCTATGTTTACTTATTACAGCAGGTCCAAAGCACTATAATCTTAAGCTTTTAAAAATTCTCCATTATTCATTAAATACACTTCTGCAATATTATCCCTATTTTAAGGGGTGTATTATACAGAAGTTAGTTTAAGTATATCTTGTATGATTGCATGGATACTTACCATTGTCTCAGGGTGACCCCTACCTTGTTGATAATTATGAGCCGTACATGAATATGGACTTGTGTTTGATGAAGTTGGCCTTATTTATTTTAAGTGAACCCTCACTAGACAAGTTTGTTTTGAAGTAACTCGAAATATGTTCTTGGTGAAACTTTTACAAATTTACCCTAGTACTGTCATTTGTAACATGTACTTTGGAGTCCCATTGACCCACTTTGGTGGTTTGTGGACACTATGATTTCATTTCATTTTTTTGGGCTGTTTTTGATATATTATTTGTTTATCCAACAGGTGGCAGAGCGCTTCTTATCTGCAGTGGAGAGATCCTCAAATCAATCTCCAGGAATGTGCATATTCATAAGCTATGATTCCGAAGATATCCGTAGGCAAGCTGCAGGATCAACATTGCGGTATAAGAAAGGTACATATATGATTGCAACGTATATCGCTCATGCCTACCCATGGTTTGTGTTCGATTGAATAGACAGATTTTATGATATGCCTAAAACTCTGCTAAGTGACCACATTGAATTTCTGACTATTCAAGGCTTTTAATGGGGTTATATCTTTTTCCTTTTAAGTCATTTCATTTTGTTGCTTTTATTCACCTTGTTATTTGTCTGTGGCCCATTCACACCTTTGGTTTATTGGAGTATAAGAAGTTTCTCAGTATCATAAACATTCTTCATACATTGGCATTCTAGATTGTTCCTAGTTGGCGAATTCTGATCCATTTGGCATGATTGTTTTCCATACTTTTATTAGTGAGGGATATTAACCATTCTTGCAGTTGATCTTGTTTTGATCAGTACCCTATCCACCTATCTGGGTATTCTAATACGGGTTGCATGGAAAACTCAGTAGTAAAAACACACGAAAATGCAGAACAACAGAAGACCGTAAAGAGAATGCTGCTAAATTGGATGTTGTACGCTCTTCAATATTTAACAAGGATGCGGTTGAGTGGTGGCTGGATAAGTCCAAGCACATGTAAACTGCCCCAGAACTGGACATGCATAGACATCTCAACCAGTCTATCTTATATGATTTTAGTAAGGCTCTAGTGAACTGGGCTTAGTGTAGATGTAGGTTATTTACAATGGATGTGGTATTACAAGCAAATGAGATTATTCAGGGACGATTCTCAATATTTCGTCTCTAATGAGAGAAAGTTGTCCCCAACTTATTTAGTAAATGGGGAAACTTCTCTACAAAATCTAAATTGACAGAGTGCCTTTGGAGTCAATCAGGTAAGTAGTGGGTTTTTTTTCCGATTGGTGTGAGTTCAAACATCAAGCAAAGTATCCTCAACTGATGGCTGTTTAAAATCTGGAGCAGTAGCCTTAGGATGAGTGATGGAAACCTCTGCCTGCAATTAAGATGGCTTGTATAGCTTGAGCTGGGTCACATTGACAATATATTGGGTGGCAAGCTGAGCTGGAAGATCTAATAAAAAACATAGGATTTGACTGCTTGGAGAATAGTGTAAGGCACGTATATGTACGGCTCCAACTTGTGATGGTTTTTTGTTGTGTGACCTATGCTTATCCAAATGAAGCTGAACTTGATCACCACCTTGAAAATAATGAGATGATTGATGCTGCTCATGGAGTCCCTTGGATTTGCTTAAGTTTTCTTCTGAATGTCCCGAATTTTGTCATTAGCCTTACTTGAGGCCTATCAAAGAAAGGAGCTTTGGCTTGCTCCTTTTGTTGGTAGGATGTATCTAGAGCTAGAAGAGCAACACGAATCTTGTAAGGCACCAAAGGTTGGAAGCCTAATAAATTCAAAAAAGAGGAACACTCCAAAGAGATATGGGTAGCCCAGTTGTAACTTTGCTGAATGATATGCATGTAGCTGTCCCACTATTAAATTTTGATGATGATTGATATGGAGAGCATGGATTTTCAGTTTGTGAATGAAATGAAGTGGAGAAGTAAAACTTACAACCGAGACACATCCACTATGATAGCCAAAATTTATCTGGTAAGTATGACTTGTGATTAGAAATGATAGTGAATGATATCTCAAAATTTATCCGAACATACTTGAAGAATGGGTTGACAATCTATGGAGCTATCTTAGCTCATTAATCTTGGGAAGTGGGTAGCAGTCCATCACAGTGATTTTGTCACAAGCAGAGTAGTTTATGACTAACCGCTTGTAATGTCCCCATTTTTGATCTATACCCTCGTGGGACCCTTAGCCTATTCTTGTTTCCAATGGCTAAGGGTAGAGGAAGGAAATGGAGCCTTGTGGGCCACTTGTGAGGAGTTAATAATAGAAAAGGTACTTTATGTTTTATGTTTCTAACTTTGAGTTGAGTTATGAAAAAACATTATGTTTCTATGTCACTTGAGTGGTGGGGTTTATAGGTCTTGGGCACTTAAGGCCTAAAGTGAAATTAAGAGGATCTTTTAATATTTGAAAAAGAAAGGTAACTCTTCCCTCCAATTTTGGGCGCTACACTTGGAGGAGTGGCATACAAAGGCAAGTAAGGATTTATTTGAAGATTATGCATCGTTGGACATTGGAATTATTGATCAAGTATGTCAAGCTTGGTTTCCACCTCTTGAGGACAAAAACTTTCAAGAAGTGTCTTAGGTTTGGAGACGAAACCTCAATTCCTTCTACTTGGGCAACTCTATTCAAGGGTTGTAAGTGAGCTTCAAATTGCATGTGTTCATTCAAGTAGATCTACAAAGGTGTTTTGAAGCACCACCTACTTTTGAAAATTTGAATAAACCTAGGGTTTAAAGAAGAAAATTTTGGAAACTAGGGTTTTTAGAATTTTAGAGCAAGTTTTGGTGGCTTTCCCATTTTTTTTTTTTGATATTATTTTTATTTGATATTCACTAATTTTGTGGTTAGTTTGAGCTCTTATTTGCATCATAATTCCAAATATTGAGGGAGTTATGAATTTTTGAAGTTTCAGCTTGTTTGTAGAAAATAATAATTATTGGGGATAACGAATTGTTTGGAAAAGACTGATTTGTAGGTTTCTATCTTGGACGATTGGTTTGGAAAATGGATTTCGGGATTTTGAGAAAGATTTAGAGTGCTAGCAGTGTATAAAATATTACTAATATTTTATACTATTTCTTTGGCTTGGGCAACTTGCCCTAAAGAGACATTGAGAGGCTATTCAGAAGGATTTTTGGTGAGTTGAACATTCTAAAATTTATTCCCTAATTTTTTGAGTAGGACGAATTAGTTGGGAAGAAGTGAGCACATTTGAGGGTTTTTAGACTCCATTCGGCAAGGTACTTGTGGTTCTCTATTTTTTGGATTTTTGTGACAAATTATCATAGGGTTCGGAAGGAAAAAATTAGGGTTTCATTATAAAAATTCTACTATTATTTTATGAGTGGGGCGATTCACTTGAGGAGCATTTTCTGAGTTTTTTAGGGTGCTATTAGGTCCTAAAAGCTATACAAATAATATTAGAATTATTTGAGTATTTTTAGCATAATTTTCAAGGTCCATTGACATCTTTTGTGAGTGAATTCAAAGAAGAAATCTGAATTATTTAACACAGTAATTTTCTGCACTTGGATGAATTGTTGTGAAGTGTTTTTGGAAGTTTTGAGAGCGCTGATCTTTTGCAAAGAAAATGCAGTTGAACTTCAGGAGAAAAATCAGATTTTTGGCAAAGGTATTTACCAAGGTACATGCATCCTTTCTCACGCATACAAAGATATTTATCACAGCAGTAATTTGAGGGTTTATGCATGGCATATTTGAGGATTTGAGGTGAAAAATTTAGTGGTTATATGCTTTGGAATTAATTGTGCAAACATTGGCACCTAGGGTTTGTTATACATATGGTGTTTGACCATCTATATGTCAGTGAGGGTTTGCTGATTTTAATTTTCAAAATTCAGTGTGTTTGGAGTTGATTAAGGGTTTGCTTGGAAAACCTTCTTTTATCATCATTGTCCCAATTTGGGGACATTACACTGCCACTCAATATGTTCTTTATTCAGCTCTACAAGAGTAGGAGATCCGCATGAAGTGTTGGACCTAATCTTGCCCTCTTTAAGCAATTTTTTAGTGCTCTATCTTAGAGTTCTTAATGGGTGTAGTGTGATGAGGTGGACAACCGAGAAATTGAGGCATTGGCATAAGCTCAATAGAGTGTACAATGGATCTCAAAGGAGGGGGTGCTTTAGGATCCCCAACAATATTAGCATATGCATCAATAAGACATTTGATTGGCAAGGGTGGGAGTATATTGTCATTATTTAATATTTACCCAAGTTTACCAAATGATACAAAGAGTTAAGAATTTGTGCAAATTGATTGTTTAGCCACCGACTTGCTAAGGAGCAAAGGATTAAAAAATGGTTTATACTTTTTATCATGTTAGCGCATCCACCTATTTGGGTATCAAGGCCCCATTGGCAGTTATATCTTATTCTTGTAACATGGATTTATCTTTAAACTAAGAAGAATCCCATGGAGTTGTAGATTTTTTACTTGGAGATTTCTTTTCTTTCACATATCCCCCTAGTTGTCTTGATCTCTTCCAGGGTCAGAAGGTTATCCAACAATTGGCTTTCATCTTGGATGGGTTAGGAACTGCTAATTTTCATTGTTGTTTGGGCTTTATCGGGGAAGTGGAAAGAATCAAGAAATGACTCTAATTTTATCAGAACCTTGGTATAACTACCATCATGAAGTTGTGAAGAGGCATTTTTATTGAGAACCCATTCCTTGACTTGACCCAACACTCTCTGGCTTCCATCTCAAAGACCGTTTCTTTATACACTTCCATTTTCTGCATAGATGTACAAACTTTACAACTTATTGTAGAGCAATACCAAAGCATTGTAGTCTACAAATGTCAAACTTAATTGTGCTCTAAGGTCTCTCTGGTTTTTGTAGGTCTCTAATGCTTTCTTCTCAAGTTCATAAGCATCTAACAGTTTTTGCGTCCATTGTTCTTCAAATTAATCATGACGAGTGAATCACCTTTCATCCTAAGATTTTTAATTCAGAGAAAAACACTATTCTTTATCCCATTCATAGGGCCCTTGAATTCTGTAGGGAAAGGCCTTTAGATTCGTTTTACTGCCACCAGTAACTCCAATTCTTCCGACTTGTCTGAGTTTCCTTTTTAAAGCCCCTTCAAAATATATCTAATAGAATTTTAAAGGAAAAATTCCATTGCCGATTTGGCGAAATCTTAAAACATCTACATTAGTAGTGAACTCGTTTCTGCCCCATTGAACTTTAACTAATAGAGTCTTAAAAGAAAAATCCCATAGCTGATTAGGAGAGCTAGACATTAGCAGTCAAATAGATCCTTATTTGTTGCTACATAAGAGTGGTTACAAAATGTGTCTCTCCTCCTATGTGAAAGGACAGTCTAATCAATAAAAAATGTAAGTTGTAATTTTCTACAATATTTGTGTTGAGTATACCCTACCGGCTGTCATTTTTGTGGATCTAATATTTGTTTTTCTTGATTTGCAATTGCAATTACTATGGTTGGCACAATATATCCGTTTTTTTTTCATATCCTTTATTCTCAATGCAATTAATAAAGAAAGAAAAAGGGGAATCAGTTGAAATGAACTAAAACCCGATTGATGAGCTCCAAACTGAAATCTGGAAACAGAGATTTGTTTAAAAAAACTGAACTATGAATTTCAGAGATTGGAAAGAAAAAATGATTTATTAATGAACTGTTGATCCGTGTGCAGCTTCTGTGCAGGTTTGCACATGGACTTCGGTTTTTTTTCCTTATCCTTTATTCTCAATGCAAATAATAAAGAAGCAAAAAGGGGAATCAGTTGAAATAAACCAAAATTGGGTTGATGAGCTCCAAACTGAAATCTGTAAACAAAAATTTGTCTAAAAAAGTGTAACATGAATTTTAGAGATTGGAAAGAAAATTAATGAACTTCTGATTGTAGAGAGGATTACAAAGCAATTTAGTCAAACATTAATCCATAAATCATGAAAAATACATAAAGAACTAACTAATTAAGCCTATCTATTCCTATCGGAATTACAAAGGATAGCAAGAAACAAATGAAAGAAAACAACATCATATTACCTTCCTAAATGGATTCACCATACCTATGTGACTCAAAAGTATGTTCTCCCTTGATCAAACATCCTTGTCTTTGTCAACAA
This sequence comes from Torreya grandis, assembly GCA_037957365.1. NCBI lineage: Eukaryota > Viridiplantae > Streptophyta > Pinopsida > Cupressales > Taxaceae > Torreya > Torreya grandis. The sequence goes on along the minus strand of JARHVA010000205.1, from coordinate 429,825 downwards.
AGGTGGCAAACTCCTCCAATGTCTCAAAAACACTCCATAAAACCTAGGCTCATGATTCCAAATCACTAAACTAGCCTATCAATGAAGCTTGTAACTAATTTTAATGGTCTATTGCAAAGGATTGTGGGGACAATTTTGCATAATAACTTTGCATAATCAAGTTTAAAATTCATGTCCATGGCCTCTCTATTTATAGATTTTTGAAATTGGTCAGGATCAATCATGACCGTCCATCTCAAGATTGAGATGTGTGGCCATGGATAATCCCAAGATTTAGAATTAAACTCATAAATATCTTCAAGATAAATAAGCATTAAAGAGGCATGGGAGGCATTAACTAGGCATGGGTGACTCATAACCCCAATATTTTATGCACTTATAGCTTGATGGATGCCATCTCATAGATGATGCAGATATTCAAAATCAATTTTCAATAATGAGATATTCAAAAAGATCTATGGAATTCTTAAGCTCTTAAATTGGATTAATTAGCTTAAGTAAGTTTAATCAAGTTTAGTGCAATTCTTTGGAAATTGGTGCACAATTAATCAAAAGGATAGAAAGTCATATTATTGGGTCGTAATTTGACTGGAGAGGAACTGGAAGGCAATGTTAGATGCGTTGGAGCTGTATTCTCATTTAGGATGTTGCCAACACCAAATAACAAAGGTACGTAACGTGTACCAATGAATTAGAAAAAAAAAGTGATCTAGAGCACTAAATGGCGAAATTGTGATTTTGACTCGAAATGATCTGATCAAAGTTAGCTAGCCTATAAAATGCATTGCCCTATTTAAGGATACTTTGACCTAAACTGACACTCGTAAGTGACAAGTTCGAACCATTTAGGGTGTTTTATGGATTTTGACCTAAAATGTGCATTTGAGTGCAATTTTTGTAAGATTGACAATTTCAACACAAATGGTGTTAAGAATTGGATGTCTACACTAATCTGTGCGCAACTTCTGCATGAGTCTCTGCACTCCTCACATGGACTCTGTGTTCACTACACGCAGGGTATCTCGCGATACGTGGACAACTTTGTGGTACTTGTTTAATATGTTGCAACACCTTGCTCCTTGCTGTGCAACAGTATAACACTGCACATGCATATTTGAACTCCACGCGCAACACATCCATTTGCGGCATTCGCGCATCAATTGAATCACCTCTTGGTGCCTCTTTGAGTTGCCACAACACTTTGTTGCTTACTGTGCAGGTCTCTATGGTGCTGTGTAGGAACATCCACACTCAACATCCATGTGTCAAGGCCCTTCTGCCATGCAGCATGGCATTTAACACTTTCCATGTTTGTGGCGCATCAAAGAATCCGTTAGCAACACTGTATAGTTGGAAGTCCAACCACATACTGACAAGAAGACCGTCACTTGGCCAAAAGATGAATAGCCAACCTTTTGTAACTGTTGTCTATTGTAACCGGTTCTTATAATGATGTATAATTATATATTGTAACCATCTGTCCCACAAGGGATCAAAGACGAGAGAGATTGCACAAACCAGATTGAAGATTGTTAGCATGATTTGCACATCTAACATTCACACACATGTAGTTTTGCATTTCTTTTTGGTCTAGATAAATAAGTATTACCCCTTATGATCACAGGTACTTGCATTCCTAGTCTTAGTGAATTTTGTACACATTTGTACTTTTCCCTATTTTGCGTATTGAATATAAGTTGCAACATTTTGCAAATACTACCGCATTCAAATGTGTGTTTTTGTTTGGATTACCTCTATGCATCCTACAAGCCGCAACTTACTGCCAAACGCGACATTGTCCATTGCACCAACAACGTAGGCCTCGTGGTGCAGATCATTGGTATCAATTCAAGAGCTCTCATATGCCTGTAAACACGAGGACAATGCAAGAAAGAAAGACTACAAGTTGACTATGTTTTAGGGTCTCTAGAAGAATGTCATAGCAAGAGTAAGATGTTTGAAGCCTAGAAGACATTCCTTGAGGCATCTCTAGACATCTAGAAGCTCATTCGAGAACCCATTGAGGAGAAATGCAATTAGCTCTTTGGCCAATTTTGTGAACTCATGATGTATTTTGGACCACAAAGCATTTGTTCCGTGCAACTTGCACATCCTTCATTTCAACAATAAACCTCCTTCAATGCACTAAGTCAAGCCCTTGGAGGGCAAGATCACTTGTGATGTTGCATTACTTGAGGTTTGTGACATGCTTGGAAGGTCGTATTAGTATGATCGCAATGCTACATATCAAGCCAAGTCGTAGTAGTGGATTGTGCATGCCATATACCACTTCTTCCACTTCTTAGACTGTAATGTCCCTAAATTGGGACAAATGACCAAAATAAGGGTTTTTTCACAAATCCTAACAATTTTGAAATTTATTTCTGGATTTTGAGATTTAAAATCAGCAAACCCTAGCTGGGAAGGATAATGCAAATCCCAATCAAACACACACTAATGCAACCCAAAATTGTTGAATATGAAGCTGAAACAAAATACTTCTTTTGGCAAGGTAAAAATGGCGATATGACTGACTATCACCTTTGCAATAATTTTGATTTTTGCTTGCTGGTACAATTGTATTTCCTTTTCAATTTTGCCTTGTAACCCTTGCAAATAGTCATAATTAATTATGCCAAAATTATATAAAATATTAGAGACTCCTATAAACACATGTATGGCATCAAAAGAACTAATTAGCCCTCTAAGAAAGTCGTCACACTTGGGAAAAATTACAGAAGTAAATCTGAACACTAATCCCTTAGTTTTGCCCGTCAAAAGGCCTCCAACATCCTCCCATGCAAGTTGCCAATATTAAGAAAATATTATAATAAAATTTTGAATAATCCAGGGCATAGGATGTCCCTGAAACCTTGCAAATTAACCCCAAATACAAATCGCCAAGCTGAAATAAATTATTAAAAAATACCTCCAAACCTTAGAAGAGGGTTTCAAATCAAGGCAACCCTCTAATGAGGGGTCTTCAACTCTCTAACCAATTTTCCACACTAGGAATGGCTCACAAACCAACAAACAAGCTCCAAATGCAAGTCACTCACCTCCTTAACCTACAAAACGCAATCATCAAGATCTCCAAGGTGCTCAGCAATCTTTCGAATCAAGGTGGAGTTTCAGAACACTTTTGTAAGACCAATTGCATGCAACCATGTAAATCTGAAGCATAATTATAGCCCTTGAATATAGCTACTCTCAATGAAGGAATAGAGGTTTTAGTCCTCAAACCCTTGGTGCACTTGAAAGTTTTCGTCCTCAAGTCATTTTGAACAAGATTGACATACTTGATCATCAATTCAATATCACAAAAATGCATAACCCTTTCAAATGAATCTTGATTTTTCTTTAATATCCATCCCCCAAAGTGGTGCCCAAATTGGAGGGAGATTACTTTTCAAATTATAAAGAAAACTATTTTTTGAATTACTTCTTTAAGGGGGTTGGGCTCTCATGACCAATAAAGGCCCCCCATTTAAGTGAAAATAGACAAAGCACTTTTTGCACAACTCAACTGAAAATTAGAACACTTAAAGTATCTTTTCGCCTTTTCACTCTTTGAATGGCACCCAATGTTCTTTCTTTCTTTCTCTTAGTCTTGTGGGAACAAAACTAGGCTAAGGGTTTACAAGCGAGCTATTTCAAAAAGGGGGAAATTACTGTCCTCCCTACCCAAAATTGCTTGTCCTCAAGCAATTGCAAAAGCCATGGGGCTGTCCCCACATTCTTCATAATACAAACACCACCTGAAATTGTTTCCCACAGAAAAGAAACTCTAAATTGAATTCTCACCTTGCTGTACTTGTACTTTGAAGGTTGCCTCCAAGAGCTAAAGGTAACACAACAACCCTTCAAAGGATCCTCATGTCCCCAAAAAGATAACCCATGCAATACCAGTTTGCCTCCAATGGGCATCAATGTGCTCTTAAAAAGTGCACTATATAACCAAGGGTTGTAAAAGGAAAATTTTCTGAGAAGTGATCTCTTGCTGCCCCCTATGAATATATCCTTTAAAATTTTGTTTATCAAGTGCATACTAGGGTGGTCAACAATCCATGGTTCTCTGAAGGCCCCTACATGCCATGGCATGCTTTCTATAATGTCCCCAAATGGGACAAATAAGCAAAATAGGGGTTCTCCAATAAACCCTACCAAATCCAAAAACCATTTCCTTCAAAGAATCTGAAAATGCAAATTTAGCTAATAACACACTTCTAAAAATGAAGCAATATTTAGTAATTTCCTCTACCAAACCTTTAGGTGATTAAGGCAAAAATTAGAGTTGATACTTCTAACCATAGTTTGCATACTTGCAGTCGGCGAATACTTGCCCAACGAAAAAAATTGAAAAAAAAAATTTTTTTTTGGTGAAGTACTCACTCAGTACTCCCCAGTACTCGCCGGTTCAATTTTTTTTTTAACTGTGCAAGCGAGTTCGAGGGGCGATTACTCGCCGAGTGGAATTTCGCAAGTACTTGCCGATTCAATTTAAAAAAAAAACTGTGCAAGTGAGTTCGAGCGGCAATTACTCACTGGGTGGAATTTTTGGCGAGTAACTGACCAACCGGCGGTTACTCACTGGTTATTCCATCTATGCTTCTAACCCTCCAAAAAATATGAAATGAACTTTATATTGCAGCCACTAATTTTAGAAATCAAAATATTCACTCAAAAGTTGAAACATAGAATTTTGGAATTTATTATTGCAAAATACAGTTGAAACTTCATAAATTCATACCTCCTGAAATACTGGGAGTTACAATACCAGTATGCAAGTAAAGTTAAGGCCCCAAAGCCCCTTACAAATTCCTTCATGCCATGTCGCAACTCTCCAATGTAATGTCCCCATTTTCGGTTCACAAATAAACATGAATTGAAGACCATTAGTCTACTTTTCCCCATAGACTAAGGGTTAACTTTTGGGTATTTTATTTTATTAATTGATTAAGACAGTATAAAAAAACGAGAACCGCGGTTACTTGGCAACTAAAAATTATGACCCGTACTCAGGACTCGGAAATTACATGGCAATTACTTGGCTCTTTTATCGCTACTTTAAAAATGATATATAAATATAAAATATTACTAAATATAAAATAATATATAAATATAAAATATATATAAATATAAAAATATTAATAAATATAAATATATATATATATATATATAAATAAAAATATAAATAAATATAAAATATTACTAAATTTAAAAATATTAAGTTAAAAAATAAAAATAAAATACAAAATATAAATAAACTATTCAACATCTAATTTATATTATTAGACTTAACGGTTTATTATAAAGTTTCATCTAATTTTATTATAAAGTTCCATCTAACTTTATTATTAGACCCAATTAGGGTTACGGGATATAAATAATATAATATAAAGATTTGGATTACATAATCCCGTGGGCCATAAGCATAATATCCCCTGTGTGTTGGGCAAGACACATGATTCCCCAATGAAGTCGCCCTATCTCGTTGGCATAAGCAAGAGCAGTAAGCATAAGCAAGTGTGGCTAGTGTGGTTACAACAAGCGGATGCATTACGGTGGCCATCCCAACTGGCAACAATTATATTCAACCGCCTAGATTTTGTGCCCTTCGGCTTTGTGTGCTCACAGTCATGCAGAAGCAAAATGCATTCAGTGAAGCAAGCAAAGGCAAAAAATGATGGTGGTGGAATAAAAACCCATGGATCGCGATTTGTTTTTCATGGTTTAAATTGTATTTTTTTGGTTCCCGGTTTTTGGCCAGTTACCAGGTCAAAAACTGCGGTTTTCAGTGGGTAACCGGCCCAGGAAACTCGTGGTTTTTGCCCTGGTAACCGGCCCACGGGTAACTGGTCGTATACCCTGCAGATTGTGAAAATATGTTTTTTCGTTGGTACCCAGAGGGTACTTGTGTTTTTTAATACATTGGATTAAGATTTTTTGAATAATGATTTTGATCATTTGACCATATAAGGCAATTTTAGTTAATATAATATTATTAAAAAGTGGTTTTTACAACTAAAACATTCTATAAAAGTGGTTTTAACCACTATTGCACTTGTGAGTTCAAATGATATTTGGAGGAGGTATTTTAATTAATTGTTTGCCCAAAAGTGATTTAATCACTCTTGTAAATTGGGTAAATTAATTAATTAATTTTTGAATTATTGCCTAAAAAGTAATTTTAATTATTATTTCTATTTAAGGCAATTAATTTAATAATATAATTGGAAAAGTGTAAATGTTGGCTTTGGAGATAAGCAAAAGAGGGAAAAGATATTTCAAAAGTCTTCAGTTGTTTCTAATTAGCCTCCCAAGATGGTTTACTTTCCTTTTGGAGAATATAAATACACATATGAGGTTTTATTTTTGGCATGTTGAAATTATATATTGAATCTTCATGTTTGAAGAATGATTGGGATGGATGCCCACTGAATGTTACTACTATTTGAAGGGTGATTTCATTTAGAAATCACATTGAAGACATTCTGTTGTTGTTGGTTGTTGATTTGGTCAAGTGTTTTCCACTTTTTTGCATTTTAGGTCATCATTTCTGGGCAAGATTGAATAAACATCAAATCTAAGATGCTTTGATCAGTTTTGAGGCATTTTTTGACCATTTCCAAGTGTGGCGAGCTTCTTTAGGGTGTGACGTCACACCCCCAAGGGGTGATGTCACCCTTCTTGGGTGACTTCTGCATTTTTTGAGGGTTTATCTTGCTCAATTTTTTTTGAAATCCATGTAATCTGATCCTCCATATTTTTATGATTATTTTGAGTATTTATTTGACCCAATACATTCAATTTTGAAGGAGTTATGCAACTTTTCAGTTTTCAAAAAATTTGGTAAAATTAATTATTTTTGAGTTGAAAAATAAGTATTTTTGCACATTCAAATTTGGGAGAATAAATGCAATTTTTTGAAATTTATTTGGAATTTTTTTGAGTATTTTTGAGTGAAAAAGCATTGATTTTAGTCCCCAAACCCTAGCACTAGGGCAAAGTGGGACGATTTGTTCCTAGGGTTTCAAATTTAGTTTTTTGACATATTTTTTGTGGATTTTCAATTTAAATCTAATTGGGATTTGTGAAGATTTCTGTTTTTGCATATTCAGCGCTAAAAGGGAACATTACAATAGTATCAGAGCCTCCACCCGGGTTCAAGTCACATAATAGGTGGCTATGCTGGCATTGTAGTGTTCGTTCGAGGCTCGTACATATGGGGGACTCTGGTGTATGGACGCAAATCTAGCCCAAAGTTTGGGCTTCGGAAGCATGGTGGGATGTTATGACCCTGATGTGTGGATTTCAACATCCCCTGATCTGCGAATTTCACTAACGCCTCGAAGTTTTGGTGTAATAGTTTGTTATATTTAGTATCAGAGCATCGATCTTGTCCACCTGTGAGGTTTGGTGTTGCGAATTTGGGTGCAAGAGGGTAGAAAAATTTCGCATTATCAGAGAAGAGGAAAAACCATGGGGAATCAAGATTCAAAAGGGTTTACTTCAGAGCAAGTGAAGTTTTTGCAGGATTTGATCAAGCAAAGCTAGAATAACCTTCAACATACCTTGAGTATGCAAATGGTAGCTACGTTGAAGACCACACAAGATCCAGTCAAAAGCCATCGCTACCCAAGAGAGGGAAGTTCGAATGCCAACGAGAGAGTTTCTATTAACCCCTCTCATAAGTTCTTCAAGGCTACATTTTTGCAAACAGAACCAGTAGTTGAGATTGAGACACCGATGTGTGATCCACTTGATATATGTCAACAAGAGTATGCAGCCCTAAGCTTTGACACGCAAGCACTCTTGTCATTTCGTGATTATTGTGAGATGAGGGATGAATCAAAACCAAGAGTACCAAGCATGCAACCCCATAGAGACTTGCAACAAAGGTTGGGTAAGATTTCTCTTCCTATTTTTGATGGTACTGATAAACTTCAAGTGAGATCATGGTTGCAGAAATTGGAAACCTATTTATCACTCAACCCCATGTTTGAGGATGAGGTTCTCAAGTTTGTCACACTACACTTGGAAGGTATTGCTCATGAGTGGTGTTTTCATGGCTTGATCACACAAGGCCACAAATCTATTACTACCTTGGAGGGTTTCAACAAGAGGGTAATGGAAAGATTTGATAGGAGAGATCCGGAGATCCACTTTCGTGAGTTAGCACAACTCAAACAAAGCCATGATGTAGAGAGGTATGTGACAGATTTTCATAAAATTTCAGTCATGGTACTGGATGCAAGTGAAAGAAGGTTCGCTGTTCTATTTATTGAGGGTTTGATTGAGCCTTTGAGAGGTATGGTAAAAGCTTTTAACTCGCTTTCCTTGCAAGATTCCATTATTAAAGCATTGGATCTAGAGTGTTCAGCTTACATGAGTAATATGTGGCCAAGAGGGCAGTAAGGGGAAGCCACTAACTTGCTGCCAAAAATAGGAAATTCAGGGCAGCAAAGGTCTGATTTTGGTGGACAGCCAAGGGAACCAAGTGGGCAGCCTAGGGGAGCACCAAATGAGCAACAAAGGAAGCCATCTTCACCATATGTACCACCACATAGAGCGCTGACATATAACATCAATGAGAAAGATGCAAGAGATGAATTCAGTTGAAAAGGTTTGTGTTTCACATGCAAAAAACCATGGACTAAAGGCCATCATTGCATGGGCAAATGACATGTCCACTACATTGAGGTAATTAATGATGATTCAGGTTTTGATGTTGCTGATTCTAATGTTGAAAAAAATGAAATTGTTGATGATGAGCATGTGCATGAGGATGACAACAAAGAAGTGGGCAGCATACTCACTTCTCTTTCCGGAGCTCCTAAGTATCATGCATTCCGAGTGAAGAGCACATTGAGAGGACAAAGAGTGACTACCATGGTTGATAGTGGAGCTTAACTTCATTGATGAGGACTTGGTAAAGAAGATGGCATTGGAAACCACAGATTGCAAGGGCTTCAATGTGACTATGGCAGATGGTTTTACCATTCCATGTTACAAAAAGATTCAACAACTTCAACTCACTCTCGGGAAGCACAAGGTAATAGATGATTTTTATGTTGTTGGTATTGGTGAGATTGATGTTGTATTGGGTGTTCAGTGGTTGCATTCATTAGGTGAATTCACTCAAAATTATAAGACTATGGAGCTAAAATTCTTCAAAGAAGGCAATGAAGTGGTCCTCAAGGGTCTAACTAATGGTGCTCCACAAGAAGTGTCTATGAAGAGGATGGAAAGAGCTTTTAGGAGAGGCAAGATTGCATGAGCAGCAAGCTACTATATCACAGTAAAATCAGAAAAAACAGAACAACAGCCCCCTCATGGTAAGTTACAAGCTATTTTAGACAAGCATGTTCATGTTTTTAATGATTTTCCTTATAGGTTGCGACCGAATAGAGGGTTTGAGCATAACATTGAGCTAGAAGTGGGTGCCAAACCGGTTATTGTCACTCCATACCATCATCCAAGAGCATTCAAAGAAGAAATTGAAAAGACCATCAAAGAGATGTTGGCAATCATGCATGCTTTGAGTAAGTTTAGGCAATATTTGGTTTGTGGCAAATTTGTGGTGACATCTAATCGTAACAGTTTGAGGTTCTTTCTCAGTTAAAAGGAATTGAATAACTGACAACAAAAGTGGGTAAGCAAAGTGCAAGCTTATGATTTTGACATTGAATATGTGAAAGGCAAAAACAATGTGGTAGCGGATGCACTATCAAGAAAACCAAATGATTATGTGGAAGAGAAGGATCAGCCATGTTTGGAATTGCTTGAGGGCAAGCAATTTTGGGAAGGGAGGATTGTAATGTCTCAATTTCCGGTTCACAAGTAAACAGGGATTGAAGACCATTAGTCTACTTTTTCTCATAGACTAAATATTAACTTTTGGGGATTTTATTTTATTAATTAATTAAAATTGCCCAAATAGTGATTTTGATCATTTGACCATATAAGACAATTTTAGTTAGTTAATCGAATATTATTAAAAAGTGGTTTTTACTACTAACTCATTCTATAAAAGTGGTTTTAACCACTATTGCACTTGAGAGTTCGAATAATATTTGGAGGAGGTATTTTAATTAATTGTTTGCCCAAAAGTGATTTAATCACTTTTGTGAATTGGGTAAATTAATTAATTAATTATTGAATTATTGCCTTAAAAGTAATTTTAATTACTATTTCTATTTAAGACAATTAATTTAATAATTTAATTGGAAAAGTGTAAATGTCGGCTTTGGAGATGAGCAAAAGAAAGCAAAGATATTTCAAAAATCGGCAATTGTTTTTAAAAGGGTATTTTACCCTCCCAAGGTGGTTCACCCCCCTTTTGGAGAGTATAAATACAAATATGAGGTTATATTTTTGGCATGCTGAAATTATATGTTGAATCTTCATGCTTGAAAAATGATTAGGATGGATGCCCAATGATGCTATTGCTGTTTTAAAGGTGATTTCATTTAGAAATCACATTGAAGACATTCTGCTATTGTTGGTTGCTGATTTGGTCAAGTATTTTCCACTTTTCTGTATTTTAGGTCATCATTCCAAGGCAAGATTGAGCAAACATCAGATCTAAGGTGTTTTGATCAGTTTTGAGGCATTTTTGGACCATCTTCAAGTGTGGCGAGCTTCTCTGGGGTGTGACGTCACACCCCCAAGGGGTAACGTCACCCTTCTTGGGTGACTTTTGCATTTTTTGAGGGTTTATCTTGCTCAAAAAAATCTAAAATCCATGTAATCCGATCCTCCATATTTTTATGATCATTTAAAGTGTTTATTTAAACCAATACATTCAATTTTGAAGGAGTTATGCAACTTTTCAGTTTTTAGAAAATCTAGCAAAATTAATTATGTGTTGAAAAATAAGTATTTTTGCACATTCAGATTTGGGAGAATAAATACACTATTCTAAGTATTTTTGAGTGAAAAAGCATTGATTTTATTCCCCAAACCCTAGCGCTAGGGCAAAGTGGGACGATTTGTTCATAGGGCTTCGAATTCAAATTTTTGACATATTTTCTATGGATTTTCAGTATAGATCTAATTGGGATTTGTGGAGACTTTTGTTTTTGCATATTCAGTCCTAAAAGGGAACATTACCAAGCTTGAAAATGATCAACCAAAACAATTGCTATGAACCACATACCTTGGAAGTACCTCCTTTCAGCAGGTAATCCTTCTTGAGGAATTCTTATCATGTGCATTATGTGTTCCACCATTGGTTGCCCCTTCTCATAGATTATGTGCAAACAGAAAGTCAAATAATGGTCAAAGGGATGCTCAACATGGATCAAAAGGAAATGCCGTTCCATGCCTTCATTTTTTAACCTTTTCTTATGTAAACTGTGGCTCCAATCATTGACATTTCCAGAATTTATGGGCAGCTGAAAGTGCACAACAAAATTGGACATATTGTTCTAGTGAAAGGGCTGTAATAGTGACTCATAATCTGATTGTTTTGCTTGCAAAAAATCAGATTTGATTGGAGCAATACTTCTTCATGGCCAAGGCTGTACAATGCTCCAAAAATTAATTTTTTTGCACATGATAGGTGGCTGTAGCATATTACTAAACTCAGAAATTTTTATGACAAAAATTTCAGACCTCTTATCAAGATTGTTAGACCTCTTCCTTGGCTGTAATGTGCACTCAAATTTCCTTTTTGTGTAGGACAATGGCCATGAATATTGCAAAGGAATTTCAAAACCTTCAGGGAAGTGATGGGACCATAAATCTTTCAAAATCATACCTTGTAACCGGCTGCTCACAACTTGGGCCTTTGCCCCATCCAAGAGGGGTCTCATGCCCTCATCCATGCACTCAACAACACCCTTGCAACAAAGAATAGGGTGCCTCGCATGGCACCTTTGGGGTTGCCTTAGCAAATTGATATTTTTGCTTCTTCCCATTGGTTGTCCATGTATAGATATCACCTCATTCCTGGTATTGCTCTTAGCCTTGGTAAGTGACCTCACTAATGTACCTTCACATAAAGCAAATATGTTAGAAAAAACATCAGTGTTTAACAACACTTTTACAATTATGTCATCATGCTTTATGAGCATGATATGGGCTTTCTTTTTATGTTCAAGCTTTATCTTAACCTAGCGGTAGTGTGGCCTTTTTCTCTCCCAATCTCTCCTTTTGTGGTGGGGAAACCACTACTATATGTTTGGACCATCCCCACAGTGCTGGAATTGACAAGCTCACCTTCTTAGTGCCCATGCTTACCAAGGCGACTAATAACTTCAAGGAATACAAATTGAAAATATCAAAAACAACAACTACCTTGATTCATGTTTCATGATATTCCTTGTCTACTTCCTCCCTCATGTTGGCACTATACATGATGTCAACACTATGTTGATAGAACTCCCTTGGATCCCATAGCCATGAAGGGTATTTGTCATGTTCTTTCCTTGAACTTACTTGGAAGACTTCTTCTCCTTTAGTGTCCCTTACCTCCACCTCAACGATAACACAAGCTTTGAAACCAAGGTAATGAGAGAACCAATCACGAAGAGAAAACATTGAATGCTTACCAAGTTGACAACTCAATTGTTTTCCTATCAAGAATTCTGATTCTTCTTCCTTTATATGCAAGGTGCATCCTTCTTCTTTCCTTCTTGGCATCACTCCTTCAAAGGATCTCTTTGCTATGTCCCTTCTTGTGAGGACATGTGCTTCCATAGCAAGACATAACAACAAGTGTTTCCACCAAGCTTCTTTTTTCAATCTGAAATTAGACAAGGAAAATGATGCATGAAAAGGAACAATACAAAAACTTTCTTTTTTGGCATAACTTTCTATTACGATGTCCTTGTTTATGCTTCCTTTTTGACCTTGTATTGGCTCGTGAAGTTGTTGAACAACTTCTCTTTGTTTAACCCTCGGAAGTTCTGATTTTTTTGTTACTTCCTCATTAGTGTCAACTGTTTTCAACCCCATCGGTTGCTCCATAGTTTGTTGGAACTCCTTACTTGGCTGCCCTTGAATTTCTTATTCTTGTGGTTTAGAAATTCTGATCATTGGTTGCCATTTACATGTCTGAAAATTAGTTCTTGGCTATTCCAAAATTTCTGATTTTTAGGTCCAACATACTCATACGATGGCTGCCCCTTGTACAATTAAAAGTCCCTCTTAGATATCCTCACGATTTCTGATTTCAGAGATTCCACCTCTGTATTTTCAAATTGTTTGATGAGCCTTTCACCAAGTTCCTCATGAGTTTTAATGAGGTCATGCTTTTGTGACTTCCATCCTAGATGCCACCAATCATGGGCAGCTCCTTCCAAGTGTTGTATGACAAATTTTAGAGTTTGCTTCTCACCTTTAGGTCTCAATTCAAGGCAGTCATTAACCTTATTTATCCATGCTATAATTGAAGTACATGGATCTCCATCAAAGGTAAGAATAACAATCTTTCCTAAGTCGTCATGTGTAGCTATGTGCCCATGGGGCCCTTTGCCTTGTCTCAAAGATAACCATTCCTTGAAGTTCCTTCCCTTTCTATATCGTAGTGCAAGTGTCAAATACTCATCATAATCTTCCATTAAATCCTAATAAACCAAAGGTTGGTCCTCCATTTCAAGGGGTTGATCCCCTTTCATGTCTTTCATCGTTTGAAGGAGTGTAGCCATAGTTTCCATCAACCGATCTTGGGACTGAGTGATCCGTTCCAACCTAGCCCTATCCCTGTCACTATTTGACAAATACCTTTCTATCCCACAATTGGCCAATAAATTGGCTCTGATACCACTATAATGTCCCCAAATGGGACAAATAAACAAAATAGGGGTTCTCCAACAAATCCTACCAAATCCAAAAACCCCTTCAAAGAATCTGAAAATGCAATTTAGCTAATAACACACTTCTAAAAATGAAGCAATATTCAGTAATTTCCTCTACCAAACCTGTAAGTGATTAGGACAAAAATCGGATTTGATAATTCTAACCCTCCAAAAAATATGAAATGAACTTCATACTGCAGCCACTAATTTTAGAAATCAAAATATTCACTCAAAAGTCGAAACACAATTCTAGATTTATTATTGCAAAATACAGCTGAAACTTCATAAATTCATATCTCCCGAAATATTGGGAGTTACAATGCCCATGATAGCTCAAGATGACCATAAAAATGACAGCTATCAATTAAAACGACATTCAAAATTTTCCTATGACGAGAATCCCATCAAAAGCTGTCCCAAAATTCTCAAAGCTCTAGTCCACTATCGAAATCATATAATAAATTCATAATATTATCTAGGGCACAAAATCTCCCTAATTCATGTGCAAATCAACCCTCAAACAACTCACCAAGCTGGAATAAATTAAAAGATAATTTACCCTTCCAATTATTTAAAAGAGCATTCCTTATAATTTCCCTCTTAAACCTTAAGTGCCATGACCCTCAAAAGGGCCCCAACTTAAGTGGACATTAGAACAATAAAGTGCTTTTTCATTCAAAGCTCTTAAGGCTTTTAAAATGTTCCCCTTTTCCATTCCTTTTTTTTCCTTAGCCCTTGGGAACAACTTAAGGCTAAGGACCCATGCATGCCTATGCCAAAAAGGGGGACATTACACTTTCCCAAGCTTGCAACCAAGTAGTAAAGTTGAATTCATGAAGCAATATACCTTGTGAATAGATAACATCAAGTTGCAATTGCCCTCTGAGGGGTCTCCCCATGTATGCAAATTGCTCATCCCTTGGCTGCCCCAAATGGTTAGAGGTGTCATCACAACCTCCCACATGCCTCTTATAACCCCAATCCACCAACCCTTGCAATACTGAGCAGTAGATGATGAAGCTCCTTCTTATGCCTTTATGAAGTACAATATATAGCCAAGGGTGATAAAAAAAATTACATTAAAAAATTGTTACCTTGTTGCCCTGGATGGAAAATTCCCCTTGTACTCCATTTCTAGATGGTGGTCACCTCCCAACAAACCTTGAGTGGTTCTTACTTGCCATGGGAGATCCTTCCAAGCTTGAAAAAGAAGAAGAACAACAAACTCTCTTTGCAACATACCTTGAAAGAAAGTATCATAGAGATGCAATCTCCCTTGGACATGTCTCATCATATGTGCCATGCAACCTCTCATCGGCCTCCCTCTATCAAATCCTTCGTGCATATGAGGAACATCATATGAATCAAATAAAAGCCTCGATTCAAACACAAGATATGCTGCACCTTCCTCATGCCTTCCCATTCTTTGTCAAGCAAAGAGTGTGCCCCATTATGAGTGTTCTCAAAACATACTGGAATTCATTAAAAAAAACCAGACTTCTTACCCTCACAATGCTGCTGTACATGCACTTACAGTCAGAATTTTATGGCTGATCAAATTCAGAATTTATCCAAGCATATATTCTTCCTATCATGAGCTGTAGCATGCTCCGAAAGTGCAAATTTGTGATCATGTTTGATGGCTGGAATTGCCTTGTTGTCTCAGAAATTTCTGAGCAACAAAATTTAGACTTCATACCAAATTTTCCAGCTCCTCTTCTTGGCTGCCATATATAAAATGAGTTGTCTTTTGTATCAGAAAAAGACCATGAATGTGCCAAGTTGATTTCAGAATTCTCCGGGAAGAAAGAGGACCAACATTTCTTGAAAATTAGCTCTTGTAAACAGCTGCTCGCAACTTGAGCCCTTTCTAAAATCAAGAGGGGTCTCATGCTCTTCACGACACCCTCATTATTACCCTTGCAATGTGGAATAGGGTGCTGCCCAAAGTAATTCTAGGACTGCCCTTGGAAGTCAAATTCCTTGTCTACCCTTCCAAAACATGTATGACAAAAATCGGAATTTATTAAGCTTACCAATTGCCTTGTAGAGTGTTCTATCTTGGAAACAAAGGGCTGTACATGATGTCTTATGGCAACATTATCTTCACTTCTCCCTTTCTCTTTTCTCATGCTCATGAAATATCCTCCTATCATTCTATTTGATGAAGATGAAGAGGACTCTATCATTCAAACCATGCAAAATGATCTCATTACCAGCCACTTTGAACTTCAACTCCATGGTTTGGTAGTTGTGGATGTACTCACCATGAGAGTGCAACCATTGAATGCCAAGGACCACATTGGTCTCCCCAATGCCAACCACATGAAAATCATCCTCTACCATATGCCTTTCCAAAGTGAGACTAAGCTTTGAAACCTTGGTAGTACAAGGGATAGTGAACCCATCCGTTACCGTGACTCTAAACCCTTTGAACTCTACGGGTTGTAGGCCACATGATGCCACGAGTCCTCTATCAATGAAGTTGTGGGTTGCTCCACTATCAATGAGTATAGTGACCGGTCTACCCTTCAGTGATCCCTTCACTCTAAAGGGATAGTACCTAGGAGCTCCCAAAAGTGATGCCAAAGCGCCACTCAACTCCTCTCCTATCTCCAAAGTCCCTTCCTTATAGGTGGCTGTCCCAAATTCTTCCACCTCATTCTCCTCTTTGGAAAGTATCTCAATGTAGTGTACTTTGGCCCTTACCATGACAATTGTGGCCCTTCTCCCAAGGATCCTTACATATGAAGCAAAGACCCTTCTTCCTCAATTTATTTCTCACCTCATAGTTACTACATGGTAGCTTTTTCTGTTGCCCCAAGCACGGTTGGTTTGGTCTAATCAATGGTCCTTCATGAGTGGCCTTTGGAGGCCCTGTGTACTTGCCCATTGGCTATCCCTATAGGTGGGAAAAAGGTACCTTTTAGCTACCCCAAAGGTGTGAATTTGCCCCTTGGAGTAGAAGACTCCAAATCATAGGCCTTTTGGATGGCTCTCTCAAAGAAGGTGGGTCAAATGCCTTGACCAATCCTCGCAAGGAATCAACCAAGCCCTCAGTGAACAATAACACCAATCTCTTATTCGATATGTCAATCACTATGATTGAAAGTCTCTGAAACATAAATATCCACTGAGGCCTTTTGCCTCAATTGAGCTAAATCACGGAAATGAAGTTTCGGATCTGCCTTATCAAATCTCTCTATCAATCTTCTACTGAACTCCTCATAGGAGTGTATGTGTTGATGTCCCTGTGTGATCAAACCATGGTACCACCAATCGTGGGCTGCTCCCTCTAAATGCAATGTGGCAAAATGAATGGTCTCCTCTGCCATAGGTTGAAGTGAAAAGAAGGTGTCCACCTTCTGAATCCAAGCCGTCGTCGAGTTCCTTGGTGACCCATCGAAAGTGGAAAGGGATACCTTCCCCAATGCATGTTGAAGATCTCCTTGGCTGCCCCTGTGCCTCTGACGGATCTTGAGCCCACAATGACCCCATTTCCAAGCTGAATACTTGGAAAAACGCATAGCCCCTCTTATTATAGCGGATAAAGCAACCTACTCATCCATCTCCCTATCCAACTCCTCATGTGGATTAGGTAACCCCTCCCTCACTGACACAGGCCCCTCTCTCTGAACAAATATAGGCTGGGTGGGCCTACGTGTGGATGCTTCATTCCCCAAGGGGGGTATACGTGTATCCAACCTGCTCTTGGAAGCACCACTATCTCTATTGGGTGGCTTCAAGCCAATCATATCATTGAGGGTACGAAGGAACCTCTCCATCACGGTTGTCATCTGTTCATGAGATTGAGAATATCTCTCAAACCTCTCCTCAACAATCATATCCCTCTTCTCCCTCGCTGACTTATGGTGATGCATGTCACCCATTACTTGTTCTTGCTCTAATGGCTCAACTGGTGGAAGACCTGCTCCCCTCCTATTACTCCTTGGTAATACTTGCCCTCTTTACTTCCACTCATGTATCAACAACCCTCACACCCACAATATAGCCAAGATATGGCACTGATACCACTGTAATGTCCCCAAATTGGGACAAATGACCAAAACAAGGTTTTTCCACAAATCCTAACAATTCTGCAATTTATTTTTGGATTTTGAGATTTAAAATCAGCAAACCCTAGTTGGGAAGAATAATCCAAATCCCAATCAAACACACTCCAATACAACCCAGAATTGCTGAATATGAAGTTGAAACAAAATACCTCTTTTGACAAGGTAAAAATGGCGATATGACTGAATATCACCCTTGCAATAATTCTGATTTTTGCTTGCTGGTACAGCTACATTTCCTTCTCAATTTTGCCTTGTAACCCTTGCAAATAGGCACAATTAATTATGCCAAAATTATATAAAATATTAGAGCCTCCAATAAACACATTTATGGCATCAAAATGGCTAATTAGCCCTCAAAGAAAGTCGCCACACTTGGGAAAAATTACAGAAGTAAATATGAACACTAAACTCTCAATTTTGACCTTCCAAAGACCTCCAACATCTTCCCATGGAAGTCGCCAATATTAAGAAAATATTATAATAAATTTTTGAATAATCTAGGACATAGAATGCCCCCAAACCCTGCAAATTAACCTCGAATACAAATCGCCAAGTTGAAATAAATTATTAAAAATATCTCCAAGCCCTAGAAGAGGGTTTCAAATCAAGGCAACCCTCTAATGAGGGGTCATCAACCCTCTAACCCATTCGCCACCCTAAGAATGGCTCCCAAACCAACAAACAACCTCCAAATGCAAGTCACTCACCTCCTTAACCTACAAATCACAATCACCAAGCTCTCCAAGGTGCTCGCCAATCTTTCGAATCAAGGTGGTGTTTCAGAACACCTTTGTAAGATCAATTGCATGCAACCATGCAAGTTTGAAGCACAATTACAGCCCTTGAATAGAGCTGCCATCAATGAAGGAATGGAGGTTTTCGTCTCCAAACCCTTGGTGCACTTGAAGGTTTTCGTCCTCGAGTCACTTTGAACAAGCTTGACATACTTGATCATCAATTCAATATCATAAAAATGCATAACCCCTTCAAATGAACCTTCAATTCTCTTTAATATCCATCCCCCACAGTGGCGCTTGAATTGGAGGGAGATTACTTTTCAAATTGTAAGGAAAATTACTTCTTTAAGGGGGTTGGGCTCCCATGACCCTTAAAGGTCCCCCACTTAAGTGAAAATAGACTAAAAGCACTTTTTTGCACAACTCAGCTGAAAATTAGAACACTTAGCACCTTTTCACCTTTTTACTCTTTGAATGGCCTCCCAATGTTCCCCTTTATTTCTTTCCCTTAGTCTCGTGGGAACAAAACCAAGCTAAGGGTCTACAAGCGAGCTATGCCAAAAAGGGGGACATTACATAGAGTCACCTCCAACGACGAAAATCACTTTGGTCTTTGCCAAACAATGCCACAAGCTCATCTTGCATATACAAAAGTTTGTACTACTTATGGTCCGTCTAGAAGCATCTGCATAAGAGATCAAGGACGCATTGGCAATGCACCAAGCCATGCAAACACCATGACAACAACAATAGCTTGATAATATACTGCGACAATTTGAAGACATCTTTGAAGAGCCTAAGGGTCTGCCAACACATTGCACAATAAAGCATCACATCGATTTGGTTCTTAGATCTCTTCCAAATTGCCCATTGCATTGCAGGCTCATTTGGGAGAATGATGAATTCGAATGCCAAATCTAGGAGCTTCTTGATCAAGGCAAGATCAAGGCAAGCTCTTCTCCTTGTGGAAGCCCAATGGTCCTTGACTCCTCATGCAAAAGAAAGATGGCACTCGGAATTTGTGCATAGACTACTGCATGATCATCAAGATAATAGTGAAGAATTGGTACCCAATAATTGATGTGCTTTTGGACTAGCTCCGAGGTGTACATTATATTGATCACCAAGATTGACTTGAAGTCAGGTTATTATGAGGTACTAGTCTATCCTGAGGATGTTTGGAAGGCAAAATTCAAAAGATGGAAAGGATTGTACGAATGGTTTGTTATGCATTTCAGCTTGACCAATATGACAACATTCATGTGCTTGATGGATGACCTTCTTAGGCCCTTCCTCAACTCCTTTGTCATTGTCTACTTGAATGACATCCTCATCTTCAACAAGACTTTGGAGGAGCATGTGGAGCACATCTCACACTTCCTAGACATCTTGCGTAAATAGAAGGTTGTGAGCGAGCTTAGCAAAGTGTACATCTAGCATCATGCAAATTAAACACTTGGGCTACAACATTGACTGTGCATCCATGAAGATCCAGGGAAGATCAATTTAATCCAAGATTGGCTAACTTTGTATAATCTCATTAAATTGAGGAGTTTTCTTGGACTTGCGAACATCTACTACAGGTTTGTTCTTGGTTTCTCGCACATAGCATGGTCTCTCAATCAGAGTATGCATGCCAAAGCAACAATCCACTGGACACCTGCACAACATCATGCTTTTGATGATCTCAAGCAATGCCTTTGTGCAACACCTATTTTGACAATGCTCAACATTGTCCATTCCTTTGAGATTCACACTAATGTATCTGACCATGCACTCGGCACAATGCTCACACATGGAAAACTAGTCGCTTGTCACTTAGAGACATTCAATGACTTTATCTATGAGAAAGAGTTGTATGTTGTCGTGCAAATAGTAAAACAATGACGCCACTACATCTTGGGTAAGGAAACAATCATTTACTCTGATCATAGGCCACTTCAGTTCCTTCATATGCAGAGCAAGTTGGAGAATGGGCATCGCATGAAGTGGATGACTTACTTCCAACAATTCCATTTGGTGATAAAGCACAAGAAGGGAAAGGATAATAAGGTCTCAAATTGTCGTAGTCGATTGTTGGTACACGTAATTATCATGGTGTTGGACATGTGCGGCCACAACTTTACTAACTGGGTAACTCTCTACTCAACAGACAAGGACTTCATGGAAACCTATATTGCCCTTGCATAAGTTGAAAAGGTTCAGGAGTTCTATGTGTCTAAAAAATCTTCTCTACAAGCCTAGACATCTCGATTTTCCTCCTCGCCAACAACTCATCTGGGAGGCACATTATGTGAAGACAACATGACACTTTGGTGTTACCAAGAATTGGAAACATTGCAACACCTCTAGTGGCCGCACATGTGCACAAATGTTGAGTGCCACATCAAGTCTTGCATTCCCTATTGCATCACCAACCCACAAATAAGAAGCTAGGACTCACACACCTCTGCCAGCTCCATCCAGGGCATGAGAATCCATCAACATGGATTTCATAATTGGATTGCCTATGAAAAAACATGAGAATGACTTTGCCTTCGTTGTAGTGGACAGGTTCTCCAAGATGACCAAATGGTTACTTGCAAGAAGAGCACTAACAAGTAAGAAACCATGCCCTCTTTCTTTCGCCATGTTTGGTTTCATTTTGGGTTACCGACATCTATTGTGTCTCATTGTCACTCCCGATTTGTTAGCCACTTCTAGAAAGCTTTTTGGGACATGATTTATACACAATTGGACCACTCTACAACATTTCATCCTCGAACATATGGACAAAAATAAATTGTCAACCGCACACTTGTTCATTTGCCATGCATGTACAACAACACACATATGCACATTTGGGATGATAATTTTTTGTACAAATAACATGCCTATAATAGAGCTTTGCACAACTCTACAGAGCAAAGTCCATTCTAAACATGTCTTGGGTTCCAACTAGTGGCACCCCTAGACATCTCCCTACCATGCACCATTTGACATGGAGTGACACACATTGGAAAAGGAAGTGGACAAAGCGTAGAAGTTTTTGCAACACATTTTGAACGCTCATCAACAAATTGAGTAGATTCTCTTGTGCCAATTGTTGAAGTTAAAAGAGGGACATGATGCACACCGCACACTTCTTGAGTTCAGGGTGGATGAAAAGGTCTAGTTGCATCTTCAGAAGGAATGCTTCAAGGGTTCACACCGCAAGATCAAGCCTCTATGCTATGATGCATACACCATTCTACGTGTAGTTGGAGAGAACACATTTGGTGTTGACTTGTCACAATACTTGGGTGTGCATTCAGTCTTCAATGTGGAACTCCTGAAGCCTTACTTTCCACTTTTGCTTGAGCCAACAACAATGCAACATCCTTCAAATTTGGAGCTTGAGCACTTGTACCCAACACTGAAGGATTAGATTATTGAAGTGACAACAATGCACACCCACCAAGGCACACACATCAGTTGTTTCGAGTGGTCAAGGTAGGGCGATACACTGATCAGGCTAAGTGGTACAACCTTTAGCAACTTCAGTTTCACTTTCCGTAATTCATTGAAGACACAATGGGGACCATTGCTCCTCAGGAAAGGGTGAATGAACTATACAGGTTTGTGCACTCCTGACATACTTTGGGTTCCCCATGCATGTAGTATCTTGTGGCATGTGCGCAACCTTGTGGTACCTTCTCGAGTTGTTGCAACACATTGCTCCTTTCTACACAAAAGTATGACACTAAGCATGCACATCTGAACTTCGCGCACAACACATCCACTTGCGGCACACACATCACTTGACTCGCCTCACAGTACCTCTCCGAGTTGCCATAGAACCTTGTTGCTTACTGCATAGGGCTTTGTGGTGCTACGCAAGGACATCCACACTCAACATCCACGTGTTAGGTCGCTTTTGCCATGCGACATGCCATTTGGCACATTCCAGGTTGTAGGCATGTCAAATAATTTTTCAACAATGTCGAACAACTAGAAGTCCAACCACGCATTCGCAAGAAGACCGACCCTTACTTGGCCAAAAGATGAATCATGCCCTTTTGTAGTCGTTGTCTATTGTAATCACATCTTGTAATGCTGTATATATTGCAACCGTTTGACCCGTAAGGGATCAAAGACGAGATAGATTACACACAAACTGAATTGGAGATTGTTAGCATGCTTTGCATATCTAGCATTCACCCATGTATGTAGTTCCACATTTATTTTCAGTCTAGACAAATCAACAAGGATGTATTTCCTCTTCTGATCACAAGCACTTGCATTCCTAATTGTATTGAATCTTGTACACATTTATACTTTTCCCCATTCTACATATTGAAAAGAAGTTGCACATGTCTGCAAATATTTCCGCATTCAAATGTGTGCGTGGTTTTTAGTTGTTTAGATTACCTCTTTGTGTTCTACAATCCGTAGCTTGCTGTCGAGTGTGGCATTGTCCACTGCACCGACATCTTGGGCCTCGTGGTGCGAATCAACTTTCCATTGCAAAAAAACAATAAAACTTTGTTCTAGTATGAGTGATATACAGAACAACCAAAGCTCTCAGGTGAGTTGCTCCCAATTGTGAAGACAACAATTTTGAATGTACTTAAGTGTTGGTTCCACTAGATCACACAATTTTAATAAAGAATCATCCCCTTATGACAATAAGTCTTTCCATACCTTAGACAAGGAAGCTTCTCCAATTTATCCAACTAAAGCAATATTGATGCTTTATTTTGAAAAAACAATCCATAGTCTATTATGGCTATATTTACTTTCTTCTCTTCTATTTTTCCTAGAATAACACTATTCTTTCTTTCATTGTACTTCCTAGTACATGCTTTATTCCCATCCTATTTTCTAGAATAAATTTATTCCTATCTTATATTCTCATGCAATATTGGGCTCATAACAAGTCTGCCCCTCCTAAACTGTTTCAGTTTTTTTTTTTTACAAATATTGCAAGAGTTGTGAGGTTTAGGTGCACTGTAAATGTGAGAAAGGCACCCCATGTTACAAATGTATAGGTGTCAGGCTGATGGTGTGTATCAGCTACAGATGCAGCCCTAACTTTGCTTAGTA
Source organism: Torreya grandis (assembly GCA_037957365.1). NCBI lineage: Eukaryota > Viridiplantae > Streptophyta > Pinopsida > Cupressales > Taxaceae > Torreya > Torreya grandis. The sequence continues at coordinate 406,143 of JARHVA010000205.1, read as the reverse complement.
CACACACCTGTGTGACTATGATATCAAAGTGCAGAAAAGCCAAGTGGTAGATTTTTGTCTCAATAACAAATTTAACACTTATTAATCTGGTTAATATGAGATAATTTCCTCTCTCCAAATATGAACTATGCCGGATAAACTCCAAAAATATTGCTCGTCTCAATAAAATTTTAGATGAAAGGAGGAGTGGAGTGGATATTCATGAATACTTGGGCAGTAACATAATTTTAAAGCAGAACTGCCAAGACACACTTCTATGATGAGAATTACCTACTAGTACTTTCCTTTGGACCTCCATTGAAGTTTGATGACAATTTCAATGTCCTCAGCCTCTAAATGGTAGGAGTCCAAGAATTTTTTGAAGCTCTTATTTATAGTGACTACATCAACCGTCTGACCCACTTTGGTAAATTCTTCGACTTCCTTCTCTTCACCATGAGCTCCTTTTTTAGAAATGCTCTCTCATTCCCTCATGGTCCTTTCAAAAAGAAGAAAAGAAATAAAGAAATAATATTAATGCCCATAGATGACCAAAATTAAGTCAATGGGACTTGAGGATACATCAATTAACAATAGACAATCTCAGGAGGAGAGAATCATAAAAACCAAATAAAGGAATAAAAGTACATAAGACAAAATAAAGCAATGCACCACTAACAAATGTGGTAATGAAATCAATACAAATAGCAGTGAAGGGCGAACAAAAGCCCTAAAAAACATGTGTTGATCAAGAGTAGAAGGAAATCTCATCAAATATCAATGTCTATGCCTAAAGTGGAGAAGCGGTCTAGGCCATCATCGATCATTATAAAAAGATTGGATAGTGCTTGTTGGAGAGTACCCAATGTCAGAGGGGCAGGTTGGGAGATCCTAGGAGGAAGCAAAGCACTTCCTATAGAATTCCTTGTTTCGTCCCCCAACATCCAAGCCTAGTGTAACTCCCTTAATAGAAAAGAAACTCGTATAATGAGTTCGCACCTATGGTTTGGAGGTGGTTGGTAAGTAGTAGATCCATGTTGTTGGAAAGGGACAAAGCCACATCATTGGGAAGGAGCAGAGCCATGATGCCAAGGGAGAGCAGGCTAGGGGATCTTAGTAATTTGAGTGGTAATGGTGTGCTAAGAGAAGCGCTGCCTAATTGATTTATCAGCTTTGATGTGTGAAGTACTGGTGTCAAGAGGGTGCTTAGTGCTACCAATTGCTTGGATGGGCTGAAAGAAATAGGTGATTAACACAGGGGCTCTAGAGCCTTTAGGCTGTCCTTGTAAGGATTGCGTTGAAGGGTGATGGCTTCTCGAAGATAAAGAGCTAGGCATCATTGGTCTAGATATTTGAAGAAGGTAGATCTAGTGTTTCCTGAGTCCCTGTAGAGGCATTGATATCTTCCTCGGATCTCATAGTAAATGGGGCATCTGAAAATGAAGTGTTCCTCGATCTTCTCCTCCTAGTGGGAGCAAAGACTGCAAATCCAGTCCTGACATAGAACGTGGTGATAAATTTCAATCCATAATTGGAGAGAACACATTCTCATCTAGCCCAGTGGAAACCTCGAGCTATGGGAGCAGTGGTGTTGGAGATAGTGAGGGCGACTAAGAATACCATCCATTACTTGTAAGAAATGTTCAGTGTAAAAAGCATACTTGGGGTTGAGCGGCTCAAGGGGGGAGATCCAGGTGGCTTGGATATACTGTCTGTAGATGTCCTCTTTGGCAGCTCTAATGACGATGTCCTTTGTGGGAAGGAGCCTGGGGGTGTTCAAAAGTACATGAAAGGGGGTAGCCTATCAATATAAATGCTAATGGAAAGGAGCAACTTAGTCTCAAAGTACCAACAATGCCAATGTTTGGTGGGGACCAATGAAGCAATCCTCTTTGAAGAGTCAAGTGCTAAGTACAAATACCTCTCACGACTAGACGCTGAGTTCCCCAAGGATTTGAGTTTATGGAGGTAGGGAGTAAACCTGAAAATAGTCTCAAGGTGTAGTGGTTAGACAAAAAATTCATCTCGGATGATGCACTAAGGAATTGTCAGCTTGCATGAGAGTTTGGACCCTCTCAATACAAGCCTAGTCAACGACCCCCAAGCTAGGTTCCCAAACCTCTAAACCATATCAAAACTATTGGTTTGACGATTGTATCAAAAAGGCGTAACTAGGAAGGGATGTCTTAGAAGTGGATCTGGAAACACTGATGTTCCAACACAGAAAGAGAGGCATACCCCTTGTAAAGGCGTGAGTGAGAGGCCGACTTCATCCTAAAGGATGGACTAGAAAATTGGACCCCCAAATATGTGTTGGCCAGTGTGATCTCTAGAAGTTCCCCTTTGTAGAAAAACATGAATCTGGAGAGAAAGGGCTTGGAGATATTGAAAACCATGACCTTAGTTTTTACTAAGGTTGACCACAAGCTGCCAAATTTTGTAGAAACGACCAAGGGCATCAAGTTGTCATTGTAATCCCTTGGCAGAGTGTGAGAGGACAACATTGCCAAAATAAAGAAGGATAGCTATAAGCACTTCATGCAAAATGCCACCATCATCTGCATAGGTATGTTGTAGAAGAAAATCCTCCAACTTAAAAATGTAAATGCTGAATAGGGTCAGTTAGAGAGGACACTAGTAGAAATATTTCTAGCTAACTATACTAGGCTTACAACTTTTTTCCCAGAAGTAATATGAGAAGAAGCAACAATATAAGCATCTATCTCCTACTGAGTTTCGTGGCTTTCCACATCGATGAAATTCAGTGGTAAGAGTCACATTCACGACCACTACGAAAGCAACAATTGCATCAGTTAAAGGTGCCTCAACATTTTCCAAACAAAAGCTCACGATGACTAGGTACCCTGTCATCCTAAATTCTTCTGGCAAGCTTCTTGATATTCACTTCAATTGTTGCAGCAAAAAAGGCTTGTTTCTGGTTGTTATGAGCCACACTAAATTTTGAAACAATTTTGGAAATGAAAATTTGTCTTAAAAACCGAAATATTATTATTAGAGCACTGAATATTTTTTTTTATGGCAGAATAAATACACTGATCTGTTTACAACCAATAATAAAAACAGCCCAAGCTCACGAGTGAGCCACTTCCAATTTTAAAGACAACGAATCTTCAATTAAATGCAAAATCATATAATTTCATTCCAAATAATCATCTCCATATTATATTTATAAGCATGGAAACCTTCCCTGAAAACAACTAACCTTTGCTTCATCAAGTAATGTCCCCAACTTGGGACAGTGAAGATAAAAGAGGGTTTCCCAACAAAACCCTTAATTAACTCACACACTGAATTATGAAAATTAAAATCAACAAACCCTAGCTGACATAAATATGCTCAAAACGCCATATGCCCAACAAACCCTAGGTGCCAATATTTGCACGAATAATTCCAAAGCATGTGAATGATATAACCATTGAAATTTGCACTTTAAACCTTGAAATAAATCATGCATAGATCCTCAAATTACTGCTGTGATAAAATACCTTGTATATGTAGGAAAATATACATGTACCTTGTTGAGTATCTTGCCAACAAAATCTGATTTTTCCTTTTGAAATTACAGCTGTATTTTTTTTGCACAATCAACACTCAAACCCTTGCAAAAATCCACCAAAAATATGAAAAAATATAGAAATATTTCTAATTTTAGCCCTTCCAAAACCTCTGCAAAGCCTTCACAATCACCTCATCCAAGTGCAAAAAATTACTGAATTAAATAATTCGATTTCCTCTTTGAAATTCACCCTCAAGTATGTCAATGGACCATAGAAAAATGCACTAAAAATACCAAATAATTATAATATTATTTGTGTACCTTTTAGAGCCTAATAGCACCTTAAAAATTTTAGAAAAGGCTCTCCAAGTGAATTGCCCCACTCACAAAATATTAATAGAATTTTTATGATGAAACCCTAGTCTTTTTCCTTCCAAAATTCTTCCAAACCCTATGATAATTTATCACAAAAATTTATAAAATAGAGAACCACAAGTATCTTGCCAAAAGGAGTAAAAAATCCCTCCGATGAGCTTATTTCTTCTTCCCAACTGGTTCCCCTTATTCATAAAATTAGGAGATAAATTTCAGAGTATTAAACTCACCAAAAACCCTTCCAATTGGCCTTCCAATGTCTCCCAAGCAAGTCGCCCAATGCAAAAATAATGGTAATATTTTATACACCATTGGCTCTTCAAACCGTCTTCAAGTCTTTGAAATCCACTTCTCCCACCAATCACCTTAGCTGGAAAAATATCATGAAGACACGAACAACTCCCTGTGACCTTCAAGGACCCCTCCAAGTGGTTTGTCTAGCCTTCTAGGCAAGTCGTCACCCTTTGAGATGGTATTCCGCCACACGGACAATCTCCCAGATGATTCGCTCCTCTTCAAACCCTGTAAAATTCACCAAACCTATTTTCGATAGAAGTATGCAATATTTCCGTAATGAGGTGGTGTGGAAAAACACATTTGAATGATCCACTTACATGAAAACATGCACTTTGATGCTCAATCACAACCCTTGAGTAGAGTTGCACAAGTAGAAGGGATGGAGGTTTTCGTCCCCAAACCTATGGCACTTCTTGAAGGTTTTCGTCCTCAAGAGGTGTAAACCAAGCTTGACATGCTTGATCCAATTTACCAAATCAAAATTCAACATGTCCTCTTCGAAGGAGCCTCTCTTTCTTTTTACAAACTTCTTCCAAGTGTGGCGCCAAAATTAGAGAGGAAGGGTTACTTTTCTTTTTAATAAAAAGATATACACAAGCTTCCTTATAAAAAGTACTTTTAGAATGGCCCTTAAAAAGATCCCAAATTTGGATAATAAAGTACTTTATCAAAATAACCATGAAGCTTACTAATATTCCCCTTTTTGTCTTTAAATCCTTAGCTTTAGGGAACGCTCAAGCTAAGGGTCTCATCCAAGGATTAGCTCAAAAAGAGGGACATTATAGTCCTCCCTACCCAAAATTGCTTGTCCTCAAGCAATTGTAGAAGCCAAGGAGCTGTCCCTAGTTCCTTAGTAGTACATCTTTTTATTGAAATAATTTCCCATTGCAACAAATCTCGAATTTATGTTGCTTGTTTGCCAATCACATTCCTTGTGGGCTGCCCCCTTAGATTTGAGAGATTAAATTCATCTTCTAACCAACTTTCATACTCCCCAAAGATATGCCATGCTTGCTTGCGGTGGGTATAGTACCTCCAAGTGTGTGACGTGCCTCCAAAGGCAATGTTCACCAATCTGAAATTAATCATGCAAACCTCTTTATACCACATACCTTGAGAGATGTTTATGCACAATCTACCTTGGGGGGGTCTTCTACCATTCCCTTCAAGCATAAGGAAGGTGTTGTTTTGATCAATGAAAAGCCTATGCCACTCCTCCATACGAAATCGTACCTTCTTTATTGCCTTATACCAGAAGTCTGTTCTTCCACATGCATTTCCAGATTGTACCCTTGGCTGTATTTTTTCCAAAAAATCAGATTTTTGGCCTTATATGCGTCCCTGTAGTTGATCATAAAAATCAGAATTTATTATGTGAACATTTTCTGAATGTGTCTTGGCAACAACTTTCTCCAAAGTAGGCTGGGAAAGGGCCATATATCGCCAATTTTTCCCTTACATATGTGGCTGGACCTTCTTTTTTGACTCAGAAAATAAGGAACAAAAAAAATTCAGACTTCTTATTGTAAACACCTAAAATTGGCCACCAATGGCTTCATACTGGACTTTAGATTTATTCTTATCAATCTTTGCAAATTAAGCCTAAGAATCACCAAATGTCTCAAATGTGGCTTCTCAACATACAGTTTGGTTTATAGACCTATTAAATGGGGCAAATACACACATGAAATTAAATCAAGTCTTGGAAATGCTAAAAGCCTAATCAAAATTAATTAAAATGCTAAACCCAATTAAATGCCTAATTGAATTATCCATGAGCAATTAATGCAATTCTAAAAAAGGAAATTCAAAAATCAAGAATATCCTAGGAATTCAAAATTACCCTTTTGTGAGTTGTCAAATATCCTAAAATATCTCAACATGCCTATTCATTGCTAATCATAAGGTTTTGACACCTTTTAACTCTATTAGGGTTAATTAACTCACTAAGATTAGGTTTGAATCCATTTCAAGCTCTAACTACACATTAATTCACCTTGAGTTGGGGTTAGTTTCTAAATGCCTCTTCATCTAGAGAGCTTGAACGTAGTAAAGTTATAATGCAGGATTTGGTGCATGATTCAATGCTGTAATGTTATAATGCCAAAATCACAAGCCAAGCCACAAGCCAAGCCATCAAGCTACATCAAACAAACATAAACCAACAGTGGTGCCAAGGAGAGAAGGAGCCACACAACTCCATTTGCCAAAGACTCTTTGAGCACATGCCAAGCAAGCCAAACGAACACATCATTTGGAGCATTCAAGGAAGGTAAGAGATCTTGTTTCTTTTGAATTTTAGTTGTGCTTGCAATTGTTGTTTGTTCACTAAGCTCCCCCTATGATATAGGCCTAGAGATGTCATGCTTGTTAGTGTGTTTATTTCATTGTCAAATTCCTATGATCACACTTACCACTTATTTTTGCTTTTTTTTTTTTTTTTTGGCTGCCACGTGGAGAAAAAATAGGTGGTGATGCCTCCAATGTCCCATGGGTAAATCCTTCCATGTTCGTCCTTTTGCAAGGAATAGGATTTTCTCTTTGTGTCATTGGGATCCTTTGGACAACTGCTAAATATTCTGTCTTCCAAAATTAATGGGATGTCCTCTCTTTCCCCATGCCTCACCATTTCCCTTTGTGCAAGAGGGAATAGGGTGTTGCCCTAAGCATATTGTAGGTGGCCATTGGCATCCCATTTCCTTCCCATCTTCCTCAAATAATTTATTAGAGAAATGACAATTTTCAATGCTTACCAGTTGTTTGAGAGAAGGTTCAATATTTGGATGAAGGGGCTGCATTTCATGTCTAGGGACAGCCTTTTCTTTTACTTTCTTTATGCTCATGATACATCCTCCTATCAATTTGTTGGCCTTGGAGGTGGGGGCCTTTCCATCACTTAGACCATGCAAAACAACCTCTTTACCTGCTATTTTGAATTTGAGCTCCATAGTTTGGTAATTTTGTGTGTATTGCCCAAGTGAATGCAACCATTGAATACCAAGGACTATATTGGTCTCCCCTATGCCCACCACATAAAAATCATCCTCAACCACATGCTTTTCAAAAGTGAGGCTAAGTTTTGGAATCTTGGTTGTGCAAGGGATGCTGAATCCATCCGCTACAGTAACTCTGAAACCCTTGAACTCTACTGCTTGTAACCCACAAGAGGTTACCAATCCCCTATCAATAAAATTGTGAGTTGCCCCACTGTCAATAAGAACAGTAATAGGTGTTCCTTTCAATGAGCCCTCAACTTTGAAAAGATAGTATCTAGGAGCCCCGGAAAGTGATGCCAAAGTGACACTCAATTCTTCCTCCCCTTCTATTTCCAAAGTAATTTCCTTATAGTTGGCTGTCCCAACTTCTTCCTCTTTTTCCTCATCAGATAGGACCTCAATGTAGTGACCCTGTCCTTTGTCATGACAATTGTGGCCTTTTTCCCAAGGGTCCTTGCATGTGAAGCAAAGACCTTTCCTCCTTAGCTCATTCCTTATATCAAAGCTACTTCTTGGTAACTCTTTCTGCTGCCCCAAACTTGGTTGGTTTGGTCTAATCAAAGGGCCCACATAATTGGCCTTAGGAGGTCTTGAAAAGCTACCCTTGGGCTGCCCCAAACCACCACCTCTCTGCTGCCCAGTAGGTGGGAAAAAAGTGTCTTGGGCTCTCCCAAAGGCAGAAATCTGCCCCTGGGAGTACAAAACTCCAAATCGTAGGCCTTCTAAATGGCCTCCCTCAATGTAGTTGGATCAAAAGCTTTGACCAATCCCCTTAGGGAGTCAATCAGGCCCTCTATGAACAGTGCCACCAATATCCTATCCGAAATATCAGTCACCATAACTGAAAGTCATTGAAACTCTGTGACATAATCATCCACTGAAGTCCTCTGCCTCAATTGAGCTAAATCACAAAAGTGAAGCTCTGGATCCACTCTATCGAATCTCTCAATCAATCGCCTACTAAACTCCTCGTAGGAGTGTATGCGTTGATGTCTCTGTGTGATCAAACCATGATACCACCAATTGTGGGCTGCTCCCTCTAAGTCTAAGGTGGCGAACTGGATGGCTTCTCCCTCTGCCATCGGTCGAAGTGAAAAGAAGGTATCCACCTTCTGAATCCAAGCCCTAGCTGAACTCCTATGTGACCCATCAAAAGTGGAAAGAAATAACTTCCCCAATGCATGTTGGAGCTCTCCCTGGCTGTTCCTCTGCCTTTGACTGATCCTGGGTCCAACCTACCCCCATTTCCAAGCTGAAAACTCAAAAACTGTCATAACCCCCCTAACAATTTCAGACAAAGTAACATACTCATCCATCTCTCTCTAACTCCTCGCGTAGGTTGAATAACACCTCTCTCGCTGGTGCAGTCTCCTCTCTCTGAACAAATGTAGGCTTTGTGGGCCTACGTGTGGATGCCCCATTCTCTGAAAGGTGTGTGTGCGTGTACCTGGCCTGCTCCTCGAGGCACCGCTATCTCCATTGAGTTTCTTCAAGCCACCCATCTCATTGAGGGAATGAAGAAACCCCTCCATCACAGCTGTTATTTTCTATGTTTGAGAATACTTCTTAAATCTTTCCTTAGCCAACTTGTCGCTCCTCTCACTATTAGTCCCTTGGTGCTCCATGTCACTCATAGCTTGGTCTTGCTAGGGTGAACCAACTGGTGGAAGTTCTGCTTCCCTCTGCTACTCCTCAAATAATACTGAACTTCTTTGTTGACACTCATGTATCAAAACCTTGCTCCACAAAATAGCCAAGATATGGTTCTGATACCACTGTAATGTCCCCAACTTGGGACAATGAAGATAAAAGAGGGTTTTCCAACAAAACCCTTAATTAACTCACACACACTGAATTCTGAAAATTAAAATCAGCGAACCCTAGTTGACATAAACATGCTCAAAACATCATATGCAAATAAACCCTAGGTGCCAATATTTGCACAAATAATTTCAAGGCATGTGAAAGATATAACCACTGAAATTTGCACTTAAATTTTCAAATAAATCATGCATAGACCCTCAAATTACTGATGTGATAAAACACCTTGTATATGTGGGAAATGATGCATGTACCTTGTTGAGGATCTTGCCAACAAAATCTGATTTTTCCTTTTGAAATTACAGCTGTATTTTCTTTGCATAATCTGTCCTCAAACCCTTGCAAAAATCCACCAAAAATATGGAAAAATATAGAAATATTTTATATAGAAATATTTCTAATTTTAGCCCCTCCAAAACCTCCACAAAGCCTTAACACTCACTTCATCCAAGTGCAAAAAATTACTGAATTAAATAATTTAATTTCCTCTTTGAAATTCACCCTCAAGTATGTCAATAGACCATAGAAAGATGCACTAAAAATACTCAAATAATTATAATATTATTTGAGTACCTTTTAGGGCCTAATAGCACCCTATAAAATTCAGAAAAGGCTCTCCAATTGAATCGCCCCACTCACAAAATATTAACAGAATTTTTATGATGAAACCTTAGTATTTGTCCTTCCAAAATTCTTCCAAACCCTATGATAATTTATCACAAAAATTCAAAAAATAGAGAACCACAAGTACCTTGCCGAAAGGAGTTGAAAAACCCTCCGATGAGCTTATTTATTCTTCCCAACTGGTTCCCTCTTATTCAAAAATTAGGAGAGAAATTTCAGAGTATTAAACTTAGCAAAAACCCTTCCGATTGGCCTTCCAATGTCTCCCAAGCAAGTTGCCCAATGCAAAAATAATGGTATAAAATATTGTTAATATTTTATACATTGTTGGCACTTCAAACCCACTTTAAATCTTCGAAATCCACTTCTTCCACCAATCACCCTCGAAAAATATCATGAAGACACGAACAACTCCTTGTTACCTTCAAGGACCCCTCCAAGTGGTTCACCTAGCCTCCTAGGCAAGTCGCCACCTTTTGGGATGGTATTCTGCCACACGGACAATCTCCTAGATGATTCGCTCCTCTTCAACACCTGTAAAATTCACAAAACCTATTTTCGATAGAAGTATGTAATATTTCTGTAATGAGGTGGTGTCTAAAAACACCTTTGAATGATCCACTTTTATGAAAACATGCACTTTGATGCTCAATCACAACCCTTGAGTAGAGTGGCACAAGTAGAAGGGATGGATGTTTTTGTCTCCAAACCTATGGCACTTCTTGAAGGTTTTCGTCCTCAAGAGGTGGAAACCAAGCTTGACATATTTGTTCAATTTACCAAATCAATATTCAACATGTCCTCTTCGAAGGAGCCTCTCCTTTTTATAAACTTCCTCCAAGTGTGGTGCAAAAATTAGAGAGGAAGGGTTACTTTTCTTTTTAATAAAAAGATATACGCAAGCTTCCTTATCAAAAATACTTTTAGAATGGCCTTTAAAAAGATCCCAAATTTGGATAATAAAGTACTTTATCAAAATAATCAGGAAGCTTACTAATGGTCCCCTTTTTGTCTTTAAATCCTTAGCGTTAGGGAACGCTCAAGCTAAGGGTCTCATCCAAGGATTAACTCAAAAAGAGGGACATTACACATCACGAATCAATCTAAAAATAACTAGCCTCTGCTTCATCACAAAACAATCTGAAAAAAAAATTCTTACTTAATCACAAAGCAATATAACAATACCTATAACAAATCTATATCTATTGCTGCTGTTATTTGTTCTACTTATCTAAAATGAATTAAACCTTATCTATTGAAAATGCACCTAACTAAACTAGAAAAAAATTCTCTCTTTATCCTTTATTTGCGTGGATATTACTCTAATATCCTTTATTCTTTTTTGTATGGATATGATCACTTTTATGCTTTTCTAGATGGATGTCAATCTTATGTTTGATTTGTATTTCTGCTCTTCTTGTGAGATGTGTTGGGCCTATTACACTGGTGTGTTCAGGATCTGCAGGTGAATTTCTTTTCATCTTTCGACCCACTCCATGTTTTGACATGCTCCACATCATTCAGAATTGCCTCTAGATAGTAGAAGCAGCAATTCATTCTGAAAATTACACTTTCCACTATCCTAGTCCTATTCCTCCCCCTCCACATGTATGTGACATCTTTGAAATCCCTTTCCTAACATCTTTGAGCTAAGCACAACAAAAGGAACAAACAAAGTATGGAGGAAGAACCAAAGAGTAGAATGCCAAATAACACACTCCCCTAGAATCTAAAATATCAACATCTTGAACTCATCGAATATTCAGATTCACAGCCTATCACCAATGTCAAACTTCAACTATCTAGCACCATGGCCATACCATTAAACCATGAAGCCCAACTACCTTCATTGAATCTTGATACGGCTAAACCACATAATAATCTCTGTGGTTTCATGTATCCACCCCTGTGCCTATTGCCAGGCCTGAGGAGTGCAAGCAATAGGAAATGACTTCTCATAATAGCTCAAGGGAGATTTATCCGACTTCTCTTCATATGCCACTCCCTATTAAATTCACTACAACATCATAATAATTGTACCTATCACTTGTCAAGCCACCTTTACCAATGATAATTATACTAGGATTAAGATCAACTAGTCAATGGTTTCTCAATGTTACTACCTTGGGAGAAAAGATATCTTGCAGATGCAACATAGTTTCATAAGATTATGGTGGAAGTTTAGTGGAGCAGAAAAGTGTGTTTGGTGAGTACATGATGAATAACAGATATTCTGTTTTTAATTAAAGCATAATAAAGCATATCATAGTGTTGAGAAATGACTGAAAATTTTCAAAGCATGTACTTTCTCAGTCAGCAAAAACTGAATCTAAATCATTTTGAGTAATGAGAAACGTTTTTACTTGCATAGAATAATTGTAAATTGTCTATATTCAAAAATAACTGTTGCAAAAATTCTCTCTATGGATATTTTTAATATTTTCCGCCAAGCTTGAGTTCTCTGCCATGTCATTTGCAGTAGCTCTGCCTTTTATAAAAATAGCCCAGGGACTAATTTTAATGCTTGTCCACGTTTTAATTACTGAAGCTAGCTCCACCATCTTATTTATGTAATTAAGCAAAGGCTTTTTTTTAATCCAAGGGGAAAGCTTTTACTAAAATGGAGGGGCCCACTTTACTCACAAGCTTTAAGCTTTTGGATATTTAAAAGAATCCACGGGAGTGGAATGCTAACGGTGGGCAAGCTATTTAAAATGCTTTTATGCATTTTAATATTAAAGCAAAAGGAGGCATGCTAGTTAAACGGTGGAAATAAAAGCTTTTTCTTTGGCTGCTCCACCTGGATTTTTAAAATAATGTGAATATTTTGGCGAATGGGAGCATGGAGAAATGTGCGCAGATTTTTGGCAATGAAGGCGAGTGCAGAAACCTGATATCTGGGTTCTCATTTGAAAGCCATGTATCCTCCTCTTTCTGCTTCTTTTTGTGTAAATAGGGAGGGTCTTTAGGGAGCCTCTAGTGTGAATGTTCTTTCCAGCTCTTTAGGGAGCCTCTAGTGTGAATGTTCTTTCCTCAACACTTGGTTGTCATTTCATTTCATGTTAATTTCCAGCATATTGTATGTAACTGTGCAATATATTCCAGCACCTTTAGAGATTTTGTGGCCCTTGTTTTCTACCTTTAGTTTATGTCTATGTATTTTTGCCTCTTGCATATATATTCTGGAATGGTTATGCCTGAATCTGTAGCAAGTGTTCTGTGCATCTATTCCTTTGGGTGAGCTGAGGATACACTATTCTGGTGCATCGCCTTTGTTTTTATTTTTCTGTTTTTATTTTATCTCTCCCTTTTCACCCCCAATATGATTAGATTAGCATTAGAATAGGACGAGTCGGCCTCTCAATTCCGGAGGTGGTTTTGATGCTAAGTCCCATGCATTGAAACTTCGCAACTGTTGTGCTCATTGGTGGGTGCATAGCATGGTACAATTTCGGGTTTCAACAGTAACTTTTAGTCTACATCTCACTTTTGTAAGTCCATGTACAGGTGAACAACTTTCAGTTCTTGATGGAGTACCAGTCGCAGTGAAAGACGAGATCGATTGTTTACCTTATCCCACTACAGGTATTTACTATCATCCTGTCCCTTAAGGTTTTATATCTTTGCAATACAACTTCCTTTGTTAACTTGCTCAATTGACATTTAAATTGGATAATGTGTATATGTGAAGGGGGTACCAAGTGGTTGCACATGAAGCGCAAAGTGACAGATGATGCTACCTGTGTCAGGCGATTACGCGAATGTGGGGCAGTGCTTGTTGGGAAGACAAACATGCATGAGCTGGGAGTTGGAACCAGTGGAATCAACCCTCATTATGGGTGTGAATTTCTGAAAGATTTAATTGATTCATTTAGCTGATTAGAAGCTTTTTCCTCTTTCATTTTATTTTATCCTGGTCATCTGGCTAGGACTTGGACATGAAATTTATTTTTAGCTGAGTCTTAAGCAATTCCAAATTCTGTGAAATTTGATATGTCGTAATTCTCATTGATGTTAGAAAATAAGCAGGGGCGTTTGTGATTTTTAATCTGCAGGGCAGCACGAAATCCATATGACGCTGAAAGGATTTCTGGGGGCTCTTCTAGTGGATCTGCTGCAGCTGTATCTGTAGGACTATGCCCTGCTGCACTTGGTGTTGATGGTGGAGGTAAAAGATATTTTTTTATAAATCAACTGATGTATCAAGTGTTCTACTCTATTTTTAATTTTGCGCATCAAAAAGTAATTGTTTTCGAGCCAGATTGTATTATCTTTTAAACCGAGTGACAAAATAATAGGTAAACATATTGTATATAGTCTCTCTGCTTTAGGAGGTACTGGTTAATAAAGATTAAGTATTTGGCATTTTCTTGAGTGAAGTTTTTTCAATAGAGCATTTCAACATTCTGATTATATATACGAGTTGTTTCCCTTCCTGCCAAGATTAAGTTTTATTGTGCACTCTTGCATCTAGATAAGAAAAAAGAAATTATTGGCAATTAAGTGTGACAGAATTTTCTTACCAGGATAATCAAGATATGGTTCAGTTCCTTATTGAGTCAAAATAAAATTACATCCCTTACAATGAAAAACCAAATATAGATGCCTGAAAAACTAGATTTAATTTTCTTCTCCAATCTGAAGAAAACACACTAACTATAGCTAGGAAAAGGGTTAAGATGTAATCAAAACACTGATTATAAAAGAGAGAAGGAAATTTGTTGTTTGGTATTAAGTTTTAATGTAATATTGACTGCATAATTGATCTTCTTAGGATTTTTGTAATGATAACCTTTTTGGTACATAAGGCTGGTTGTTTGAAAAGGATATTTCTAATCTTTCACTGAAAATACAGATTAAGTTACTTGGCCAAATTGTCAATATGGAAAATGACAATCTTGAAATATCTGGAAAATTGATACCATTGATCACCTGCTGTGTTTACAGTCACAAAACAAGAACACCCATGGCATAGTTCTGTCCAGATATCGTCATGATTAGTAGAAATTTAAATGGAAACTATATTAGTATTCCTAAGTGGCCAATATCACTGAAACATAAATCATCATGTAAGGTACAGTTATCGGGGAATTGCCTAAAGCGTCTAGGTCAGCTAATCTTTCTAAGAGAGAAATATGCTCATCAAAAAATATTACAAGAAGCAAACTCATACTAACCTAATGGATAGTATTTTAATATGACAAGGAGGTCCCACGACAGTAAGGGAGAGGACAATTCTGGTGGTGGAGGCAGAGGATGGTGACGACGACGACAGTGATGCAAACTATCGAGACGAGGAAGACGAAAAGCAAGTAGATACCAGGTACCCTTCGAGGAGTCATATTCCTCAAGGAACACCTCCCACCCCCTCACTTCCCCCATGCCTGTCCTTTTGATTTTGCTTCAAGTGTTATAAAAAATGTTTCTTTGATAACAGCTGGGGTAGTATCCAACTCACCTTTTGACCTCCCAATGTTTCCAATTAGGACTTGTAAGCCTCATCACACATTTGTTGTGCCTATTCCTAGCATCACTTCAAGTGTTTTTCTTACAAGCATATACATCGGTTAGCTTCATTGTATTTCAGATAGGGAGAGTTTAAACTTTCTCTAGAGACATTGGAAATGGAGGTTGACAAGGAGACATATTGGCTTGAGCACTCAAAGGATGAGCATTTGCATGAGTACATAGAGAAGAAAAAAGTAGAGAAGGTTCCTTTGGGATTTCACTTGGAGAAGCAGAGTGAATTCTTTGAGATTGACTCATAGAGGATAGGGGAATTAAGGATTTGGAGTTGCCTAAGCATATAGAGGAGTTCCTAGTGCAATCAATCCACTCAGAAATAGGATGATCATCGAATGGGCAACCTTTGAATGTGGGGACTAGTTAGAAGGATGTTTCTTTGAGCCAGGGGAAGTAGATGGTACTTGCTGCCACTCCTTTTTCTTGGGGGTAGAAGATAAAATAAAATGAGTGGGGCTGACTCATAGAATTAACTCATTAGACTCCATACTTGGAGGAGGAAGTAGGAAGCTCAGACATAGCCTAGTGGGAAATGAGTGCACTAAAATCGTTGACTATGATAAGAAAGTCCTATATAAGTTCCATGGAAAAGGGAGAAGAACACTTTTAAGATTATGAATAGAACACTAATTTTTAGTTTAACATAAATCCACACAACAAAGTTTTCGAGTATGGGGAGAGGAGGTGGGTGGTTCGACCATTCAAGCGAGTATTGACCATCTAGCTTACCTAGATTTGCATTCAAAATGATACTTTGTGATGGGAAGGGTAGTAGAGACAAAGACTTGACCTTGAGGGCAAATATGAGACAATCATCGAGTAGAATGCAGTAGCCAAGAATATACATAGCAAGCAAAGGCACAAATCTGTAAATTGATAATGGAGGTAGAAGGCTGGAAAAAAGCTTGATGAATTAGAGAATTGTGTTAGCGTGAATGACATGCAATTGAAGATTTTTTCAGAGTAGGCAGGCAAGGCAATGAAACAATACGAGGATGATTTTGAAAAAGGATCTAAGGCGAAGCTAGAGGTGGCTAAAATTTGGAACATGAAAGCAGAATTGGAGAAACAATTGAAGGCCAACGTGTTGTAGTTCATGGCGTTGAAGTAGTCTTAAGATGAAAAAATAAAAGAACTGTATATCAATGCCAAGACAATGGTGGAGGAGAGCATGAAGGAGGTAGACAAGCGTAAGGGAGGTGCCTCAACTTTCTTGTCTCAGATTTCTAGAGAAGCTAGAGTGCCACCTTCACCTGACTAGACTTATTCTCCTATTGTTTCTAGTGCTGCCCTACTTGAGACTTGTGCATCTCAGACTAGCACTACTTTGACTGCTGCTTCCCACTTTGTCCTAGGCAGTTGTTAGGGATGAAAACTTACTCTGAAAGGGGATTAGATGTAGAGAGCAACAATATGTACTTAAAAATAAATGGGAAATAAGTAGAATAAAAGATTCTTTGTGTTTGACAATGATGTCTTTAAAGTCCTGAGTTGTTATAATTTTGTGTAGAGTATAGTTGTTGACTAACGCTGGTTGTTCCCAACCATTGTATCTGCTTATGAAGAATGGCTTATAGGATAATTGGAGACATGGCCATCTATATGGGGTTTCCATCAGTGTTAATATTGTACATCATGTTGTGATAATAGATACGACTCTATTCATTTCTTCATATTGTGTTCTTTGTGATGTAATGATTCTATACTATAATGTGTGCATGTGACTCTCATAGAATGTAATATTGTCTGTGAAGTTTAGCATCCTACAATCAACATGACTTTTTAAGATTTGGGGAATCAACACTTTGGAAACACAAGCATTTTTTAGCTGAAATACAATTTAACATAGTTAGATATATGGTGTGGCCTTAAAATTCTTTTAAATGACATTGTTTTGTCTATGTAAATGAGTTACATAATTGTTTTCTATTGTCTAGTTGGTAGCCTAATGAACTCAAGGTATTTACTAGTTTAATCATGTTTACTAGTTTGAGTCATACTTAGGGCATTTTATCAATTAATTTTAAGACAATAGCAATTACAATGCTAATTAGTATTGAGCATCCCAAAAACTGGAAATCGCAGCCATGTATCTGTTGTGTTCCAGCACTGGTAATACAATGAATGTGGAAGATAATAGACACACAAGGATGTGGACAGTGGGAGCACTCTACCACCGAAGAGGTTTAGGAGCATGCTATTGTTGGTAAACAATAGTATAATGATAAATAGTAAGAAAAGTTCAAGATGGATTATTGGGTTAGATTAGTTTGTAATCTAAGTGTAAATACTAATCATAACCCTTGTAATGCATATGACAAGGGTAGTCGGTTTGAGAGCCGACTGTTAAGTAACATGTTGTGGAGAGGCACAACATATCCCTCCACTTGAGAGGTTTTATCCCCAAAGCCTTTGCAAGTGTGGGGATGCTTGGATAGTTTCCTTCGGCTCTTATGTAGCATCATCATTTGGTAGAGCTTTCCACTTGACCAAAAATCACTTGACTTATATATTCCTTAATCGCTTCACCTCAACTTGCAAAATTGCTTTAGGGGAATATGGTTATTGTTCATCCGTAATGCTAAGTTCAAACTGGACTCAGGCCTCGGATCCAATTTCCTTTCGGATTTTTAACGTAAGATACAAAGAACACATCATGGACCTGTGCTTTGTCTGGGAATTTCAATACATATTTTGGCCTTGATTTGATAGGGTACATAAAACTAGGGTTGGAGTTTTAATTTGACTTTATTTTTTAGCATTGTTTGTATATGGTTGTAATCTCACACACATCATGTCTTCAACTTCAAAGAATCTCACTTTGATTTTGATTTGCTTTTTGCTTCATTCTATTCATGGCCACAACCATTATCTTTTAAAATTGAAATGACATCTTGCATTTCCTGGATCATATTTTGAGTTGCCGGTGGAGGAGGATCATAACTGTACAATGCCTTGAAGGGCATCATTCCTATTGCTGAATGATAAATTGAATTATACCAATATTCTGCCAAATGAATATAACTTGCCTACTTTTTATTTATTTTTAATCTGCTGCATACATTTTTAAGTAAACTTCAAGACACCTGCTGATCACTTCAGTTTGTCCGTCTATTTGTGGATGATATGCTGAACTCATATTAAATCCCGTTCATATTGATCAAAATAGCTGTTGCCAGAAATTGCTTGTTAAATTTTTGTCCCGATCACATATTATTTTTGGAAATGCGCATAGTCGATAAATATGCGTTGTGGATAATTTTTCCAAATGTGGTATGTCTTTATTGAGCTTGTTTAAAATGAAATGGACATATTTTTTTGAATGGTCTACAACCACAAAGATGCTGTCCTTTCCACATCAAATAATTGAAGGCCTGTAATAAAATCCATTTGAATTTTCCTCACATTTTCTTCTTTGTTCCTTTGGGCGTCGGCCACACTTGACTATGAATTTAGTGACTTCTTGATTTTGGGGCAATAAAAATTGTTAGTGATGACCTTGTATGTTTTTTTAATTCCCACGTGGCTGGCAGTTGTATTGTAAACTTTTTTTAATAAGACTAGAATCACGGAGTAAAAAAGTTCTATTCTTGAATGTAATTAGATGTTTTTGTATACTCCATCTATCATTCTTTTTTCCTTCTTGGATATCTTCTAGAATCTTCTTTGCCTCAACTTTTGACTTCAATTCTTCTTGTAGTTCTTTGATCCATGATGTTTGACATAAGGTCATTACACTAAGTGTTGGTTCAACCTCATCTTCCCTTGAAAGTGCATCAGCTACCACGTTTTCCTTCTCTTTTTTGTGTACCATGTCGAAATCAAATGCTTGTCACTTCTCAATGCATTTCTTTTGATCCTTCATGGTTGGTTCCTTGTGAAGCAAGTGTTTCAAACTACTTTGATCTGATTTGACAAGAAACATGTTGGCTAGTGGGTACTATTTCCACTCATGAATTGCATGTAGCACAACCAACATTTCCTTGCCATATGTAGGCATTTGCTTATGTCTTGCAATAGGAACACATCTCCTTATGTGTTGCATTCTATGGTAAATCCTTCTCATGATGCGTCGCATTTGATGGTAAATGTTTTTGATAAGTCGGGGGTTATCAAAACTAGAGTTGTCATGAGTGCCTCTTTTAGTGGTTGGAAGGCTTGGTCAGCCTTGGTGCTCCATTGGAACACATCCTTCGTGGTGAGGTTGGTTAGTAGAAGGGCTATTGTTGCATAATATTTAACAAAACGTCTATAGAAGCCAACAAGGACCAAACTTTCCCAAAGTTTTTTCAGTGCATTTGGCTTGGGCCATTGCTTAATGGATTGTATCTTTGTTGGATCTCCTTTGATACCTTTTGCTGAAATTATATCCAAATATTTTAAGGATGTCTTCCCCAACTTGCACTCGGACTATTTAGAATATAAACAATTTTCCAGTAAGATCATCAAGACCTTGCCAACAGATGTTCAAAATGTTCTTCCTTTGATTTTTTGTAACCTAGAATGTCGTTGAAGAATGCTATTACAAATTTCCTTAAAAATTTCGTTCATTATTGCTTGGAATGTAGCTGGCATTACTTGGAGCTAATAATGTCCTTTTGTACAAAAAGTTGTTTTATCTCAATCCTGTTGGTGAATAGGAATTTGATAATGCCGCGATCTTAAGTCAACTTTTGAAAATATTATTGCTCCATGTAGTTCATCTATTAGGTCATCAATTCTTGTTATTGAGAACCTGTTTTTATGGTGATTTTATTCAGTGCTCAATAATCTATACGTAATCGGTATGAATAATCCTTTTTTATTACTAGTATTCAGGGGTTGCATACAAACTTGTACTTTTCCACGATGACCCCTAATTGCAATAGTTCAACTAATTTATCTATCTCTCAATTTTGATTGAAATTGTATCTATAGAGGTTCACCACTTTAGCCCCCCTTTTGTAGGATCTACTTCAATAATATGTTGCATACCTTTGTTTGGAGGAAGATACTTAGGTTGACCCTCAGACAGATCTTAGAAGACGACTGAATATTTTACTTTTAATTCCATAACATTGACATCAAAAGTCTCTTCTTCCACTGAACCTGATTCTTGTTGAGTGCGAGAACCCACTGTAGGTGGTAACATAGGATAGAGTTTGTTATAAATCCAAAGTATCCTTTGTGAACTGACTTCCTCATCTGTTGGGGTGCAATTGTTTAGATTGCCTTGGGTTCTACTCCCGTGATTGGAGGATATACGTATGTCTAGAGGTAGATCTTGGAAGACCATCGAATATTTTCCTATTAATTCCATAACCTTGAATTCAAATGGCTCTTCTTCCGTACAATTTGATTCTCGTTGAGTGCTTAAACCTATTGTAGTTCATTGCATTCGATAAACCCTGCTGGAAATCCAAAGTATCCTTTGCGAAGCGACTTCCTTATTTGTTGGGGTGCAATTGCTTGGATTTCCTTGGATTCTACTCTCTTGATTGTATACTCCTTATTTTTTTGTTTGAATGATAAATAATCTTCTGCATGGTTTGCGGTATAGGGGCCTAACGATATAAGCCATTATGTCATTGCACTCTCCTTGCCTAAGAGCTAAAAGGCTTTGCAATGTTTCTTTGAAAAAATCAACTTTATAAGGAGATACATTTTAGATTTTGTTACTGTAGCTAAATCACTTACAGCGATGCTAAAGAAAAATTAGAACTTCAGCTGGTCCAAGGAGGGAGTAAAAGGGTTGAAGATGTTAAGAAAGTCATAGCAAGTGCTCCTATGCTTTTAAATCCAGATTTTACGAAAGATTTCATTCTGTATACGTATGCTAATGTGGACACGATTTCAGGGATTCTTATGCAGCAGAATCATGAAGATTTGGAGCAGCCAATAGCTTTCTACAGCCAAGACTTGGAGGAGTATGAAACAAGGTAATTTTTTTTGAAAAGCATGTCCTTTCAGTTATAAGATCTCTGAAGAAATTTAGCACTTGTCTAATAATAAAATACATCTAATGGTTGCTCATCCAAGCATCAAAGAATTTCTTCTGAACAAAGACATAAATGAGAAGAGAGTTGGTTGGATAACCAAGGTAATAGAATATGATGTGGAAATTAAGGTTACAAAGCTGGTTAGAGTCTAAGGACATTGTGAGCATCTAGCTCAGGACTTGCAAGAAACTAATCACGCCGTTTTAGTGTCAAATGATGAAGAAATTGCTGCTGTTTACACCTCACCTTCTAGATGATTTCGTGATTTGGTAAGCTATTTGCAAGATGGTTTTTACTCTTCTCACCTAAGTGCTTCAAAAAGAAGGTATTTCAAATTGCAATTAATTCCATTTTTACTCGTTGATGGTGTTTTGTTCAAAAAGGATATTAATTGAATGTTACTAAGGTGTGTGGAACCAAGCCAAACTCAAAGATTACTTGAAGAATTGCATGATGGACATGGTGGATGACACTTTTCCACAAGACCTACAACACTTAAAATCATGAGAGGTGGGTACTATTGGCCTACTATATTTGGCGATTGCCATACATGGGATAGGAAGTGCAAACAATGTGCTATGTTTGTAGGAAAAGTTAAACTTGCAGCCCTACCCCTTCAGCGAATTGCAGTGGATCAACCTTTTGTCGAGTGGGGATTGGACTTTATTGGTCTCATTAATCCTCCTTCGAGTTCAGGGCATAAGTGGATTCTAACAACGACGGATTACTTCACACGTTGGATAAAAACAATTGCATTGAAAGAAGCAAATGAAACTAACGTTCTTGATTTCTATGAAGGTTTGCTTACTAGGTGTGTAGTTCCTTTAACCATTATTTCTGACAATGCAATGGCTTTTGTGGGATCTAAGATCAGTCAATGGGCTGTCCAACTTGGAGTTTATGTCAACACTTCATCGAACTATTATCCACAAGGAAATGGCCTTGCTGAATCTACAAACAAAAACCTCTTAAGGATCATACGTAGGACTATTGAAGATAATCAAAGGTCATGGCATCTCAAGTTGAAGTCAGCTCTATGCGCTGATAGGATCACCTACAAGAGATCAATAGCCAACCCTCCATACAAGCTACTATATGGTACGGAAGCAAGGTTACCTATTTCTCTTGAGTTTCCAGTTTTAGAACTAATGCATCAACTTGAGTTGTTGGAGAATGAGCCTATGGAAATTAGGTATGCAGGGCTTATGGAGTTGAAAGAGACAAGAAATCAATCCATGCTAGCCATGTAAAATCATCAGGCACAGGTGAAAAGAACATTTGACAAAGGAGCTTCCTCACGAAGCTTCAATGAAGGAGATTTGGTTCTCAAGTGGGATGATGATCGAGCCAAACCAGGAAGGCGCACGAAGTTTGATTCCCTTTGGAGTGGTCCATACATGATCACCAGCTGCAAATTTCACAATGCCTTCCAACTTGCCAAGATGGACGGTCAAGAGCTTCCAATCCTAGTCAATGGGATACATCTGAAACATTGCTATCGAAGAGCAAAGCTTTATGTATATAGTTTGTTTTTTTTGCTTTCCTCCAAGTGTTGTTCAAGCATAGTGGTTTGTTTCAGTTTTGTCTAATAAGTGCTTGTTTGCACATTTGCTTCTTAGTTAGTTTCCCTGCTTTTGTGTTTTTCCCTTCCTATTTTGAGGGAGAAAGGTTACTTCATCCAAGGTTAGGAGGAGTTTTTCAGTCAGAAATCAGGTTCACCATTTGGGAGTTCGAATAGCATCTATATGGTCCGAGTTCTGTAGCATAGCAGGCATGCTTTCTAGTTGAGTCACCAAAAATGTTGACAATTTTGCTCCCCACAGGGCAAATTGTCATCCTTATTATTCGGAACTTTGCTATGGTGCCACGTTTGTCTTGTCAATTAGTTTTGGGGTTCTTAAATGTGCATTTGCAGCCACCCAAGTGGCCATCTACAGCAGTTTGAAAGGGTTTTCCTCCTCTTCTAAGCATCACGTACAACCAAAAGCCAAGACTTACACGCTGTAAGTTTATTTATTTTGTCTTCCCAAGGATTTTTTCGGGCTATAAGAGGTGGATTATTTCTTCGGACATTTTGTTCGAGAGAAAGAGCTCTCAAAGGATTGTGTAAAAGTCCAAAAAAATGACTAAGTGGTAGTTGTTCAAAGTTTATTTTCTTTGGACTTTTTTCCAAAGGAAAAGGAAAAGCACAGTTGAAAAGATCCAAAGAGCACCTGCCCTTCGAGAAGGTCCAATTCAAAAGTCCCAAATGTATGTACCCTTCGGGTTGGTTCACTTTATATTTCTGAAGACGCAGGCAATCCAAAGGACGATTTCAAAAAACCATGGGGTCCTTCAAAAAGCTCGGGTGCCTTTCAAAAAGCTCTGAGGGCAACTGCGCTTGTGGAGGGCACTCAGGCGGCGAGAAGACCTTTCATTTTTTTCGAAGGGTCATTTTCAAAAACCTCGAAGGTTATCTGCCCTTGCGGGGGACACTTCAAGCACGAAGAAGACCTTGGAAAAAGTTCTGAAGGACAAAATCAATTTTTCTGAAGAAGCGCCCTTGCGGAGGGCACTTGGTCGGTGGCAGGACCCTTTCAAAAGTTTCGAAAGGCACTTTTGAGGATGAGTAGCCCTTGCAGAAGGCACTATGCAGCTTAGTGGACCTTTTCCATTCTTCCGAAGGGCACTTCTTGGAGAACTTTACCCTTGCGAAAGGCACCCAGGGGACTAAAAGGACCAAATCAAAAAGCCCGAAGGGCATTTTTGGGAAGCAGAAGCCCTTGTGGAGGGCACCCTCATAAAGCGAAGGATAAAAACAAAGTTCTCGAAGGGCACTTGCCCTTCGGGGAAAGATAGCCAAAGGAGACGAATTCCTTCAGACTTTTTCCTTCGGACAAAAACTCTGAAAGAATTTAGAAGAAGACCTGACGGAGGATATACTCGGGGAAAAGCCTGTTAGAAATAAAGCAAAGGCACAAGGAAATGAATTCCTTCGGACAAAACGTTCGAAAGAATTCAGGAGGGACAAAAGCTCGATAGAAAAGACAAGGCCACAAGCAAGGAACAAAAACCCGAAGGCTAAAGTGTAAGCGAAGGCCAAAAAAGACAAAAGAAAATGCCAAAGCACAGAAAAATATAAACACAGAGGCCCGATCAAAATAAAGCCCGAATCCCAAATCAAAGTAAAGCACGGGAAAAGCCAAAGAAAACATAAAGTGAACTGAGCATGATCAATAGCATGAGCAAAGACTAAAGCAGAACTGAACTTGGACATAAGCATCAACAGTGAATAGAACAAACGCAAAATAAAGACAAAGGCAGGATGAACAAAGATCATGCACAGACTAACGTGAGTGACTCCAACGAAGTGAACACGTTTAAGAAAACAAGCATGCTTATGTTCTAAAAATAGAGTTTTCTTTCATGATGAACGGGCAAAGTGTTGAACATTTCAAACAACGAGAAATTCCATGCATGCACTCTTGTTTGTCTCAAAACTTGAAACGTTCCAGCGGTTCAAACGTAATTCTTAATTTGGCATTTGCATTGATTTCATGCAAAGGGGAGACTTTCAAAGGTTCCAACAGTTCGAGTGGATTTGACTACTCTTGTTTTGGAGTTGACTGGTTTTCAAGTCAACACATCTATTCGTAGATTTCATGCATCCAAAGCTTGTCGTCTTCTTCTTTTTCAACGCAAGGAATTTTCATGCAAAACAAAATAGACTTTTGTAAAGGATGAGTTGGTTTGAGTTTACTCCCTCTCTATTTTCCAATGCCAATCTTTGACTTTTTGTAATTTTCTATATTAATGGCTTTTCAGCATTGTAAAATGGATCCCTCTCTTGGTCAGACCAGACTTTGCCATTGGTGAGTTGTGTAACCTCTTTAATCAATAGGACTATACTTTCAGATTTCAAGTACTAGCATAGTGTACATTTATTCAACAATTTGCATGCGTGGTAGATTTCTCTCATTTTTCAGATTCTGATTCGTACCTAGTTGCTAGCTTATCACGTTATGCAGGTCATGTTCAGTGTTTTATATGTCTTTTGTTGAAGCTGTAAGTGGATGTTAGGTGGCTGCATATGTCTTGTATCAAACCTTTCTCCATCGTTTTTCCTCACGTTTTTATCATTGGATCGAACCTTCTCATGAAATACTTATGCATAGTGATCAATTGAAATCAAAGATCTTCCTTTTCGCTTGTTTGTTCAGTGTTCAAGGTTCCAAGTAGGGTGGATCAACATTCTGGTGTATCACAGTCTTTAGGTAGGATTTCCCCTTCGAGTTTCTTTCTCCCTTTTCCTTAGTAGTCCATAATGCAAATTAGATATCCTCATTGATACATTTTACAAGAACTAGCCTTCTCTGGAGGTTCTTCTCACCATTGAGGCACCCACCCTCATGAGAAGATCTCTTTGTTTCAACGGGAGAGATGATTAGCCATTTCAGCACATCTTCGATTCAGGGTGCAACTCCAGGTTGACAACAGTAATCTTGCAGCTGACGCTATATAATTACCCTTCCTCCCCATATAAGTGATTAGATGGGACATGACACTGCCTTGTATGTAGCATGATTCAACCACCTAGTGTAGAGCGATATAAACAAAGACTTTAAATGTTAGTTCCTCTCTGCATCTCGTCTGCCTTCCATATTTTCCCTGCTTTGTTCAACATTGTGCTCACCCTCTGTTTCGTCTATGCTGTTGAGTGCAAGTTATTATCATGGGTCATGCGTTGTGAGGGTTCATGTGGCCTCTGCCCAATTACATGTATGTTTTGTGTTAGATGACCTAGGCAAGGATTTGGCTTGACATGCTCTTGCCAAGGACGGTTATTGAGATGTTCCAAGCGTAAAGCACACAATTGACACCATCAAGACAAATTTATAGGGAGGTTAGAAGTGGTTAACCTTGCCTTTTATGTCTTGAATTTTTTTGTTAAAGCTCTTTCACCCCCCAGCTCTCCCACTTGTGGGGGAGCTCAAGGAGATATGGAATATTTTTCGTCAGCATATTGCTCCATCCATTCAAAACAAGGATAATCCTATCTTCTCTCTAGAGGGTTTGGTATAAGAGTTCCCAAATTGGTGCCCACCCCAACAAGAATCTATAGAGCTATGTGGCAAAGGTTTGCATAGCTAGGTGGATAGTCGAATCTCTGCTTTGGAGAATAGGGTGAAGGCTTACGAGAAGCTCCTTCACAATTTACATGGGAATTATCCTCCCACTAAGAAGATGAGGTTGGGTAGGAATCCCTCAGGTTAGGTAAGGAGACATGCGTCTTTTCCAGCTTGCCAGGACAATCTTGCTACTCTTACTTTGTCCTGTTGAGGCAAACGTGCTCACAAAGGTGGTTGGTTTGCTTAGGAATGGCTAGTGCTTGGTAACTATAAGCTCTCTTTCATGGAGATTTTCAGTGGCCTCACTTGCATTATGGCTGAGCTTATGGATATGAAAATGAGTGCAACTTTAGTATCGGATGTGGCCTTTGTTCAACGTGCTAAGGGGAACTGGCTTGAGTTTTATGCCAGAGGGATTGATTCACGGAGAGTATTTTTGGTCTTAAATTTACCTGTGCTAGCTACTTTCCCCTTCTGTATAGCCAAAAGATTTCTAAATCTCCATCAAAAAAGACTAGGTGTGTGGGCCTACATGGTGTCTCTGTTGGTAGCCCTACAACATTGTAACTTACAAATTCTAGTCTCGGTCTTTGGTTTTGTGTGGTAGCTGCCGGATGGTAGTGTAGTTTTTTTTGGTTTTTTTTTTCCTCCTTTGTTGGAACGAAATTCTGTTTTGGCATTTTGTAATGATGTATTACTTTTCCTCCGCCTACTATGATCTCGTTCCTCTCAACTCATTGTACTTCCTCTCTTCATAGTACTTTTCTTCTTAGTCCTTTAGAGTACCTTTTTTCTTTGCAGTCCTCAGATTTTTGATGTATTGTACTTTCAACAATTGAATTACATGGGTAAGGGTCCCAATAGAATCCCTTGTTTTAATTATTAAAAAAAACTAAACAATCCTTAATTAAACTACAAGTTGACATTCAACCAACCCTAATCTAAACTAATTCTAAATTAACTAAATGGACTAATTAACTTTTAGTTAAACCTATCAGAATTTTACTAAGCTATTAATAAATTGTTGAATTACACGGGTAAGGGTCCCAATAGAATCCCTCGTTTTAATTATTTAAAAAAACTAAACAATCCTTAATTAAACTACAATTTGACATTCAACCAACCCTAATCTAGACTAATTCTAAATTAACTAAATGGACTAATTAACTTTTAGTTAAACCTATCAGAACTTTACTAAGCTATTAATAAATTGAATTAATACTAAATTTAATTAACCTACAAATGATTGTTTCGACAAATACTAAATTTACTTAACCTAAAGACAAATATTAGCCAAAAATGGCATGAATAAGAGGTCTTGGAGACATTCAATCGGCGGGCGTGGATGGGCAACAACATAGAAGCAAATGCAAATGAATTGGGGGCAATGAGCAGAGGGTGAGGCAAAGAATCAAAGAAGAGCAATGGGAAAGGCGTGGGGTAGAGTGTAGGTGGGAGGGGTGTTGGAGGAAGAAGTATGGGTGGGAAGAAATGAACTTGTGTGAGAGTGCGAGTAAAGGTGGTCATGCTACAAGCATGTAGAAGTGTTAGTGGTGAGGTAGTGGGCACATAGAAGAGTTAGCTGCAAGGTTGTGGGTGTGAAGGATGGAGCTAGACGATGGAAGTGATAGAGAACGGTTGCACAGAGAGTAGGCAATGTGCGAACAAACAAACCAAAAAAGACTAGGAATGGGGTGCCTAAAGGAGGCTTATTGTCAGAGTAAATATATATACATTCAGAGTGATGAAACTTTAATATTAAATTCTTTCCTCCTCTTTGAGTTAATTCTTTACAAATTCTTCCTTCACTGTGTAGATACTAAAATTAGGTCTTTGGTACTTGACAATGACAAGCTTGACACACATTTACCATGCATGACTTGAGCATTCAAACAAGGTCCTAATTCGCCATCCTCTCACACTTGCATGATGTCTTATGAGTCAACTCTTTCGTTTTATTGTTATACATCTACAAGAACCTCATTGTCTGTTTCAAACCTTGTAAATATCCTGCACAAACATCTCCAGACTCTTAGTTCAGTCCACTTGTACACGGGACAAGTCAATTTTGTTAGTTACGGTTATTGCCAGTCGATAACGATCTGTGCTAGTTGGAACCTACTTGCTCCCAACAACCGCCATTTTTAAAAATCAAGCCCATCGTTAGGGTTGGCCCATAACCGTAGAATGTCGATGGCATGAGGAATTATTCAAATGGATCCATATATAAACAAATCAAGGTCTCATTCAAAATGGACTTGGCACTTATTTGTTATACATATACACATTATTGCACATTGAGGAAATCTGCTCTATTCTTCCCAATTTGCATACCTATCACTAGGAGCAGTCACAAGCCAAGCTTGGAGCACTCAAAAGCCAAGTCAAAACATACATTGTCGAGTATCAAGCTCAATAAATCGCTGCATGCACAACGAATGAGCACAATTGCATAATCACACCAGGTGGGAGAACTATGTGTGGCTTGATTTCCCTTTTTGGAGTATTGGATATGTAAGCAACGACCAATCATTAGGCGAGGGTGATTGGGGCCACTCAGTGCATTACACTTCCCCCATTTTTGCAGAGTTCTACTGCATACAAGCACATCTAGGGTTTCAAGGCAAAGGAGGTTGATTTTTGAGTCTGTGTGTGTCATTAGGGTTTGGGATCACAAACACAAAGCAAGCAAAGGCAGTCGTAGGTGACTGTATAGTCATTGTGCCACACTTTTACATAGGTCAGAACCAATTAGAAGGTCAGTATCGATCGTCGATATTGATCTGATCTTGGAAAACTGACCCAACATATGCAATAGATCAGTTCCAGAGCTGAGTGAACCACAAGCATGCTTATCCTTGATTTGTGCTTCCATAATCTAGTCACAGTCAGATAGTCAATCAAAAAAGCTAAGTATCATGATCTTTTTAGTACTTTCCATATTTAACATATGCCCTTATCAAATCAAAAGAATTTAATTGTCAGTCATTTACATTCAAATGTATGCTTGAATGCCATATCTTTTAATATGAATTCTATTTCAAAGTTCTATCTTAATTATATTAATCTCACCCATTAATCCAACTTAGGGTAAAACATGCTTTTGAAAGATGACTATTGCAGCTTCGCATATGCCCTTATCAAATTAGAAGGATCAAATTGTAAATTATTTACATTCAAATGTATGCTTGATTACCATATCTTATAATTTGAGGTCTATTTCAAAGTTCTATCTTAATGATATTAATCTCACCCATTAATCCAAATTAGGGTAGACACCTTGTTCAAATATGACTAATGTGTCTTTCTACTATTCTCTTCTTTTCATTCTATAAAATTTGGGCAAGATGGTTTAGGCTCTGATACCAATGTTCTACTAGTAACACAACGATTGTGGAAAATACTAGTCACACAAGAATGTAGATGGTGCGAGCACTCGGTTGCCCAAGAGGTTTCTGAGAACTCCAATGCGAGTAAACAATAATGCAATGATAAATAGTAAGTATAAGATGAATTGATGGGTTAGATTAGAAATACTAAGTACCACCCTTATAACGTATATGACAAGGTAAGTTTGCTCGAGAGCCGACTTATAAGTAACATGTTTGTGCACAATAGTTTCTTGTCCATTTAGTCAATGGTACTTATGTTCAAGCAAGTCAAATTTCAGCACAAATAGAGGAATTACAATGTGGTTTCTGGGATGCTTGCAAAGCATGTTGTTAGCGAAACACAAACAAATCAGCTTTGGGTGTATTATAAACTGGATCATATGTCATGTCACATTTGCTTATCATAATAGGCCATGTCATATTTGCATTCAAATGCAACCAGGACCAACTATCAATCCCAAATGCCATGTAATGTGCATAATAGACAGTCTTTGCTCAAGGGATTGATCATCGGCTTCCATTTATATTTTTTAATGGTATGTCTCATCTTTATGCCTCCTCAACTTTAATGCTTTGTCTCACCGTTAGGTCATCCAAAATGTCTTCCTGACAAAGTGGACAACCAACTTAACCATTCCTTTGTTTAAAAGTGGAGATGTAAATAATCCCTTATTATCGAACCATCATGGTGAATCCTCTTTTTGTAAAGTTGTTTGGGAGCATAATAGAACGTAGGATTGACAGTTGAGCGGAGGAAAAAGGAAAGAGAGCATAGGGGCAAGAAGGTTTCAAACGCAAACACTCAACTATTGATCACCGTGTGATGCTTAAACACCTAGTTGAAAAGTTTTGGACAAAAAAGAGGATGCTTTTTGTTGCTTTGTAGACTTCAAAAAGACATTTGACAGAATGCCAAGGAGCAAACTATGGAGCATAATGGAGGAGTTGGGGGCCCCAACGCAACTTTAGGGCAGCAGTTCACAGATTGTATGAGCAAGTTAAAGCAAAAATCAAAATGCTGTTAAGGCTGTCTAAGTGTTTCGAGAGTGATATAGGTGTCAAACAAGGCTGCCCTCTTTTGCCGGCTTTATTTGGGTTATACATTGACAAGCTAGAAGATTGGATAAATAAATTTGGAGGGGAAGGGGTCCACTTGGCTAAATACGTGGTGAAACTCCTGCTTACGTCGATGACCTAATTCTAAAGGCAGAGCAACACAAGATCTCAGAGGCTATCTGTGGGCTCTAAAATTCTTTTGTAAAGAAGTTGGGATGTAGGTGAACATCAACAAAACAAAAATTATGATTTTCTTAGTGAAAAGGAAGACGCAACGTTCGACTTTTAGTTTGCATGAGAACCTCTTGAAGAGGTGTCAGAATACAAGTGTTTGGGACTCAACTTTCATGACAAGCTCAAATGGGATACATGTAGGATTAAAACAATATAAGGAGGGTGGAGAACAGTTCACGCACTCCTAAAATAAGTGCATGAATGCTGAATTATGGGAGGGAGAGACCACCGAGGTCCTATTCAGGTTGCTTGTCATGCCGGTGGTGTTGTATGGCTGCGAGGTATGGGCTAGTGGAATGACAAGTTTGAAATGGAGGCAAATAAAAGGGATCCAAAAGCGTCTAATCACAAACAATTTTATAATTAAGGCTTTAGTTCCCTATAAAATTATCCTTGCTGAAACATGAACTTTTTTGTTAGAGGCAACCCCTATGACCAGGCTATTATGCTATTTGAAGAAAAAACAATACATGAAGATAAGCAAGTGGCCAAGGGCTGCAAGAGATGAAGAGTTGCATAGGTAGAAGAACATGTGGATGAAGTAGAATCACAAATGGATGAATAGGTGGTATAGGAGTGCGCAATGCATTCATAAAACTGTAGGATCTTTCCTGCACACCATTATCAAAACATTAACCATCAAACATTCATATACATATAATATCACGCACAATATAGTCTCATTATTGCCTCTGATCAATAAACAATCCACATCATCTTCTCATAAAATCTAGGAGATACCACAAGGAGTGCCTAATAAATAGGCCCAATAGTTTGTTTTGTGCCACAACAATTTGTTGCATGAAACCAACATTAGTTGGGATGGAATATTTGCATTCATAAAATAATACGTTCAAATATTCCTCAAACAACTAACTCCTTAATCAAGCTTAAGTCATAGTTTGTGTGAACACGGCTAACACAAAGTTGGTTTGGAAATAACTCAAACCACTAGCCAGTGTGAACATGACCATTCCAACACCCTCCCTAAAGCGCATAATAGGATGTGTGAAAAGAGGAAGCAAAGAGACTAAGTGAGCCCTGATTAGGTACCCATGTACAAATGCACAATGAAATACTAAGTGTCCCTATGATAATCAATCCATCTTACCGGAATACATAGATGTCGAGTTGTTGTAACCGCCAAGTCATATAGGAACTGGTACTCTATATGAGGCTCACTCAGTATAAAACACTGATCATAGAACTGGGAGAAAAGAGTCACCAAGGATGAAATGAGTCACCACAAGGTACCTAAAAACCAGAAAAATCATAATGAAAGTGGAGCATGACTCAAAATGCATACACATGGCTAAGGTAGGTGCACTCAATGGAATGAATCCCATCAAACAAGACTTGAAAGTCACAAAATATTTGGTGAGAACAAGTGGTTTGAAACTACTATTGAAGAGTTGATAGGGGTTGGGAGTTTCAAACAATAAACATTGTCAAGTTCAAATCCACAACTCGTAAAGTTTTTGCAAATTAGAAGCAACTACCTGAAAAATAGAAGATGTGGTGCGCCAAGGGCTAGCAAGGAACACGACACCTGAAACAATATGTGCACACACCTCCCCATAATGCTGAAATGGGTGGAATGACTCAAAATATCTGTGTGAGTGGGCCAATCCCACTTCTCAAACACTAAAAAATGACACTAGGCTTCACCAGATTAGCTATTCTTCAGAAGGAGAACGAGCTCCACCACAAATCTGAAGGAGATTGTCAACATGCAAAAAGTGCTGAAAATACAAATACAATATACCTCTCACGAAGTAAGCAAGAAAGTTGCTCTTCAATTGCCAAAAATAAAGCTCAATCACCAAGGGAGCTGCAAAGGGCAAGAAGAGTGTAATGCAAACTAAGAAGATAATAGGTGGAGGAGGCATGTCTGTAGTGCCCTCTCAAGGAATGCTTACAAAGTCGGAAAAATTGATTTGTAGATCATCCCATATGAATATGGATGGAAGAAGATGATACAATAGGCCCAAAGTGCACAAATGGAGCATGCATCAAAACATCTGGTAGCGTGTCAAAAGAAATAAGCATGACAGGAACAATTCCAATATTCTTAGGGTGCTCAACCCTGAGTGAAGGTGCAATAGAGCTCATATGTAGCTCAATATCCTCACAAAGAGGAGCTGACAAAAACTGGAGGCATGCTGTTATCAAGAGATCCCAAAGAAGATGCAACATCTGCTTTGTAACCAATGCCATGGTGAGAATCCCATTTAACGGCTGAATGGGAGCAACAATGCCTTGTGAACGCATACCAAGACCTCTGTCAAGATGACCATGGAGCGAAGCATGCGAGAACCGAAGGTAGTAGTGTGTTTATCAAAAGAACCAGGCAAATAGACAAATGTATTAGTAGTGGGATGTGGAAAAGTTGAGCAAATTGAGCAACAACAGATGCAACTGGCATAGAAGCATAACCTGCGACAATAGGTGTAAGAAGAACAATGGGTTGCTCAGGATCTGGTAGGTCACAGTGTAAAAGTGCATCAAGCGGATGCATACCAGATTTAGGAACATTACATGTTGAACTAGGAACATGGGCATGGATGTCCAACATATCAAGAATATAATTTTGTTCTGCAAGGAATGAATGAAGGTGTTCTTGTTGTGAACAAGGGATCACAGAAAGGAATTCTACTTCATTAGTTTCGTGTTTTCTTTTTGAAGTGCTAGTAAAGAAGCCATGGCAAAAGGCAAAAAATACACTTGAGAAATGAAAACACCCACAAAATTTGACATTAGTCTTCGTCAAAAATGCGTCCAATAGTACAATGAAGTGGTGCAAAAGTACAATGGCCAGTAACGAACGTTGGGCTTTGCCAAAAATGTGTGTACAAATCTCAACAAAAACAAATGAAGTGTTTTTGCAAGGGGATTTGACTGCTTGTCAGATCGGGCCTCACCCTCCAGTCTTCAACTCTCGGAAGGAAGTACACTGGAAGAACAGAACAAGGGGCTAGGGTGTGGGGGTTTCGGGTGATAGCCCCTAGCGTGGTCAAGGGGTAGCACCCCTTACGGGGTCGAGGGCAGCGCCCCTGGCGTGTTCCCTATTGCAATACAAGGCAGGGTTGAGGAGCAATGCCTCCAACAATAAAAGCAATTTAGACTCTTTGTGGCCTTTGGAATGACGAAAAAAACAAGGAATTTTACCTTAAAAAATGGCCCCCTTTTACATAATAAAATTACCCCTTACAAAATTGGCCTTCTACAATAATTGTTTGCCCAAGGCAATATAAAAAAACCTTTTTACAAAATAAGAGCCCCCATTCTAAATGATTTTCCATCACTTTTAGAAATAAGTCTCCCTGTTATAAACAATATACCACCTTAAAAAATGACACCCACAAAAACAATTGCCATCTCTTTTAATAAAATTTCCATTTAGGAATTTAATTGTTGGTTTTATAAGAAGGATGGAGGTGGTAGTGCACGACCCCAAGAGCTCTAGCAATATGAGGGCACTAACAAAATTATATAGACCATCATGCTATGTTGTCTTCCATTAATAGTATTGCACAAATTCCTATTTGAATCTTTATATCAAGTAAAAAATTCAAATAAAGAAATAAATAAATCGAAACCTTTTGTTTGAACGATCTGTGCAGCTGGACCCATGAGGAGGGTGATTTGGCCAATGTGGAGGGCAGAGGTGGTTGGGTCGATGGTGAACAGTGTTGTAGGTGACAAAGAGTTCACATGAAGGTAGACGGTGCTAGTGATAGTCGGTCAACAACTTATATTAATGCCACACGACTTTGTATTAACCGCAGTCAAGTTTGGAAGGGTTTGAATGGTAGTTGGAGGGAGGCTTGGACGACGTGATGACTCAAATCATCGACTCAAACAAACCAAATGCCAAATAAAAACTTTGTGCCCTGACGGTGCAATTGGTTAAGGCAAGGTGGATGCGAGGAGAGGAGACTGGTGATGGTAGGTTGTCTTCCAATCCAGACAAACAGCTGGTTGTTCTTCGTTGCCCGACGTAGCTGTACCGATTGTGGGAGGCATGGAGCTTCGGCTTCGTATAAATGACGAGATCCATGAATGTAGCCAAATCACAATGCTAATTGCTGATCCTAAAGCTCACACTAAAATCTTTACCTTTACACAATCAAAACCTATTAAATTGGCCAAATCCATTTCAATACACAACTCTGAGAACCAAATCAAGGCAATGTCGGAGGCTGCAACAAAGGATTTGTATTGGGCAGTAGGTTATGTAGGAGAACCGAATTTGAATGGAGACTCAACGCCAAACCAAAACAAACAGTTGACGTAGAAAGAGGGGATTTGCTTGATGAGCGTAGCCTGGTGGTCGATAGGAGAAGACCTTTGCAAAGGCGCAAACCATGAATGTTGTGGTTGTCAATAAAAAGCCTATGTATGCATTTTCCACCGCTTCAATTATTATCATACAATCCCAATGCCAAAGCACAAAAATTCGAACACCAATGCTAATGAGTGATGGGCCAAATGATTTCAAAGCTATATAAAAAATTGTAGATCAAATAGAGTCTCACAAACTAGTGTAGTAGGGTTTGTACGTTCCTCCATAAAGCGCTGTAAAACAACAACAATTTGCCAAGGATGTTCCTACTGCTAAACAAATCATAGATGATAAATTGAACACTAATGCACCTCTCCAACGCTTCAAAGACTCTTAATCCAAAGCAATTGTGAAGCATCCTTCATCAAATAAGAGAAAATCAGTTGCTTGATAAAGCAAAGAAGTAGAAGTTGCATCTGTACAACCTGATAAAAAACCATCAATTGGGTGAGATCAACTACAAAGGTGTTTGGCCTTGCAAATTTGTCAAACAGCAATACAGGTGCTTGAAACATTGCTGGGAGGCTGAGTAATGTTTGCATGGAGATGCTCTAATACCATATCAAAGTGCACAATGCACTCGTAAAAATGCAAGATCTCTCTTGCACACCATTACCACAACATTAATCCATCAAACATTCAAATACAAATAATAATATGCACAATATAGTCTCACTATTGCCTCAATGATCAATATACAATCCACATTATCCTCTCATAAAATGTAGGAGATAGCACAAGGAGTGCCTAATAAATAGGCACAAGAGTTTGTGTCATGCAATAACCATTTGTTGCATGAAACCAACATTAGTTGGGATGGAATATTTGCACTCACCAAATAATATGTGCAAATATTCCTCACACAACAACTAACTCCTTAATCAAGCTTAACTCATATAGTGGGTGTGAACATGACTAACACAAAGTTGGTTTGGAAATAACCCAAACCGCTAGCCATTGTGAAACCACTCCAACAGATGGGATATCAGCCTAAATGAATGCCCAAACCTCAACAAAGACGTAAAAAACTATGTGAATGAAAAGTTTAGAATAGGGATTTGGAGGAAGAAAACAAGTAGGAAACAACAACACTATATTACAGAGTTCAACCAGACTTATGAGCACTGTGAAAAAGCATATATAGGGACTGAAATTAAAAAGAGGCAAAAGATCCTCATTGCTCAACTAAGGACGAGCTCCCATAGGCTCATTTGCGAGACAAATAGATGAATGACACTTAAAGAATAGTGGGAAGAGAGGGTTTGTGTTTACGCAATATAGGGGCAGTTGAAATGGAGAAACATTTCATCCTTGAATGTCCAAATTATATAGACATGCGAGCCAAATATGAGGAAACACTTATAGTTGGTTCCATGGTAGAGCTATTTGAGGACACCAAAATAAAAGGGTTGGAGGAGATGTTAACCCAAATCAGCAAAATAGGGAGCAACCTTCTAAAGGATATCACTAGTCCTGTGATTTGAGAAGTTGGAGCAATCGGAGTAATCAGGGTTCCCATAGACTGTTTTGGTCTCGTGGATGTAATTAAAATCAATTAATTCATTCATTCACATGGTAAAAAGCACACATCCATCTTTTTTTCGTGTGTTTTAATCATAGTTACCTAGAAACTCCAATATAGGGACAAGGACCATGTACCAGTCCCCGTACCCACATTTTTTTAATGATAACATTTACATACAATTTAGCCGTACCCTTATTCATTTACTCACATACCCTGATTTGATTGCCGTCTCCATCCACATACCAAAACCCTTACCCCCACGTCTCTTGGAAACTATGGTTTTAATGTTCTCACACCCTTTGGCATCCTCTTTGGACTTATACTTCTCCTTGGATGTCCCTCTTTACATTGTCAACGTTGTGTACAACCTTGTTTTAACAATCTCACTTGTTGCCTTTATACCCTTAATAATAATCCCTCTTTAGAGAGGAAGGACCCTTATAATCACCTTAACATCCTTATCTTGGCTCCCTTGTTGTCATTTAATTAAAATGCTAATATCTCTAGGGCTCATCTCCACACTAAGCATGCCAGTTTTGGTAATATTTCTAGTGCCATTAAGCTTTGGCTTGCTAGGGATAGTGAAAGAGTGGTCATGCATAACAAGCACTTTATTCCTAGTTTTTCGATACTTATTAATCACAACACATTGTCAACCATACAACCCCTCTTATTACATTAGCATCTACTCTTAAGGTCTTGCCCACTACGACTCCTAACACCAAATACACTCATATGGATCTAGGCCCTCTTCACAACAAACATCACTTTTTCCCATACAATCAACAAGCAGCAACCTGTACGACAAGGAAGCGCCAAGATAAGGTTTATAGAACATCTCTAGCAGCAGCTGCAAAGTCAACCCCCTACTAAGAAGGAAGCAGTCCAGCCTCAAATCTTAGTGGAAGCAGTGATAAGAGGTGCAGAGTGGAACTACAACTTGTACAAACCCCAAGCCTGCCCTGCCACTCCTACGTGGAAACCTCCTGAACCACCTCATGCCTTAATTGAGGACGTTGCAACTACATCTGTGGGGGATGCTTGTTCTTGACCCTATGATGGGTCAACATAGCCTTCCGACTTATGAGCATGCTGCCCTGCATTAAATGCAAATCCTTAGTGGGGGCATTTTTTGTTTATGCAAATTTTATGAATATTGTAATATCTAGAACTGGTAGGAGTCATGAATCTATGAAAATTCCCACAGTTATAAGCCCCTTAGTGAACAGGCTTTTTTTCAGTTTAGTCCAAGTTCTTTGTCTTCAGTTTTTTCTGGTCTTTTGGTGTTTACTCTTTGGTGGCTGGATAGGAATTTGCCTTGTCGTGCCCAGTCCTGACCAAGCCAAGGGCTGTTGTACAATTTTCTCCCTTTTAATACAAATTTTATTTTTTATCAAAAGAAAAAATGCCATGTTTATGAATAATAGAAAGAAAGAAATAAATTATATTATTGTCTACGAAAAACCAAAATTATGTCAATGGGACTCAAGAATGCATCCAAAGAAGCACAATTTTCAAATAGAATACTAAAATGTTATTTGGTCATTATATTAGGGCACAATTGACACGAGTATGAAATGTTATATACGATGAATAAAAAGGTAAAACTGGATTCTACAAACAGGAAAGTGTTGCCTTCTTGTCAATTTATTGGTTTTGAAAAAAAATGAACAATTCTAAAATAAAATTTTGCAAACCAATATAGAGCTTTTCAAGTTCTGTTTTGGCAAGTGCTGTATATCTCTCTGACAGAATCAGAAAAAAATGTTTGTTTATAGAATACAAAAGTTTAAGTAGCTGGCGGTTTTGGTAATCTGGTTGTGCTTTGAATTGATTCCATCCTTCCTAATATAAGAGGATCTCTTCCCGCCTAAACCATATAATTGGCCCACTTTCAGGATCTGTGCGAATGCCGGCAGCACTGTGTGGCGTAGTTGGTTTTAAGCCCACTTATGGACGCATACCCCACTTGGGGTGAGTTAAGTTGTTGATGAACTACCTTTTAAATTATAGGTTTAACTTGCAGCTTCCTATTGAGATGAAAAATGCATGATGGAAATGCCATCAAGTGCGTGAACATGCTAATTTGACCTTTTATCTTATGCCACAGAGTGCTTCCATTAAATTGGACGGTTGGAATGCTTGGTGTGCTGGCCGGAACAGTGGAAGATGCCCTCATTGTGTTCGTATTTAACTATTCTACCTATATACTGTCTTTTTTACTAACATTAAACACTTTGTGTTTTGCCTTAAAGAGTAACTAAGGGCAATTTTAATATCTTTCCAGATATGCAGCAATCAATGGAAATCTTTCGACTGATTGGTTGGGTTCATTGCCGGTAAGTCTACCTCAAATAGAAAAAAGTGCAACTTTTTTTGAACATCTAGTCAATGTTTACAATATTTGTCAGTTATTTAATTTTGGGCATCAATCATCTGAAAAAGGAAATAAAACATGTAGATGGAGTTTCATAATACAACATTAATGCAACTATGAAACGAAATTAGTATAGATGTTGAATACTTGTAAATTCATTTTCTTATTGAGTGCGTTCTTGTAATGGGATAATGTAAATGCCTCTAAAACTATCTTCCTAAAATATTTATAAGAATGCGCATCAAGGGAATTTGTGAACAACAGTAAGGGTAACAATTCAATCAAAAGCACACAATAGTAATAGTGCATGTGTAATATTATTTGGAACCTTTGATACTACTTTGCCGTGACAACTTATGACAGCTTTCAAGTTTGAAAAATAACATGCTCTAGGTTAACAGATGTGATTTATGTGTTCACGTGTCATAGGTTTTAAACAAGTGAGGTTGATACTTGGAAGCCTTACTGCATAAATTGTATAAGGAGATGAGAGACGTCATAAAGAATAAAAACAATTGGTATTGGAAGCACCTTAATTAAAAAGAAAGGGATGCATCTTCTTTGATTAGATCTGAAATTTTCATGTAAATTGAAAACCTATTGCAAGTAAATGCTTCCATTCTAGAATCCAATGAATAAAGGGAGTATTTCTATATGTTTTGATATCTCATTGCATACTACAATGATAACATGGGAGGGAAAAGTTGATTACTAACATATTAGCATTTAAAAACATTGATCAAGATTGGGAATGTAGATTTTTTAATAAGTTTAAATGCCCACATATATTAGACAAAGCAAAAAAGGTTTTTAGTCATGTCTATTATATGATTTTAGCTATTTGTCTTCCTAGATCCTTGATGTTGTGTTTTCTGATCTTGATCCTTAGTTGGAGTTGTAGATGGTTGCTAGTGCTTTTTGGTTTAGATCCTAAATGCTTTTGGCTAATAGGAATTTGTCATATGCATTCAAAAAATAGTGTTATTGTTAGGTTTGCTAATACCAAACTAGAGCATCCTGCTTCTTTCAAGCACTATGTAGAAACCCTAGTTTCCTCTGTTCCGTAAATCTGGCTGTTTTATTTGTTTTTTTTGAAGTTTTTTTGATTTTTTTTGCAATTTTTTTTGGATTTTTACATGAAATAAAGGAAGGCGATTTTGCATAATATAGAAGCAATAAATTCTATAAAAATTACTTAACTCTGTAAATTACTTAGAATTGAAATGACTATTTTAAAAACCCTAATTGCATGAATTTAATAATAAAAAACCTGCTGTTTGGTGCCAAAATCCTGAAACTGTTTGCTGCCAGAAAGAAAACC
This sequence comes from Torreya grandis, assembly GCA_037957365.1. Lineage (NCBI taxonomy): Eukaryota > Viridiplantae > Streptophyta > Pinopsida > Cupressales > Taxaceae > Torreya > Torreya grandis. The sequence goes on along the minus strand of JARHVA010000205.1, from coordinate 365,675 downwards.
ATTCGCTGGGCAGAAAAATCACAGCGCGGGTACGACTGTACGACGCCGTACGGATGCAGTCCGTACCGTACGGACTGGTACGGAATATGATTTTTCACCTTCAAAACTGCGCCCCTGAGTCTGACGCCCTCCACAGAAATTTTCAGAAATTAATTCGCCCTTTGTTTTTTACAGCGCGCTGTGTACTTGCTGAGATCATTGGAAAGGTATGTTGCTGGTACGGATTTGCAGGTAAATACAAATCTCTGAAAGCTCTGTGATTCCTCCTAAATGAAGAAACCTCTGCTGCAATAGATCAGGTGTTATTTCACACCCTCTGAATTGCTTCCAATGGAGATGGCACGTTCCCTAAGGAATTCGAACTTGAAACCCTGAAGCTTCTTGCTTAGATCAAAGTTGATCAATTGCAATTCACAATAATGGCATAATGGCTCGATTCCCAAGGCAAATGCATAAGTAACCAAAGAGGTGCGATTTCCTCCATAATAGAGGTTTTCAATTAAAAATTCGCACTTTAATATTTTAATCTTTCCATAGTTTAGGCCAAATTTTATAATAAAATATAATTATAAATTTGGCCCCTTCCTAATGATGGGCGACCCCCTCAGCATTAAAATCACTTAAGTTAAATTTTTTAATTATAACTTAATATAATAGTCTCGCATAATTAATATTTAATTAATACAATTAAATATTAATATTTCCCTCGTTACTCGCCCGATGACTGAACCGTCTGAAGCTGTCATATACTGAAGTGATTTCGAACGCTGCCAGCCCATATTGCTAAAAATAGCAGGGGCCCCACTCTGACCACTAGGAACTGCTAAAAATAGTAACTTCTGCAAGAAGTCTCTGATCGAGCCCAAACGAAAGCCAACTGATCAAACTCTGCCAACTGACGCTGAGCCAAGCTCCTATGCAACCCTCTATCCAGTCTATTAGCCTACGAGGGTAGTATGATAGGCTAATCCTGTGCTCCGAGAGATGTCACTGAGAAGGGGACATGACAGTCCGCCCCTCCTGAAATTGCTTGTCCTCAAGCAATCTCAATGCCGGATGCTGTAGAATATCCTCGCTCTCCCATGTCGCATCCTCAACAGGAAATCTCTCCATTTCACCAGATACTCCCTGATAGAACTCCTACGCAACTGTCTCTCCCTATACTCCAGGATGGACTCAGGTACTAAAATCAGCTTTCCCTCATCATCTAAGGGAGGTAGAACCGCAGACGGTACCACACGATGACCCAACGCCTTCTTGAGGCGTGATACATGAAAAACGTTGTGCACCCTGCTCTCTGCTGGAAGCTCAAGCTCGTAAGCCACCTTGCCAACTCTCCTCAGGATCCTGAAAGGTCCGTAATAACGTGGTTTAAGCTTCTCTGACCCACTCTTCCTAAGAGTGGACTGACGGTAGGGCTGCAGCATGAGGTAAACCATGTCACCCACCTCGAAATGCCTCTCCGTCCTCTTCTGATCCGCATACTGTCTCTGCTGATTTTGTGCCTTAGCTATATTTTCCTTGAGAGCCCTCATAGTGTCCTGACTCTCCTGCAACCAACCTCTTGCACTCGGCACTCTACTGTCGCTCAGCAGCAAATCAAGGAAACTCGGCGCCTCATACCCATACAACGCCATGAAGGGTGACATCTGAATGGTCATATGGAATGTCGAGTTATAGCAATACTCACACAAATGTATCCATTTGACCCACGCCTTCTGCTGCCCTGCTATATAGTTTCGGAGGTAACCTTCCACCCACTTATTAACAATCTCCGTCTGTCCATCAGTCTGCGGGTGGTAGCTAGTGCTCGGAGTGAGCTCAGTCCCACAAAGTCTGAAAACCTCCTGCCAGAAGTTACTCAGGAACCGACTATCTCTGTCGCTCACGATGGTCCGAGGCAACCCATGAAGTCTGAATACCTCGCGAAAGAAAACCTCTGCTACCTGTGTAGCTGTGTAAGTCGTGGTGATCGGAAAGAAGTGGGCATACTTCGTAAGCTGATCCACAACTACATAAATGCAATCACGCCCTTGGGCTTTAGGCAAGCTCGTGATAAAATCCATCGACAAGCATTCCCACTTCCTGTCAAGAATCGGAAGTGGCTGCAACAACCCTGCCGGGTACGTGTTCTCCTATTTGTTCTGCTGACAAACAGGGCACTCACGCACATACTGAAGAACCTCTGCCTTGAGTGCTTTCCAGGGGAATCTCTCCCGAATCTGCCTATAGGTTTTGAAGTATCCAGGATGTCCTGCTGTAGGCATGTCATGAAAGGCTCGCATAACAATGTTCTTCACTTCTGAACCTGGGATCAAATATATCCTGTGCTTGTAAATGATCAAATCATTCACAAGTGTATACCTGGTATCAACTGCTGATCCCTCAACAATGCTGGAGGCCCAACTGTCCTTGGCATACTCTGCCACTATCATATGCCTCCAATCCTCAGAAATATGAACCATAGTGCTCAAGTACGGCTTACGTGAAAGTGCATCAGCCACTACGTTCTGTGTACCTTTGATATATGAGATCTCGCTGCAACTTACTGACCCACTTCTGCTGCCTATCATTGAGATCTCGCTGCCCTAAGAAGTGTCTCAAACTGTTATGATCAGTTTTAATGCAAAATTTGCTGCCGACAAGATACTGTCGAAATTTTGCTAAGGCATGCATAATCGGGAGCATCTCCTTATCATATATACTATACAACCTCTCTAGTCCTCTGAGCTTGCGGCTCTCATACACAATCGGGTGCTTGTCCTACATAAGCACCGCACCAATGCCCTCACCTGATGCATCGCATTGAAGCTCAAACGGCTTCGTAAAGTCGGTTAGTGCTAAAACAAGGCATGTGGTCATCAACTCCTTGAACTTCATAAAACACTCCTGTGCCTCTGAAGTCCAAACAAAGGCCCCCTTCTTCAACAAATCTGTCATCGGGGCTGCATGTTGTGAATAACCATTCACGAATCTGCGGTAGAATCCACATAAACCGAGAAACCCTCTCAACTGTGTCAGGTTTGCCGGTGTAGGCCAGTCAATAATGGCGCGGATCTTTTCAGGATCCATACGCACTCCATTTGCACTGATGATGTGACCGAGATATAGCAATTCGGTCATCCCCACTTCGCACTTGGATTCCTTGGCATACAAGGACTCCCTCTCCAAGATACTCAACACTGTCTCCAAATGAGCTAAGTGCTCCTGCCAAGTCCTGCTATATATAAGGATGTCATCAAAAAAGACCAACACAAACCTCCTTAGCTATGAATGAAAAACCTTGTTCATTGTAGACTGAAAAGTGGCTGGTGCGTTAGTGAGCCCAAATGGCATCACTACGAACTCGAAGTGCCCACAATGGCATCTGAAGGCCGTCTTCTCTATGTCCTGCTCTCGGACTCTGATCTGGTGATAACCCGACCGTAAATCAATCTTAGTAAAGTAGCATGCCCCATGGAGCTCATCAATAAGCTCGTCAATCCTCGGTATCGAGTATCTATTCTTAATTGTCCTCTTATTCAGGACCCTATAATCAATGCACATGCGTAATGTTCCATCCTTCTTCTTCACCAAAACAACCGAAGAAGCAAATGGTGACTTGCTAGGCCGAATGTGACCCATAGCAAGTAACTCCTTAATTGTCTTTTCTATCTCATCCTTCAATCTTTTTGGATGCCTGTAAGGAGTTATCATAACTGGTTTCGCCCCCTCCTCGAGCTCAGTGATGTGCTCTATGCCCCTGTCTGGAGGTCTACCTGGCGGAATATCATTGAACACCTTGTCATGCTTGACTCTCAATTCCTGAATGTCCGGATGATATTCTATCTTTTGCTGTCCCTCCTGTATAGGTGCTAAATGACACACAGCGGCCCACTCTACCATGTCGTGACGCATAAGCCGTTCCATCCGGTGGAAAGAAATTGTTTTGATGTTGCTGTCCCGTATTGCCTTAAGTATGTGTCTTCCCGTCAACATCAAAACGGATCTCCATGTCCTTGAGACGAAGTGTGACCTCATCCAATGAATGTAACCACTTCATTCCCAAGACCAAATCAATGTCCCTCATATTAACAACATAGTAATCTGCCTTGAACTCATAATTGTTCAAGCATAAAGGGAGATCCTTAATCATGCGTTCACATCTCAAAGTGTACCCATCGGCCACTTTGACTCTTATGCCCTCGAACTCCTCAGTGATGAGTCCACGTTTCTCAACGAATCTAGCATCTATGAAATTATGCGTGGCTCCTGTATCAAGTAGGGTAATGACCCTCTGTCCTGCCAACACACCACGAATCCTGAAAGAACCCTCCTGCTGAATGCTAGATAAACGGGCCTCCTGTACCTGAAGCTCGGGCTCTGTCTCAACTCTAGACTCTGGAGCCTCTGGCTCTGAATCCTCGAAACTCTCTCGCTGTTCGGAATCTTCTGATTCAGAGTCCTCATAGAACACCCACATTATACGATTTGCCTTGCCCTTGGGTCTTAGAGGACAATCGTGATTGGCGTCATATGGTCCTTTGCAGTAGAAGCAAAGCTTCTCCTTGCGTAGGTCATTAAGGGCTTCATGATCCAAAGGTGGGGCTGCTGATTTACCTTTTGGATCGTTTCTAGAGTTTGATTTTTCTTTGTTAAAATCAGACTTATCCTTATTTCTGTTAAAGCCCTTGTTATCCCTGAATGATGAAGAACCTCTGGAGCTGAATTTAGTCGTTGGTGCTGCTAACTCCATGTTTCGTGCTTTCTTCATCGCCTCCTGTAACGAAGGAGGATCAAAAGCATTGATCCAACCTCGCAATGGCTCTGACAACCCCTCCATGAAGAGTACTACCAAGCGTCTCTCTGAGATGTTAGGGACCATAACGGATAACTTCTGGAAGTCACCTATGTAGGTCTCTACACTGCCACTCTGTCTCAACTGTGCTAAGTCTCGGAAGTAGGTTTCCAGATCTTTCCTGTCAAACCTCTCAACCAACCTGTCCACAAACTCCTGGTATGTAGTGATCCTGTCATGCTGTAAAGTCACCATGTCATGGTGCCACTAGTCGTAGGCCACTCCCTCGAGATGCAATGTAGCATATCTAATGGCGTCACTCTCAGCCATCGGGCGTAGTGTAAGGAATGTATCAAGCTTGCTAATCCAAGCTTGGGCTGTCATCTTACCACTACCATCGAACGTCGCCAATGTGAGCCGGTTTGTAGCATGTTTTAGATCGTTATTCTGCTGTCGAGGTCTCCTATCTTGTCGAGCTCTGTTGTGTTCTCGCCTCTGAGTAATAAAACGGTCAAAAGTGATCATCTCTTTGACCACAGGCGGTACCAACTCCCATTCTTCATGTGCTGCCATAAGGGTATCAGCGAACAATTCATCATGCTCCTCATCTGGTATAGCCTCACCGGGCTCCTGTCTCGTGAAAGTAGGCCTAGTAGGCCTATCTGCTGTTTGTGACGCTGTCCTAGGAGCTCTCCGTGACCTTGCATCACTTTTGTCATCGGCACGGTGAGGTGACGGTCTCCTCGAAGTACCCAACCTCTGCAGTGCCACTGCCACCTGCTGTAATACCTCATCGGACCGCCGTTGTCTTGCACGAATATCTCTGAGTGTATGCATGAACTCTGCACCCTCTTGATCTCTGTCATTATGTTCTGTCCTAGGTATATCTGTTCTGTCAGCCATATTTCCCGGCTGCCTGCTCAAGCTCTGTTGCCTGTCAATCAGGGCTCGCCTGCGCGTGTAATACCTGTGTGACCCAATCTGATCCGGCTGCATAAGATAGCTAAACCCGTAGGATGGCAGGATTTAGCTCTGATACCACTGTAGAAACCCTAGTTTCCTCTGTTTCGTAAATCTGGCTGTTTTATTTGTTTTTTTTGAAGTTTTTTTGATTTTTTTTGCAATTTTTTTTGGATTTTTACATGAAATAAAGGAAGGCGATTTTGCATAATATAGAAGCAATAAATTCTATAAAAATTACTTAACTCTGTAAATTACTTAGAATTGAAATGACTATTTTAAAAACCCTAATTGCATGAATTTAATAATAAAAAACCTGTTGTTTGGTGCCAAAACCCTGAAACTGTTCGCTGCCAGAAAGAAAACCAGTCGTTGGGTAGAAAAAGTACAGCGCGGGTATGGCCGTACGGCCACAGTCCGTACCGTATGGACTGGTACGGAATAGGATTTTTCACCTTCAAAACTGCGCCCTTGAGTCTGACGCCCTCCACAGAAATTTTCAGAAATTAATTCGCCCTTGTTTTTACAGCGCGTTGTGTACTTGCTGAGATCATTGGAAAGGTATGCTGCTGGTACGGATTTGCAGGTAAATAAAAATCTCTGAAAGCTTTGTGATTCCTTCTAAATGAAGAAACCTCTGCTGCAATAGATCAAGTGTTATTTCACATCCTCTAAATTGCTTCCAGTGGAGATGGCACGTTCCCCAAGGAATTCGAACTTGAAACCCTGAAGCTTCTTGCTCAGATCAAAGTTGATCAATTTCAATTCACAATAATGGCATAATGGCTCGATTCCCAAGGCAAATGCATAAGTAACCAAAGAGGATTTCCTCCATAATAGGGGTTTTCAATTAAAAATTCGCACTTCTTTAATATTTTAATCTTTCCATAGTTTAGGCCAAATTTTATAATAAAATATAATTATAAATTTGGTCCCTTCCTAATGATGGGCGACCCCCTCAGCATTAAAATCACTTAAGTTAAAATTTTTAATTATAACTTAATATAATAGTCTCGCATAATTAATATTTAATTAATACAATTAAATATTAATATTTCCCTCGTTACTCGCCCGATGACTGAATCGTCTGAAGCTGTCATATACTGAAGTGATTTCGAACGCTGCCAGCCCATATTGCTAAAAATAGCAGGGGTCCCACTTTGACCACCAGGAACTGCTAAAAATAGTAACTTCTGCAAGAAGTCTCCGATCGAGCCCAAACGAAAGCCAACTGATCAAACTCTGCCAACTGAAGCTGAGCCAAGCTCCTATGCGACCCTCTATCCAGTCTATTAGCCTACGAGGGTAGTATGATAGGCTAATCCTGTGCTCCGAGAGATGTCACTGAGAAGGGGACATGACACACTACTCTAGTGATTCATTGTATATTTTGAAGAGTGTTGGAGATAGAGGACATTCTTTACTAATGTTGATATTGACATTAATATTTTGGCATATCCTTTTTAAATTTTCATCTTTAGTGATAGCTGGTGGTATACAATGAACATAACTATGTTATAATATTTTTAGGACAGATATTAAGGGTTGGAGGAGTCCTCGCTCGTACATTGATAATAAACTAGTTTACAAAAACCGGGATGTAATATCCTCTTTTTCAAAATTAGAATAATATTATTATTAAAATTAAAAATATTTTTAAATTCTTAAGAGTAAAATAATATTATTCGTAGTTTCCAAAAAGTAACATGTCAACAACTTCTTTCTAAATTGATTTGTAATAAAGAAGGGGACTCATCTAATTTGATGTAAGTTGGCCCTTAATTTAGAAAGTAATGGAATTGATTTTTGGAGAGAGGATATGAAAAAAGGAAAGGAGGTTCATTTTGGTTACGATGTTTTTGGATAATTGAAATTTTATGAGTTTGAACACGCAAAAGCTTGACTTATTGCTTTGAAGACGAAAACCTTCAAAGGTAACTGGAATTAAGGATGGAATCGCTTAATAACCAGGGATGGCAACTTCATAAGGGAGTTGTTTTGAGTATATTTGTCAACCAAAGGTGTTTTGAACGCCAATTTGTCAAACCCCCTATGGTTTGCCGCAAATCCTTTGGAGAGGTCAATGACTTTTTCCTAGGGTTGGGCAAAGGGCTCCCAAGACCTATTTTGGTCTTATTTGGTACTGAACAACACATAATTTCTGGGTATTTTTGTAATCATTTTCCAGCTATTTAACATTGGAAAAATTCAGATTTTGAGGGAATACTATCGACAGTAGTTATTGATAATTTTCTATATTTTTTTGGAGCAATTAAATATTATTATTATTTTGTGCCACAATTGGGCATTTCTAGCAGTCTGCAATTTATTTCAAGTATCTAGCGTTTGAAGGAACTCAGAAATTTGAATGTTTAAATAAGGTTTGTTTTTAGCCCTAAAAGAGACATTACAGTGGCATCAGAGCCATTTTCTGGCTAGCTGTGGGTAGCATGTTGTTTGCAGACTCTTTTTCATGCAGGGTGGTGACAGACATATGGAGACAACACTGGAAGCCATGGAAAAGTCGTTTTAAGCTATGCAAGAATATCAAAGGCAGCTAAGGGCAAGGGGTCCCTAGGCATGGATGAAGTTTGTAGGGTTAAGCCCTAGACCTCTAGAGTTTCCTTTAGAAGGAGAAAAAAACAAGTAGAAGTGATGAATACTTCATCATCACAAAAGGTCAAGCTGCCCATAGAGGAATCCACCATGCCAATTGAAAACGAAGAAGAGCCCTCCAAAGGGAAAGGTATGGATTTGAATGTACAAAATGTTAGTGTTAAAGAGAAAAAAAATTCAGATTTTCAAGAGCAGAGAATGTAGTGAGGACCCAACAAAGGTGTGATGAATGGCTAATGAGAGTTAGGGAAGCTAAGTTGATGGTTGCCCAAGCAAAACAACACCTACGGGAAATTAGGGCAAATTTCTTTCCCATGATGAGGAAAGGGAGAAATCGTGGAGCATGAACCAAAGAAAAAAGAAAAATCTGATTTGCAAGATGGTGGAGAGAATTTGGTGGTTCAAACCAATTTTTCAGATGATAATGTTGATTTTTAGCTTGCTGGAATTTTTGTAACAACAGCTAATGGTAAGCAAATTGATTATCTTCATAGCAAGGGTTTATTGCATCACCCTCATACTATGTCCTTACAATGTTTTGATCATCAGGAGAATCATTCTAACAATGAGGATAAGATGAAGGGTACCAAATGGAAAGAGAGTCTTTTTGAAGAAACCACAATCCATCTTCTGAACATTCCAAAGATCGAGCCATTGCCATATGAGATTGATTTTCAGAATAGCATTGGAGAGATGAACAACATGCCTATGAGGCATAATGAAGTGGTTGAATGAGTGGTACATGGAGCTCTTGATTTCATTGACATCTTTGTTCCATGTGCAGTTTTAAAAATAGGAACAACCCATGTGACTGTTGATAAAGAGACTCTTATGAGTCAAAGATTGCATAGTTTGCACATGTTCAAAGAAAGTACAATGATCATTGCACTTGACAAACATGAGTGGGAGCAGCTGAGTTTTCTTTCAACCCAAGCAAAGGATGAAGAGTATTTTGTTGTAGCAAGGGTGGAAGAGGGTTTTGAAGTTTGTCCGTACTCTGAAGATTCCCCTAAGGTTGATTTGGAATCCTGGTATTTGTGGAAGGGTACAAGCAGAAGAATGGAGCTTGCATTTGCTTGAGGCCAAACAAATTTGGGAAGGATGGACTGTAATATCCTATTTTTCAAAATTAGAACAATATTATTACTAAAATAAAAGGTTTTTTTAAATACTTAAAGTAAAATAATATTGTCTTAGTTGCCAAAATGTAACATGCCGGCAATTTCTTTCTAAATTGATTTGTAATAAAGAAGGGGTCTCCTCTAATTTGATGTAAGTCCTCCCTTAATTTAGAAAGTACTAGAATTGATTTTTGGAGAGAAAGGATATAAAAGAAGGAAAGGAGGTTCATTTGGGTTACCATGTTTTTGGATAATTGGAATTTTATGAGTTTAAGCATGCAAAAGCTTGACTTATTGCGTTGAAGACGAAAACCTTCAAATGTGATTGGAATTAAGGACGAAATCCCTTAATAACCAGCTAGGGCAACTTCATAAGGGAGTTCTTTTGAGCATATTTGTTAACCAAAGGTGTTTTGAACACCATTTTGTTTGCAGCAGGTGTGCTGAGCTGATAGGAGGACTTGGTGAGTGGAGAGGAGGCTAAAAAATGCAGCAAACCCCCTAGGGTTTGCCGTGAATCCCTTGGAGAGGTCAATGACTCCTTCCTAGGGTTCAGCAAAGGGCTCCCAAGACCTATTTTGGTCTTATTTGGTATTGAACATAATTTCTGGGTATTTTTGTAATCATTTTTTAGCTATTTAACGTTGGAAAAATTCAGATTTTGAGGGAATACTGTTGGCAAGAGTTGTTGATAATTTTCTATATTTTTTTGGGAGTAATTAAATATTATTATTGTTTTGTGCCACAGTTTGGCACTTACAACAGTTTGCAATTTTTTTAAGGTATCTAGGGTTTGAAGGAATTCAAAAATTTGCATGTTTAAATAGCGTTTGTTGGAAAACCCCTTGTTTCAGTTTTTAGTCCTAAAGGGGAAATTACATGGGAGAAGTAAAGTAGACTACACCATTCCTCCCCGTGTCGGGCCAAACCCGTAGCTAGGAGATAGCTAAAAGAATGAGGAAAGAAAATCCGAATCAAAAAAGACATGCAAAGAATATGCATCGTTGTTTTTTACAAACAAAGCCATGACAAAATCCTAATCATAACAGGACAACGGGCAGCCCTTGCCCACTATGCCCATTTCCACCATGCCCACTGCCACGTCCACACCACAGTCCATGTCTGCCACGATCCCTCCAGCGTTTGCCACCTCCAACATTGCCTCTAGCTCTGCCTTCTCCCAAAGGGGAAGCTCCAACCACCACCCTCTGCTCACCAAGTGGATAGAAAACACCCCCTAAATCGACTAAGTCCACCATAGCCGACAAACGGCGTTGCATGTGAATGGAGATCACCCTTTGAGTCACCAGACCATGCTAGAGATGAGACAAACCCTCCTTCAGTTTGTCTAGTCAAGACATTGCCTCCAACACCCCTTCCCCCCACAAAAATTTACTAAGTATTGCATTGCAGAGATGACCTTGCAAGAGTCGAAGCGAACCTGAACCTTGTCACACGAAGGAATTGGAGAAGAAAGAGCATCAAACGATGGAGCAAGGAGCATGACACCATCAACCCTATTCACACGCATCAAATCCTTCATCTACAGTAGATAATTTCTCATGATCACAAAACGTTCTTCCAACGACCTAAAAGCCATCAAAGGAACCAATCCCAAGCAATCAGACCTCAAGAAAAGGAGTTTGGGAACCACACCACAATCTAGTCGTTTCAAAAGCACTTTCAGAACTCCTCGCAGCTCGGGCCAACCAAAGTTTTGACCACTCTTTGCATCACCTTGCCATTCTTCAAAATCCTTAACAAATTGCTAACAAACATCGAGGCTATAGCAAAATTGGACTTGTTCCACCATATTGATTGCAGGGACCCAGGCCCAATGACCATGTTGATGGCATTGAGCATCTCCCCATTCTTAATCCAAAAGACCAGCTTCAACCTCCCATCCAGAACGTTGCATGTGAAGGCCATCTCTCTCCGCTCAGCTAGCAAAGATAAAACCGACACCACATTAGCAAGATCCACCATATTTGCCTCCATTTCGAGCTCCCCACCCTCTTGACAGAACCACCTTGCTACCAGAATGCAGGAGCAACACCTTTCAAAAGCAATTTCGACCCCAAAGCACACCAATAGCTAGCAAAGGGAGCATGGGACATGGTGATTAAAAATAGGGGACTCACACGAGACACAAAGGCGGTGCATTAAATTGGCATGCCCTATGAAAGATTATGAAAGCGCTTTTATTAACCAAAGTGTCTATCATCACCCCAAAAGACAACACAAATACCATAAACCACCATGATTACCATTCTCTTAATCAATCATAACTAAACTAGGCCAAGGATCAACCACATTGTCGATGACAAGCTCATCATTTTGATCAATTTCTTTGTCAGCTAATAGATCAACATGTGAATTGGCTTCTCTATGGCAACGCAAACACGACCAAGACTCAAATGAATCTAACAAGGCCTAGGTTTTTACTAGTATATTCTTGAGGTTCCATGTTGATGCATTCTAATTACGTAGGGCAAACACGATGATCATTGAATCCCCCTCAATGATTAGGTGCTCAATCCCACATTGGTGTGCCATCTCAATACCAAAGGCAACTTCTTGAGCTTCTGCCTCATTATTGGTGCCATTCAACAATTTTAGTGAAGTCGCCCTAATTAGGGAATTTGAGCAATCCCTCAGGATGCAACCCAAACCTGAAGTGCCTAGCTTTCCCCTAGATGCACCATCAAAGATTAATTTGGAAAACCTTGCACCCCCAAATTAACTTGAAAAACCTTGTAGGAGGGGGACGGGGGGGAAGGTCCATACATGTTAATTAAAATCAAGGCTCTCCACCTCCCCTTTTTTACTCCTTCCATGCCATATAGGAGTGTGGTTCAAATTCCTTCCATGCACCTTTAGCCACTCTCTCTTCCCAATTGGCGGTTGGAAACATGTTCATGCTGGCCCAAGAAGGCATTAAGGGGCTGCCTAGGCTGTGCCAAATAGCACCAAACATAGAATAACTGCCATTATGCTCCAAACTTGCCCCTAAACTCAGAATTGCACCTATTCCATGGGCCGGGACTACTCCCAACATGACTGAAATCAACTCCCCATTTCCACCAAACAATGAACCCTTCATACATGTAAATGAAATGACAACTACAGCTATGTACCTTGTGTTCAGTTTGCTGTAATTGTGCGTAACAGCCTTCTTATGACCCTTATCTGTGAGCAATTTTGACAAGTACTCACCTTTCGGAATTCCCCCCTTGCAACATGCCTTCAAAATGAACCTTATGACTGTCATGCTCATGCTAGAGGGGCTGGTACTGTGGTTGGGAGCATGGAAAAAATGTGTACAGCTGCTGCCCCTCATGGTTTTGCTTGTCAAACTCAGCCATACATGGTCTTCAGAGCGGTGCCATCCTTCTTCCTTGGTGAAACCTTCCACCCCTGCTTGTTGGAAACTCCATTTCCAGCAAATGCTCCACAAAATTTCTGAGTGGCCCTCATTTATTGTGGTGTCGGGGCACCCATTATAGCTTCCAAGGATTCTTATGGATCTCCCTTTAAGCCTATGGCATAGGTTACCAATTTCTCTGAATAATGCAACTTTGAACATAATTGAAACCATACCTTTATTGCATTCCCATTGAGTGTTCACCTTCCAAACTCCCATGTGAACACCATCATTAAGAAGGCAGCCCTGCCATTAAGCCCAATGAAGCACCAATCTTGCCCATAGTTCACTTCCAAGCTGCCCTTTCCACTCATACCTCCAAAGTGGCATGTGAGTGCAAAACAAATGTAAAATTTTCTCACATTTGGAGCTGTCCTTAGCTCGCGCTTCCTTCCCCACAAAATGGAGAGTATTTGTAGCCTCCACACAATCTTCTACCTCGGAATTTGGAATTCCCTTCCCCAAAACATACTTGTTCAAAAAGGAGTGATCATTCATGTTTATGTATTGTTACCTTAACACATAAACTACAAAATCAAGGGCACTTACCATGCTGAAAACGAGCTGAGTTTCCATTCTTGCAAGGAGCTGCCCCAATACCAAATTTCCAGAATTCCTTGCACTCGAAATGGGCGGAGTTCTCACACATAGGAGTGGTTGTACCCACTCAGAAATTTCAGAATTATTGACACATGAAGTGGGCTGAGTTCCCACAGAAATTTCAGAATTTTTTTGCACAAGTGGTGGGCTGAGTTCCCACACATTGGAGTGGCTAAATGTCCACAAAAAACTCAGAATTTTCTCCTCTTGAAGTGGGCTGTGTTGACAATTCTTCCACAGGCCAACATTGTCAACCTTACTATTCGGAAGATAGTCTTATGGTACCAGCTTGTCTTGTAAATCAGTTTTTTGGGGTCCTTAAATAGACACCTACAGCCATGTAAATTGGTAAAGACACCTACAACCATGCAAATCCCAAGGAGCCATCTACAACGATCATATAAAGCATGCAGTCTGTTTGAGGGAAAGACACCTACAGCACGTTCAAAGGCCATATCCCTTATTCATAATGTCATATACAGTCCTAAAAGCTCCAGCCCTGTAGAAGGAACGACTTTGTGAGGTGTATAGGAGCCAATGAAGAATTAATAGCTACAACCATCATTGAAGTTAACCTACAGGCCTGAAGGTTCATTTTCAATGAAAGCACGGGATCAAAGGCAACATCATGCAGGTTTAGTTTCTTGGATTTTTTCCCAGGTTGTTCAACAAAAGGATGTGGGTGGATTTATGGTACAAGCTTTGTTGGTGGAGTGGTTCCAATACTTAGCCCCAAGGCTCATAAATTGGATCGATACATGTTGAAAGTTTTCGATTAGAACCTTCACATAAAACATGGGATGATCTACTTGAGGATGTTACAGGTGCCTTGGGTTGCGACTGAAGATACATATGTTTTACTTGTTGAGACATACTGCATATCTGGACTGTTTGAAAAGGCAGAGGTTGTTTTGCATGCGATGCGCAAACATGGTTAGTCTTATAGGGTTGCTGCATACAATACATTAATTAATGCTTTAGACAAGGTTAGAAATATGCACAAAGCAAAGGAAATTAAAGGAAGATATCCTTTGGACAAAAAGTCCGAAGGAATACTTCGGGGAATTTGCAAACAAAAAGCCCAGGAGCCCTTCAATTCCTCCAAAAAGCCAATTCCGAAGGACACCAGCCCTTGTGGAGGGCACTTGGTCAGTAAAGTGGACCTTTCCAATTTTCTCGAAGGGCACTTGGTCGGTGGCAGGACCCTTCAAAAGTTTCGAAAGAATTCAAGAAGGACAAAAGCCCTTGCGGAGGGCACTTGGTCAGTGGCAGGGCCCTTCAAAAGTTTCGAAGGGCACAGAGGAAGCGAAAAAAGAGATAATACCCGCGGAAAAGACAAGTCCGAAAGAATTCTTTCAGAAGATTTGTTCAAGAAGACATAAAGCAAAGGAAATTAAATTGAAGGAAGATATCCTTCGGACAAAAAGTCCAAAGGAATTCCTTCGGAGAATTTGCAAGACAAAAGTTCGCAGCCTCCAAAAAGTCCATTGAAAATCCAAAGGAAATGAGAGTAAACATAAAGCCCGCGGGAATTTGAAAACCACAAAACCTGAAACAATTACAAAGGACCAAACAAAAGAAGGAAAAAATTCCTTCAAACAATTTGTCTGAAGGAAATGAAAGAGAGACAATTCCCGCGGACAATTTGTCTGCAAAAGAATTGAACAAAAAGACAGAGAAAGAGAAAAGACAGAGTCCTTCGGAAAGAGAAAAGACAGAGCCCGAAGGACGAAAGCCAAAATAAAGCTCGAATCCCAAATTAAAGTAGAACACGGGAAAAGCCAGAGAAAACACAAAGTGAATTGAGCATGATAAATAGCATGAACAGAGACGTAAGCACAAACATGACTGAGCCAGAACTGAACAAGAAGAAAGACAAACGTAGAAATAGATGCATGAGCAAAGATTAAAGCAGAACTGAACATGGACATAAGCATGAACAATGAATAAAACAAATGCAGAATAAAGACAAAGGCAGGATAAACAAAGATCATGCACAGACTGACGTGAAGTGACTCCAACGAAGTAAACACATTTAAAAAAAAGCAAGGACGCTTCAGTTCTGAAAATAGAGTCGTCTTGCATGATGAACAGGCAAAGCGTTGAACGTTTCAAACAACAAGAAATTCCATGCACGCACTCTTGCTTATCTCGATAGCTCAAAACATTCCGACTGTTCAAACGTAATTCTTAATTTGACATTTGCGTTTGATTTCATGCAAAGGAAAGCTGTTAAATGATCAAACGGCTCAAGAGCAAGCCCATATTTGGAGGTGGGTGTAGCATTTTGCATGATAAGAGTTCGACTTTCAACAAACCCACCGTCCATTTCCTCTAATGCCAAGGAGCTTCATGCAAGACAAAAAGACTTTTTGTAAACGTTGACTTGGACGGAATTAGCCTCTCTCCAAATTTTCCAATGCCAACTCTTCGCTGTTGTAATTATCTATATAAGTTGGCTTTTCAGCCTTGAATTGTATCCCTCTCTTGGTAAGACTAAACTCTGCCATTGATGAGTTGTGTAACCTCTTCAATCAATAGGACTGTACTTTCAGATTTCATGTGCTGACATAGTGTACATTCATTCAACAATTTGCATATATGGTAGATTTCTCTTCCTTCCCAAATTTTGATTTGTATCTAGTTGCTAGCTCATCATATTATGCAAGTCATGTTCAATGTCCTATATGTCTTTTGCTGAAGCTGTAAGTGGATGTTAGGTGGCTACAAAGTGTCTTGTATCAGACCTCCCTCCATTGTTTTCCCGCATGTTTTGGTCATTGGATCGAACTTTCTCATGAAATATTTATGCATAGTGATCAATTAAAACCAAAGGTCTTCGTTTTCCCTTGTTTGATTCAGTGTTCAAGGTTCCAAGTAGAGTGGATCAACATTTTGGTGTATCACCGTCATTAGGTAGGATTTCCCTTTCAAGTTTCTTTCTCCCTTTTTCATGGTAGATTTGCAGCATAAAGTAGAGATCCATTGATACATCTTACAGGAACCAGCTTTCTCTGGAGGTTCTTCTCACCATTGAGGCACCCACCCTCATGAGAAGAT
The DNA here is from genome assembly GCA_037957365.1 of Torreya grandis. NCBI lineage: Eukaryota > Viridiplantae > Streptophyta > Pinopsida > Cupressales > Taxaceae > Torreya > Torreya grandis. The sequence continues at coordinate 349,117 of JARHVA010000205.1, read as the reverse complement.
CCCATTGTTTCAACCGGAGAGAGGATTGGCCATTTCAGCACGTCTTTGATTCAGGGTGCAACTCCAGGTTGACAATAGGGTGAGTTTTGACAAAAAATTCAGAATTTTCTTCTCTTGATGTGGGTTGAGTTTTCACAAAATAGAGGGGCTGTCCTAACAAAAGATTTTCATAATTTTTGTTACTTACCAAACACGGAGTGGGGTGGATTCTCTCATGCTGTAGTGGCTACCCCAACTCAAAATTTGCCGCCTTTTTCACTTCCTTTGTTGTCCAAAAATTTCCAGAAATTTTGACAGTTGCCAAGCATGGAGTGGGATGAATTCCCACATGCTGTAATGGCTGCTCAAACTCAAAATTTGCAGCCTCTTCCCAAGGTCTGAGAATTTCACCTAGATCCCGCATCAGTATGGGGAATTTGTGACTCCCAATGCTTATGTCTTCTAGTGATATTGATGGCTTCTACTGCACTTCTCTACAATCCGTTACTAACAATTGCTTGTTCCAATCTCCCTCATGAAATCCAGAGGCATGCAATGGAAATGAACTATTTGTTAGGATCAATGCAAAAACCAACATTCTCTTCTAAAACATACTTTTCCATAGAGTTGTTTTGAAATATTTCTGCGTCATAGGGCTGTTTTGAGTGTTCTTTTTTTTCCATTTCAGGTTCTTTAAGAACCTCAATTTTTTTTTATGTTGACCTCTCTTCTTCAATTTTATCCATCTTTGGCAGCTTTTTTTGTTGCCCCAAACCCTGCTAATAGGGCTCCTTCTGCAGTCCCAAAGTGACTGATTTTTGTTGTTATGAAATTGCAGCCCTAGGCTGCCCTAAAGTGCTGCCCCTTTGCTGTTCAAAGGGCCCCAAAGTGCTAATTTTCTAACGTTCAAGGGGCAGAACTTCTCCCTCTTGGGTTGGGATATTTCTCCCACTTTCCGTTGGTATGGTGGATGCCTCTTTGAACTGTTCACTAACGCCTTTCACATCTGAATTCTTTTGTTTTTTGATTCCTTCATTGGAATCCTCATGAGGGTTCGACCCTCCATCTTTCCCCCTCACAATTACCTGCAGCTCAATCTTTTCTTCCTTTTGTTCTACTCTCAAACAAGGCCTCAACTTCTCACATTTTCTAACAACATTTTCAATCAGCACGTGTGCAGTTGGGAAAAAATTATGTTCTTGCTTCACATTAACCCCTAAGATAATAATTGTTGAGAAATATTACCACTCTAAGTTAGAGTCAAAGTCATAATTGTTTGCATAGAAGTTATGACATTTTCCACATGATTCTCATTGACAGTTGCAAGGAAATGTTGAAACTATGCAATAAAAAGATCATCACATTCCAAATCTAACATCAAAACACATGACTTGATTTTTTCCATAGTTTATAGAATTGTAACTCTTCTAGCAAAAGAAGGTCCTTTGCTGTCCTCTAGACCTTGAAAACTCCCCACAATCTGTTGAAATATCTCCCTCATGGTTCTGTTGTTGCAGGGAACCTTGGGTGTTGTCATTCTTGTAATTTCACTAATACAATTGGTAACCAAAAGCCTTACCTTTTTGTCTAGGTGTCTCAAGAGTTGGCGCTGGTCCAAGCAAATCATGGAACGCTGCACCGCCCATTCCATTGTCATACACTGTGACTGATTTACCTTGGATAACTAATTTTTTATTTCTTCCACGATGCCGATTAGGTCACCTATTGGTTGACATGGACACTCTAGCTTCCTCCCTGCTCTGTATAGCTTCTCTTTCCCTACTTCCATCATGTCACATTAAAATTTGGTCTAAACACAAGCTGGCAGGAACTAGGCTTTGGTACCACTGTAATATCCCCAAATTGGGGCAAACCTTGAAATTTGAATTTTATCACAAAACCCTAACCAAAGATAATATTTTTCTGATTTTTCCAGCAAACTCTAGGTGCCAAAAATCTCACAAATTGTTGAAATAAATTATCCAAACCCTAGCTGAAAATTATTGAATGTTGCAATGAAAATTAGGGCATCTAATCAACCATCAAACTCAGCCACAAAGGTGCCCATATGTAGAAGAATTAAAAGCTTAAATTCCTGATTTTGACGATTTTCTCTCCATAAAAGGACTGGTAAATACGATTAAAAATAGTGATAATTGTTGAAATAATTAGAGAACATTTCAGAATATGTTATAGCGCTGCCATAGCCTATCAAACCCTCGAGTCCAACTTCCCAATCAAGTTGCCCTTGTTGGAAGAATATCACTTCCAACAATAATTCCAATGCAGGCCTAAATAGGGGTCTTCAAACCCTAAAATCTCCATGTAGCTAAGGGGTCTTTAAGCTGAAATTGATGAAATCTGCCCTAGCTGGGCTTGCAACCAAGACGTTAACCGCTTCAACCAAGTGGCCACAGCCCAAAAGGTTATTTTTTGAATTTCTTGAATATTTTAGCTCAAATGCAGCCCCTGAATGACGCTGCCCTAGTTCAAAATTAGAGGGTTTCGTCCCTAATTCCTCTTAACCTTTGAAGGTTTTCGTCTTCAAGGTGCGAGTTAAGCTTTTTCGTGTTTGGACTCCAAAATCAAATCTCCAAATAGCATAACTTTTCCAAATGAGCCCTCAACCTCCTTAAATACCCTTCCCAAAGTGGGGCGCTCCACTTGGAGGGAAAATAGAACATATCATAAGGGTACTTTTCCTTTTAAAATCACTCAAGAGCTAAAATTAGCCCATGAACTCAAAAAGGCCCCCCCTCAATTCAAAATTAGAACAACTTAACAAAAAATTACCTTTTTACCATTTGAAGAGGTAAATTAGTGCTTCCTTTTCGAACCTCCTTTCCCTTAGTCAATAGGGAACATTGAAAACAAGGCTATGGGTCTTCTTTTGCTTTATGTCCAAAAAGGGGGACATGACATACTCAAGAATATTTTTGAGATGTTCCTGGTTCCATATTTCGAGACAAATCTTAATGAAAATCAATTTCCTTGCCAAGAAAAAATTCACATTACCTTTGACCTTTGGAGTGTTCTTCCACTAGAAATATACCTTGGCATAGAGGGAAGGATCCCTCAAGCACATCAATTCAAATTTGAAAGGGCATTTTGGAGGGGTCGAATCCATCCGAATTACCCATTCAATTGGGGCATGATCAAAACCAGCCAAAGTGAAAATTTTGCTTTCCAACATTGAGTCAACCTTCAGCCAAGAAGGGGCCACCAAGAACCAATCTAGGTGCTCCACAATGTTACCAAAGCCCTTTCTTCTATTCGTCCAAGAGAAAATCCCACTCTTTGGAACCACATCAATGAGACCACAATTTAAGACAATTTGTGAAATCAAAGGGCTCCCAATACCACCCCTTTTGTTAGTTGAACTAAGAATTTTGTTGAAATCTCCTCCCAAAGCAAAGCTCTCCTCATGATGCTAAGCTAAGATATGTGAAATTTCATACCAACATCTTCGCTTGAGCTCTGGGCTAATGGAACCATAAACATTGAAAAAACAGAAATAGATGTCAGAGGAAAGATCTTTCACTTTGCACCATTGTATTAAAACCCCTGGGTACCCTTCGATTACCCGCAGGTTTCTTGCAAAATTTTCCCAGACGGTTACTCTCGCCATTTATTGTTGGTTGGTTAGCAGTCTGAAACCTGCGGTTAACGACGAGTAACTAACCATAGTTACTCACCGTTAACCACGGGTTTCAGGTTGCTAACCAGCCTTGACCCAGCGTCCTCTGAAACATATCAAAACGGAGAAAGAAAACATGATTTCTACTCTTTTGTGGCACGATTTTGCTGTCCGTGTGCGTCAACGATTGGTGAATGATTGCCTACAATCTTTTCTCTACATTCAATTCATTTTTTTTAATGTATTTCAATGTATTTTTGAATTTATATATTTTTTAAAGTAACGATAAAATTGTCGATTAATTGCTGAGTCGTGAGTATGGGTCAATTTTTTTTGCTGTTGAGTAATCGCGGTTTACGATTTTTTATACAATGCTTTGCACCATTGCCATCCACTACCACACTACCCTACGGCTCCACCACTCTGAATGGGTTCCAAAGAAAAGCCATTCCACCCGAGGCCCCAAGCGAATCAACCCAACTGCCTTTCCAAGCTTGCCAATTGTTTTTTAGGAAGAAATTTGTCTCATCCCCACTTATTTTTGTTTCGTGAATGATGATGATGTTAGGGTTTCAAGAGAGCATCTGAGACTTGAACAATCGCCTTTTGTTAGGTGAGTTGAGGCCCCTAACATTCCAGGATATGAGCTTCATTGCCTCTGAGGGGGGCTTTCCACCCCGCACACTCCAGCTGGAAAAAATCTCTTGATGGAATTCTGCTTTCTAGACATCCCTTGCTCAACTAATTTCTTAGAGTTTGATTTGCGTCCCCTCCTTACTCTCTTCCCGCAATTGGGCTCCGAAAGTAAACTCTCTTTTTTGCAAAATTGTTAAAACCTCCTTGGAATCAACCTCCTTTGATTGCACTCCAAATTAGAATCAAGCAAACCCTCCATGTTTTAAATCCTCTCCTCAGCTTCCTCAAATACCTCCTCTAGGTTATTGAAAGAACGAAGAGCCACCAAATTGGTAGACTGAGACATTAATTTTACATAAGCATCAAGAATTGCTTTGGATGATAAGCATCAAGAATCGCTTGGGATGATAAGCATCAAGAATCGCTTGGGATGAAGAGGGCTCCATGCCCAAACCAGGATCCTTAGAATTATTCATCTAATTTCTCAAACTAATTTGCACTCCCTCCTTACTCTCTTCGTACAAATGGGTTCCGAAAGTAAGCTCTTTTTTTTGCAAATTGTTAAAACCTCCCTAGAATCAAGCTCCTTCGAGTCACTCTCCAAATTAGAGTCAAGCAAACCCTCCATGTTTTGAACCCTTTCCTTAGCTTCCTCAAATACCTCCTCCAAGTTATTGAAAGAAGGAAGAAGAGCCACCAAATAAGTAGACCACTAATTTTACAGAGGCATCAATAACCGCTTGGGATGAAGAGGGCTCCATGCTCAAACTAGGATCCTTAGAAATTCGGCCTTGAACGATAGGAGATTCTACATTCCTACTAAAGCAACCACCATTGTTTCTCTTCATGAAATCTTCAGAAGGGTGACCCAAAATTTCCCTCCATACTTTTTTCATCACTACAACCTTCCTTGCAGGTGCCAACCTTGGGCAAATTTCTCTTGAGATGACCCACCTTATGACACCTAAAACATCTGAAGGGGAGTTTTTCAATATCAATGACTTGAACCCAAACCATTCCATATGATTTGAGAAGAATTGCTTCAGGGATTTCCTTTTCAAGATCCAGAAGAACACAAATCTTCGCATAAGCTACCAAAGATCCATCTAGGGAAACTGGATCAACTGAGATGAAAGAGCCTAACAAATTCCCTACAACTTTAAGGCTTTCCTCTCCCCAGTATTCAATAGGCAAAGCATAGAGTCTGATCCAGGCTTGGACCTTTTGAAGCACACGGCTATTAAGGTTGAAATTAGGGCTCCATCTTTGAATTGTGACCCCAACCCCATTCATCAACCATGGGCCAGCATTGAGGATCTCATCTCTTTTCACCATATCCAAGCATGAAACCAAAAAAATCCCTTTTGACAGAAAATTGATTGAACAGGTCAGATCCCAATTCTCCCTTACCCATAATTCCACCTCCCCAATTGTCGGTCACTTGCTAGCTGCTTTGCCAATGATACCATGCTCCTCCAGAACCCTAATGTTCACATCAAAGGAAGGGCTTTCCAATACCAAATCCCGACTAGGTCCAATCGATAGTTTTGTCCTGCCATTCGCAACTTAAAATTTTGCACAGTAACCATGATGTGAGATGGGTGGAATGGATATGGTGAAGTTGGTTGGTCAACATTGTAAGTAAAATGGCCCTTATTGATGATGACCAGAACTCTTTTTTTGCACTTTTTTCATTGTTTTTCCATTATAAGATCTTTTAATATTTCCCTTGACTATTTTACTAAATGAAAAAAATTTAGGAATCTAAATTTATGAATTTTTCAAAATTTATAACTGTTATGGATCGTCCCACATTGGCAAAATAAAAACAACACATCATTATGGATCGTCCCACACTGGCAAAATGAAAACAATACATCAATATGGATCATCTCTCTTGTATACCTTGTCACAACTAAATGTGAGTAAACACAACTCATCGGTGCAGATCGTCCACTTGTATACCTACTCACAACTGAAATGTGAGTATACTAAAACCCAATAGATCTTGTATGGAGGGAGACCATAAACAAACCATCTCCATAGATGGGCGTCCCTTGTATTTCATCAATGTGAAGAGCATCACTTGTTTGGGACTTCAACCAACTCGGGCACAAAGAATGTTAAATAAATCATTCAAAAAAATGTAATGTTTTTGAGAGACTCAAAGACTTCACTCAATCAATGCCTCCAAAGACCCAAGGGTACTACTGAATCAATGACTTTACTGAAATCAATGCCTCTAAGATTTGAGGACTTATAAGCAATGCCTTGTGGAGTTTGAGGACTTCATTATCTCAATGCCTTGTATATTTGAGAAGTCTACTTATAAATGTCTTGTGGGGTTCAACGAGTTCATGAATAGCAATGCCTCAAGGGGTTTGAGGACTTCACCATTTTTGCCTCAAAATTTTTATAGATCAGGCCACTTGCCTCAGGAACTTAACAAAAACCAATGCATGGAAGGCTTTATGGTGTTCTCTTGCCCCGAAGACTTCAGAAAACCCAAAGATCAAATAAGAACTTGCCTTGGAGTGAGTACAATCTAAATAATAATAGCAGGTTATCAAAGTATGTATGGTAGTGAATATTAAAATTCCTTAGTCCACAAATTTTAGTCAACACATTTATTTTGTAAAAATGAATTTATATGAGAAATAAAAGTAGAATGTTATAATTTGAGAGAAAAAGAACATTTATTGCAAAATGAATGCTCTTTTGTATATTTGAAGGCCACATCATAACTACTTCAAGAACCATAACCTCTAAAATAAAATGTTGGTGATGTGACGACTTTCATTTCGTAGATTATTACAATTCCCTCCTTGCTTGCCACCCTTAACATGTGAGTATGCCTAGCTAGCATTAACCCCATTAACGCAAAATTTTACATAGAAATAAGTTTCTAAGTCTGAAGTCTTCTATCCCACATCCGAAACTTGTACAACTTTAGAGGCTCGATCAAGTTGGATCTAGTCATGCCATCATTACCCCTATGTCGTGTAGAGGTAGAGTCCTATTCATACTGTTAGATTCACCTAGACACCCTTCCAAGTTGATAATGCTCCATCAGGTTACCGTCATCTTTGTAGATGTAGAATCTTGCTATCACCTATGCAACCATCCGTGTTGAGTTATCAATCATCCAATTGGAGTTTCCATTACTAGAAGTCCTTCTAACCTATCGAAATGCTACTTTGTCTCACTTTTGCTACTCTCTTATAGTAAAAATGCAGGTTGAAGAACATAAGGAACTACATCTTAGTGAGACGAAAAATGGAATAATATATTGGCTATGATGCTTAATACAATGTAAATATAACATAAGGTATTGGATCACGAACCCAACAAACCAAACTTGATTCAAAAAGGGGACAAAAGAAGATCTGGAGCAAAGAATCATTGTCTATGAAGAAATTTCTGCACCAAGCAAATTGTACTTTGTACTCTGATCAACCTATGCTGACACGTCCACTGCAATCCCTGTAGTATGACCTCCTATGCCATGTACCTGCTGCAATCCCAACAAACTCCCTGACACTAACAGACATGATAATGACGAGTCTGCAACATTCATCAATAGTTTGATCTTGGTATTTGTACTCGTAGTATGGAACATCTATGGGATGCTCCGACCACAACCATCAATGCTGAAATGCTCCTTTTTGGATAACTATGAATAGTTTTGAATTTGTCGTAAAACCCTTGTTGAATTAGGATGAAAGCATATAAGATGAAAAAACCATACAACTAAAATATGCGAAATGGCAACAACCCAACTGTAGATTTTATTCAATAAGATGATTACAAATTTTATTACAACAAATCCTAACTAAAAAAGTCCATAAATCATGAATTTAACAATAAATACCCATTACTATTTAGTGGAACAAGGTACAACCACAAAACTGATAGTACAACATCGTATATAAAGGTCTAGATTACTTCAAACCCTAACTTCAACCAATCGCCACAATTTGAAGATGAAGTACAGTAGCAATTAAGCCTCAGAAGAATGATGACGTCAATAATAGCGTCTACAAATGATGACACCACAGCTTGGAAAGGTACAACAGTCAACGCCCAGGTACGTACGACATGTACAACAGTAAATAGTCACCAAAAGTATGATGCCAAACCTTGAAGTGACCAAAAATGATGTCGTTAGGGTAGGAGGTAGCAAGGTGTGACACCAGGCTGGAAGGGGCAATGCTCAGCGAAATATTACCACAAACCCCTAATGCCAAGGTATAGTAGGTACAACAGGGTGTAAGACAACACTGGAAAAAGCCACAAAGTGAATTTTGGTCTTCAAAAACAACATTAAATCCTCCTAAAATCAAATGTAGCCTTGAAAGATGATGTCCTAGTTGATGTGGTTGATCCACAGTTAGAAATGTTGCCTTGTTACTCTATCAAACTAAATTTATTCTGCTTTTGGTAAGCACTGATATGATCTCTAGATGGAATCACCTACCGGGTATAAGGGTTTCCATCCTCAAGCCCGTGCACTAGAGGGTTTTCCTCCACTGATGCTGAAAGTTGAAGTTACTGCTCAAACTTGCTCGATAAAAGATGAATAATAGAACTGGAATGCTTTCCAAAAAACCCAACACCCTCTTTTATAATTTATTTTCACCTTTTTCAATGAAAACCCTAAAAAGCAGTGCCCACCTTTTAATTTGATGTTGACATGCTTTTATTTCAATAAAGTTACCTTTATCATTAATAATAAAACATAAGGGCCGTTAATTGAATTATTAATTTTATTTCCCTTTTTCCACCCCTTTAGCTTTTAGGGAAATAATTGATAGGCTAAGGGTCTTCTATCTATATTAATTTTGAGAAAAGGGACATTAAAAAGGCTACCTCTGCTGAACTTGTACATGAAGTATGAAATATCTAATGAAATACTTAAACTTTCTTGACCACTGTCTAAAGATAGTTCACTCCTTGTAACAAACACCATTGTCAAACATGCATCAAAATTACCTGATTTGTCCTACTCCAGGAAAGACCATCCGTACCAAATATTGGAGATTGATCTCAAAACCTCCACCCCTGATATGACGAGAGATGAGAAGTATATGCAGCACAAAATCAACCACTTGCTCCATGTCTTTGATTTTTTTTGGTGCAAACAAAACACTATCATCTAGGAAAATTGGAACAAAACAGAAATTTACAGCTACATTGATTTTCCTGTCTTGAAGTTGGTACTGAACTCGTGATGGGTCTTTGCAAGGCTTTGTTAGCTAGGTCGATGTTGAGAGATCTGCAAACCCAAAATGCAACTTATTTTTCTTCGATAGTGCCGACAACGAGAGTGTTCATTGTTACATTCACGGTGTTCTCAAATTCAGACTTACAATAGGGTCTCAGATTCAACCGAAAATGCATCCTTTATATATTTTTTCGCTCCTTATTTCTCCATTTTAACACATTTTCTACAAAATCACAAGGGGAGAATACGAAAACAAAAATTAACATATTTGATGGATTCAGAGTGGGCAAAGATCTACAAATCAAGTGATTGCATGCTGACCTTCATTCAAGATATTAAAATGGCCAAAAATTGCTTAATGATAGGCTATATCCTAAGTAGCCAATTCTAGTATTAGTACGTATACAGATATGGGATTTAGATACAATGATTTTTTTTGGGCCTTGGATGTGTTTTTGGATACCACCGTACAAAAAAAAATATAAAATATTAAAAATATATCCAAATAAGCAAAATTAACCACATAATAACCACAAAACATATTGACAATTGATTAAAATTTAGGCATATAAGTTTTTCTGTAGAAGTTTGTTTCAAAGCTCTTTGTAGGTACCATTTTAAAACTGTGCTCTGCAAGATTATCTAGACAGGTAGGCGGCAACTATAATAAAAGATAAGGGCAATCATTTCAACTATAAACTTGGCATGGTGAAATTTGGTTCATTCTTGTAAATACTTCATATACGCTTTCATCTTATCTTTGTATCCAATAGTAATATCTCAGATATGGTTATGTTATAGGATATAATTGTGAATACTAGCTTCACATTTATTTCTACAGGCATTCCGTATTAAATATCACCTCCCCGTTGATTTTTGCAGGATTCCATCTTAAATAACATTATCTTGTTTTTTTGTCAAGTGAAATAAAATAAATAAATAAAAAAAAACGTTTCAGGCCCGTGAACCTGCCTAGAAACAGCCAGGTTACTGCAGGAGGACTGTGGATCCTTCCGGATACATTGTCATGTCCCCCTTTTTGGTCTTAAAAGTCATGGACATGGTCCCTAGCCTAATTCTTGGTGTTTCCTCTAGGCTAAGGAAAAGAGAATAAGCAGGTAGCACATATCACCCTCCTTGAAAGGTAAAAGTGAAGATTTCACTTGAGTTTTATTTTTGCGTTAAGGAGGGCCCTTTTGTGACTTAAAGGACATAAAGTACCTTTAAGTGGGCTTTAAAAGCTAACCAATCTTTATGATCTTAACTCTACATATATAACTTAAAAGGGTGAGTATATAAAGGGAGTTTGGAATTCATTTGAAGTTATGCTATTTTTGATAATTGAATTTGTAAGCTTGAGCACAAAATTGCTTAACTTAGCCATTGAGGAGGAAACCCTTCAATGGAAGTTGTAGTAACGATGGAAACCCTTACATTCAACTAGGGCATCCTCATCTAAGGGATTGCACTGAGTATTATTGATTTTCTTTGCAGCAAACATCATTTATGAACAACGAATATGCCTAGGGCAGCACCTAGGGTTTGAAGGTCAGATTTCAGAAATTGGTGGTTTTAAAGCCCCACAAGGGCATTGAAGTGTTTGGCAAGGGCAGTGAACCCTCTCCTAGGGTTGGCGCCACATTTATGAGTGCTGGTGGACTGGTTAAGGGCTGCTAAGGGGCAGCGATTCATTGCTGTAGCTGGGTGCCCCATTTGGGGGTTGAATCTTTCACTTGGAAGGGTCAAACTTGACCTAATTGGAGTACTGAAATAACAATCATTTTGCTGGTATTTTTGTATTATTTTTACAGCCATTTGCTGAAGGAAAATTCATGTTTCGGAATATATTTCATGGGCTGTAATATTTATTAAACTCTCATAATTTGTAGAGGCATAAAATAGGGTTTGGTGCCCTAAAATCTGAATTACAAGTTGGCACTATTGGCTGTATTTATTTGATAATTTTCCTATATATTTGAGGCAGATGTTGAGTCTATAACATCAGTAATTAATTAATCATTTCTCAATTTATTGGTGCCTAGGGTTTCAAGGTGATTTGCTAATTCAAGGGTTGATTGTTTCCATAACATGTTGTGAGGGTTTGCCATACCTTTGTGTGTTTTTGGAGCATCTACTACAGCTAGGGTTTGCTGTATTTTCACAAATATAATCTCAGATTGTTAGGGTTTGCCAGAAAATCCATAATCTCAGATATGTCCCAAGTTGGGGACATTACATATGTCCTGAAATTAAATAAATAAATAAATAACATGTTTCTGGGCTGCAAATCCTGCCTAGATACGCCTAGGATACTGCGGGACGACTGTGGATCCTCCTGGACGTATCCAGAAGGATCCACAGTCCTCCCACAGTATCCTGGCCATATTAGGATCTGTATTTGAAACATTTTGTATCAGTATCTAGGGGTTGGGGGTGAAGGATCTGGTAACATAGGCTATAACACTAAAAATGACAGAATATAAAAAAAAAAAACTTTGCAAGCAAGGGGAATGGATCTCTCAACCTCTTATACTCTTAAGTATTGATAGAACTTGTTTCAACCCACTCTTCTACATTACATGTGAGAACATGAAATACAGATATTTAACATATCCTTAAACACTAGCATACTCTCCCTTTTAAAAATAGACCTTGACTTCTGCTTTTTAAAAATAGATTTTGACCAAAAAAGGATGACATAGAGATGTCAACCTGTGACCAAAAACCTTTCAACAACTTCCTATCATCTCATTACCAACTGATCTAGAGATCCTTATTAGATGTAAAAAGCGAAATGTCTACATAACTTGACAATTGTATTGTTTAATATTTCATACCGGGCAATGTGCATGTACAGTGAAGAGTGGAATGCTGGGACCCATGAACATATTTATTTGAGCAAACTTTAATTTTTTATCACAGCAAAATGCCAAACTTTGTCAGAAAATGAGAAATCAAAGATTCATATGATTCCAATGCTTTTTGTTATAGCTGGCTGCTACTACGCCTCTCCTCCCTTACAATCACTGCTTCCAACATTCCAACACCCTTTATGACAATTCCTTTGATCAAATTCCAACACCCTTCATCTGATCAGATTCCAACGCCCTTCATGCAGTAGTTTATCACATTTCAGGCAAGATTTGGAACGCCCTAACTTGCAATTTTCATGCCTCTCATTACTTTTACGGCAACAAAACATAAATATATATAAAATCTTTCTTCAACAAATAACAAAGCTAAATATTATTCATGAAAGCAATTTGATGCTGCAATTTCAATGCATCTCAAGCATAAGAAAACTCTTTCAGACAATGTATTTTCAGGCAAACTGAGTATATTGGGGGACCCACTTGACAGAAGAAATTGCAAAAAACAAGGCACCCTCGTGACACAATCAAACAACCCACACTTCAGGACTTTCATGCCTCTGGGCAGAATGGATTTAATTTTTAGAAAAAATCATTTCCACCAATACGATCCATGCTTCTGGAATTGAATTTTCAGTGCTCCAGAAAATATAATATCCAATCTTCAGGGAGAATAAAAATCTAGAAACACCTCACTTACGGAAAAAAACCAGCCTTTTCATCTCCTTCACAGTGCATCCATGGCTTTAACTCTCTTCCTCACGGGCCCACTTTCATTTGTGGCTCTGATACCACTGATAGTAAATATGCAGGTTGAAGAACACAAAGAACTGCAGCTTATTGAGACAAAAAATGGAATAATATAGCGGCTACAATGTTTATTACAAGTAGAAGTTTTATAATGCCTGCACGGGGTTTCAACCACTGGGCTCAATTTTGTAACCATCCATATGTAACTACCTACTTAAATATATTTAGTCACAAATGATTTAAGATATTTACATTTATTAAACAAAACTATTCTATGAAAATGTAACATAAGGTATTGGATCACAAACCCACTCATTTTTTAGTCGCTATTTTCTTTGTCTTTGTTGCAACCTTCTACATTTTCCGTTTTCCTTTACTTGTTTTTTTCTTCATACCTTTGAGCAGATCAGCTTCCCTAACTTTACAATTTTAATCTATCTCACTAAGTTTTTACACACTTGAAAAGTTTCATATGTTTTTGACTTTCCTTTTTCGTTTTTCCTCTATGAGAACAGTATATTCTCACTTATGTCTCAGCCGCATGCAAATGCTTTTCTTTTGAAAAAGTGTTGATATTATATTTTCTAAGCCGTGTTTATAGCTGATTAAGTGTGCAAGCTATGTTATTGTCTATTGGGGAAAAATGTCTTAGTGACAATTTCATTAATTCGTACCTCTGGCAACTGTTTCATTGATAAGCTAAATATATTGGCATGACTTTTCTTTGCAATAACTTTTCTATTTTCAGTCCAAAAATGTTGCTTTGAAGTAAACTTGACATTCTGTATTTTCAAGCCAAATAATTCATTTAATTTTCCCAAAAGCTATTTGGCACATTTGCTAAGGTATAAGTGTTATTTGGTGTCTGCAATCCTGTCTAGTAATAGAATTTGCTGTATCATGTTTTGATTTCCATTCTAATAATTTATCAGGTGTAACTAGTTTATGTTCATTTCCAGGCACTACAGAGCATGCATTCTTTTCCTTTATATGTAATTGAATTTTAACTTTCCATGTTTGAAAATTAAAATATTAAATTTTAATTGCCATTTGTGCCTGTATTTCTATAGTGTCGAATTTTGTGTTGGTTTGTATTGTATTAAATTGCATTCACCATCTATAATACTGTCTTTTGAAAAATAAACTTAATGCATACCTCAAACCTTATGCAGTCTTCCAGTCCTAGTTTCAGAATGTCTGCAAAACTGAATGACAAGGATTAACTGTAACTTCTGAACAGTGTGTACAAAAATCATTACATTTTAAAAATTTGAGTCTTTTACGTCTTTTTTTGGTGTAAAACATTAATGGTATGAGCTAATCTCTTTTTTAATTTTGCCAGCCTTGCATAAATTTACCATTGCTGCAGAACAGTGAGAGTGTTACAAATCTCAAGCTTGCAAAGTACACCAAGGTGGGCTTTCACAAGGTTCTATTTGAATTTTTGTTTAATATTGAAATTTATATTTTAGTTGGCACCACAATGAATTGTATTCGTACAAATTTGATATTGTGTAATATAATTATAATCAAAGCATTTATATCCAAACGACACATTGCCTAGTGGTGCGTATTCTTAAAAGTGTGTCTTTGTTGTGCGACCTGCAAGGTTTTGATTATATGCTAGCCTTTATTATTTTCCTTGCACTCACACTTTATTGTTATAAGGAAATGCAAATGGATGATCTTGAATTGAAATTAAAGAGCTCAAATGTGAAAGTTCTGGTAGAGCTTTGCACAATAAAATCACAATAATATTACATTCCTATTACTCATTAGCAACTGATTACAATATATAGCTTTATGACCACCTACAAGTTAGGAGCTAAAGCTTATCACACATTCCTATAATATCTCCTCAACCACTATTTTATCTCACACAATCTCCATCTTATTCTCATGTACAACTCATATTACCACTATAATCAATCTCACATCATTAATGCTCTAATGTCTCACAACAACATTAATAACTCACACAAATATTCTAAAGGAGCACTAATATGTCCTAACGTTTCCCCCCCTTAGTGCGAGCATGAGAGAAGAGAGTCATATCCCGCGTAAGCTTTTTTTTGAAAACACTGCTTAGACTAGGTACAACTTCATCAAGCTGTCTTGTAACCTTCGTAAATGTGTAATTCCCAAGTTGAATTCTTGAGTTCCTAGACCCCTTTCCGCGAACTCAACTTTTGAATTTCTAAGATTCACAAACTCTCAAATTATCTGGACAACAATCTGTATTAAGTTTAACTCGAAATCTTCTCCTGCCCTCAAAGAGTGGGCTTCTTTTACAATATGAGTCTTCCAATAATGTTAACACAATAGGGAATTCATTTTATCGCACCACACAAAACAAAATGCAATCATAAATGCCACTACACCACAATGCGGCCTCGTC
Organism: Torreya grandis; assembly: GCA_037957365.1. Classification (NCBI taxonomy): domain Eukaryota; kingdom Viridiplantae; phylum Streptophyta; class Pinopsida; order Cupressales; family Taxaceae; genus Torreya; species Torreya grandis. The sequence goes on along the minus strand of JARHVA010000205.1, from coordinate 333,623 downwards.
GCTAGCAGTTGACGAGAGGTGCTATATAACCTCCAACCTCCATTGCCTCCATCTTCCAAAGTGTTTTTGCTTACTTAGCCGATGAAGACTTGAAGCTCATTTGCATGAGGTTTTTAAGAGAAAATACTGCCCCCCACAGGACTGAGATACTTTCTCTAAATTGGACATCGGTTTCAACCAAAAAATGTGTCCTTAGAAGGATATGGGTTTTTGACTTCTGAGATTTACGACATACATTTTTTATTTGGATTAACTATTTTATCTACAAATGACATAGCACCTAATTCTAACAAAGTTGTTTGACAATAAACCATAACAATAGACCCTTATTGACACGATAAAACAAAAGACACTAAAATTACACAAAACTACTTATCTATTAAAAGAAGACTTTTTAAACTGAAAAGACTTATGTACTCAAACAAGCCTAAAGGCATGACCCACTTTATATAAATAATGACTTTAAATACTACTAAAAAAAGACCTAACTAACAAAACAACTATACCACTTTTGACAACACTTTGAATAGAAATAAACCAACAATGGATGTGGACAGAGTAGATCACCAAGACAAAGGAGAACACATGACCCAACAAAGTAAATGCATGGATTTGCTAGAGAGGATGAAAGAGCATTTATCTGCATAAGATTTGTACATGCATACGGATATAGAAGAGTAGGTGGACAGTTGTACATGAAGCTAGAATGAAACCATTATGTAAAGGATTTGTTAGTCGACATGATCAACGCGACAATGAAGTAGAATTGTGAGACAGTCATGTACGAGGTGACAGGTATACAAAACTATTGCAAGTGGCTAGAATAGATGATTTTGAAGTAGGTCTGACAAGTGCATGGATTTGCAAATCATCCAAGAGCTTACCCTTGACATCTCTCACAATATACTTGCAATAGAATATCACATTGGTAGATAAACATACATGTTGATATCCACACAAGTCTGTAGATCTATCAAATGCACGAAAATAATGCACATGGATGGTGTCAAATTGGTGGTGGAAATAGGATCTGTGTATGGCAGGACTAGAGGTGTATATTCCATAGTGGAGATAGGTGCCCGATGCAATTGGTGGCGAGTGCAATGGAATGTAATACGCGTGTTGATTGATTTCTTCAGTCTAGTTTAACGCTTCTCAGAGTTGAATGTAGGAATATACCGAGATCCAATGCAAATCCAAGATGTTGATGCAAAAGACCGAGCTAGTGAATTCAGGGCAAATGCAAAGGTGCCAAGGAAGCGTGTTCAATTGATCTGCACGGAACCGACAGGACTACTACGTCAGTACTACCAAGATTGCGTGCTAAAACAATTTTACCTTAATCTATACTAAATTTCTAACTCAAACAACTTCTACACTTATCAGTCCTCATAAATTAGGACAACTAGGCTAATATAGTTGTCCTTGTCACTCATTCTTCCATCATATGACACGACAATTGCTCTGATACCAAATGAAAATTCTGGTAGAGATTTGCACAATAAAACCACAATAATATTACGTTCCTATTACTCATTAGCAAGTGATTACAATATATAGCTTTATGACCTCCTACAAGTTAGGAGTTAAAACTTATCGCACATCCCTATAATATCTCCTCAACCACTATTTTCTCTCACATTATCTCCATCTTATTCTCAGCTACAAGTCATATTATCACTATTATTATATCTCACACTATTAATATTATAATGTCTCACAACAACATTAATAACTCACACAAATTTTCTAATGGAGAACTAATGTTTCCTAACAAAATGGTGACTAGAATTGTTGCTTTTTTACATTTTTACATGTCGATTGTTTTTTAAATTGGAGGTCATAGAAAGTATAGATTCATTTCTTTTTCGTGCTTTTGGTGTTGTGCAGTGGTTCGATCATTGTGATGATGCTATAAGGGAAACTTGTTACCAAGCATTAGATCTTCTAAAATCTTATTACAGATGCCAGGTATTGACAGGGATCTGTTATCCCTAAAAACTCAGAATTTATTGACATATTGTGTGCTAACTTGTTACTTTATTGGTCATTATGAAAAGACATATTCTTCTTGAATAAATTTTGTGACCAGATTGAAATAGAAGGTATTCTAGATTGCAGATAACATTATGCGAAGTGAATATTTACCTATTAATGGGCATCAAAATTAATATTTGAAGGACTTGTTATTTTTTCAGCAAATCATGATTTTTGACGTCTTATTTCATTATTTGTTGAAAGATTTTGGAGGTTACTTTGCCAGAGTTGGAGGAAATGCGACTTGCCCATTATGTAACAATTGGTTGTGAATGCGATGCTTCATTTGGACTTGATTTTGAGAAATTGTATGAATTTCTCATTCTTTACATTCATGTATTTGTCGCTCTTTTTTTAATGATGTCGAACATGAATATAATTTAGTTGAATGCTTCAACAATACTAAAATCTAGGACTATCTTTCTTTGAATGGAGTTCTAAGGAAAATGCATGGAGGATAGATGCTTTAATAATATTAGGGTCAAGTTTAACATGATTACTTTTTGGTTAGGGGTGTGATGAGATCAAGTGGAGATACACAAATTGCATTCCATGTGTACAAAAATTTTACTAGCCGCGAGTTCCTTAATGCACAGCGGATTAGGTAAGTTTAAGACATGGTATTTGGTTTGTACTTTATTAATAGTGAACTATTAATAATAATTATTACTACCAAGTAGTCATTTAGTTATAATATTTGTAGCATATGCAATTCTCATTTCATCAACAACATCCCTAAGTTTACAGGAAGAATAATATGCCTTGAAAATTTATGCATTATGACGAGCCTTTCTAATTTTGTGCCAATATTTTCATGTGCATGACATTTGGGGAGGAGGCTGTATTTCATTTTCTTTTTAGCGTCCAGTACTTTAGAACATAGTAATTATAGTAGTCGTGCCCTTGACATGGTGTACTCCTTTAAGTTTATGATGCAAAATGAGTTATTAGTTCTCTTATGAATCAGTGTCTTTGAAGATAGTGATTTGGGATTCTTTGATTCTTGTTACAACCTCAACAACTTTTTATCTGATAATAGTTAATTGTATGTACTATGAATCCAGAAAAGCCTTTAAAAGGTGTTACTTTATGAGTCAGCCTGTAGGCATAACAATTGAAAACAAAGAAATCGCTAAGCCCAGTAAATACCGGACAAAAATGATAATATTGAAACGGAAAGCAGGTCTCTACAAGACATGAAACACGCAGGAGCCTGGTAGACCAAAAGATGGTAAGAAAACTAGATGCAGACCACCAATTACTCCTCCATCCAGGTACCTATATTAGCGTGGCTAGTAGGAGCTGGGATATTTACAATGTCACTCAATCTCTCAGCTGTGTCTACCCAAATGCAACTTGTCCTTATTCCCCTTTCAGCAGGTTGAATATCATCTCCCTGATCTGAAACACCTCTATCAATGATGCAAGAAAGGTAGACCAGATGCTTGAGATTGCAGAATGATTTAAAGATGTTCACAGAATGCTTGGTCACCTCTATGTCATACACTAAGCAAATCAATGTTTCGAGGTTCCTGCACCAGTTTATATAGAGGGCGAATTGTATCTGCTTCTCCATATTTTATTTCTGCATGCCATAATCCACCATTAAGGCTCTTAGCCGCCTACATTAATGGCATTTGTAATCATTTTATATCATTAATGCAATCCCTGTGAGTTGCATTGCAAATATTATTATTTTTTTCCGAAATCTCAAATTGCTTGGATAAAGCACCATTGCAAGCCATCAAGGTTTGATTGTTGTGTCATCTGTGCCATCTGTCTCAATATGAAACGTATGTCATTTGGTGACTCCTTAATTTAATTGGCCAGGAAATAGGAATTGTGACATTGGTATTGGAGCAAATGTGGTGTCGAGTTCTAGTCTTGCTGGCTTCTATTGATTTTGCTGTCCGTGACCTATATTCTTTCTGTCTCATCTGAGACTGCCAGCTGATAGTTCTATGCTCTCACTTTATTTTCTTGTAAACATCTGATCCCCCCAACTGTCCCAATTACAGCCTCAGCTGTTAAGAAAATGACCTCTTTGGCCTAAACTCAAATGATACTTCGTAAATGAAAATTTAGACTTAAATGAGTTTATAAAAGGAAATTTAACTGATTACTATGAATGACTGGAAGTGGTGAATGGGCGTTCAGAAAGGTGCAAACAAAATGATAAAACAAAGGGGGTGTCGACTGCATGTTTGTATCAAAGAGTTGAACAAAAAGAAAGAAGTGGACGTGGGAGGTCAACTATGCAGATAGAGTTAAAGATAAAATTCAGTCTAGAAGATAGAGGCACCATGGTAAAACGGTAAAGGATATGAGTGTATATGAAATATACTATCTGCTTTCAAGTATGTACTTCCATTTGAGATGGAAAATGTTGGAAATGACGTTGTGTGTTAAGTTGGCTGATTTATTTGTGATCTTTGTTGCTAGATTGACCTTGAACAAATAATCTGCTCTCAACAAGATTGCATTCATGTGCCATCCAAAATTTGAAAATAGGATGCAGTTGTTAAACGAGTTGGATATATATTTGATGAGGCTCTTGCAGTATAGGAATTAAAACAAACAACAAACATGAAAATATTTGCAAGAACAACTTGTTGTCAACTTGGAGTTGCACCTTGATCGAAGACGTGCTGAAATGGCTAATCCTCGCTCCAGTTGAAACAATGGGATCTTTTCATGAGGCTGGGTGCCTCAATGGTGAGAAGAACCTCCAGAGAAGGTTGGTTCTTGTAAGATGTATCTATGAGGATATCAACTTCTACGCTACAAACTGCCTGGATAATTCCATTGCCCTCAAGATTCCAAAATCTGATTATGATCAACCTCCCATGCTTCATTTTCCCTCCCAAACAAATGAATTTCATCACCCTCCCATCATCCCCCTTCCTTAGGAGGAGCCTATTCTTTGGAGGATTGAGAAAGCGGTTGCAGCTACAGGGCAAGTTCTTGTAGAGTGTGTAGAAGATGCTTCAGATATGTTTAAGGAAGAACTTCCTATTGATACTTCACTTGAGGTTGTAGTTGAGCATCCAATTATAGTTGAGATTGAGAGCACTGATCTTTTGATGTAGAGGAACTTCAAGAGGAGCTGGTACAAATTGAAGTCATACATGGGTTATAGGTATCTCCTATTGAGAAGGATCCAGATAGCTTTCAAGTTGATTCTATAGATCAAAATGAGGAACAAAAAAATGATTGACAGTTGTACCTTGAATCTCTTCAGGGGATTGAAGAACTTTGTATGGATATGTCGTTTATTGAAGGACACGTTTATGAAAAATTTGATCTAGAATCACCTATTCAAGATCATAGTACATATTGGGTTGCCTACTCAAAGCTCCTTGAAGAGTTGGATGAAATTGCCGCAGTCGATAAGAAGGATGTGGTCACTCAAGAACCATGCATAGATGAGATATCACTTGACAAGGTGGTAGATGACAAGCAATATGAAAAAGATCAGGAGGTACTTGATGAGTTTGTCTTGTTGACTGGTTTGCTGTTGATGACTCATTTTAGAAGATGCTAATACAGTTGGTGGACAAGGTAAATGCCTCATCAAAGGTTTAGATTAATAAACATCTTTCTTTGCAACTTGTACCATCTCTTAGGAGTGAGTTTAGGAATTTTGCATTTGATCCGGGCGGATCATGCTTTGTCATGGTCAGCTAGGTTCTTTATTTGTTTGTTTTCCTCCACGTGTTGTTCAAGCACAGTAGTTTCATTCAATTTTGTTCCAATAAGTGCTTGTTTGCACATTTGTTTCTTAGTTTTCTTGCTTTCGTTTGTTTCCCTTCTTTTTTTGAAGGAGAAAGGTTACTTCAACCATGATCAGAGGAGATTTTCAATCAGAAACCAGGTTTATCATTGTTTTGGGAGTTCAAATAACATCTATATGGTCTAAGTTCTCAAGCATAGCAAGTATGCTTCCTTGCAAGTCATCAAAAATGTTGGCCATTTTTTGGCCTACATACCAAAATTTTGCCTAAGTGTGAGAGGGTGGGCATTCAAGCAAGACTTAGGGTTTTACATAGCAGAAGACTTCGGGTTTTTGTAAGAAGTCTTCGGGTTTTACAATAGACAATTTATTTCACTTTATGAGTAATCAACAGTTGAAACTCCTCAGCAGAAGTAATCTGGGTTGGAAAACCCAAATTACTCTTGATAGTGCAAATCGGGTTTTGAGAAGTGCTTTGCTTATGGAAGTTTTAGCAGCAGAAGTAATCTGGGTTGGAAAACCCAAATTACTCTTGACAGTGCAAATTGGGTTTTGAGAAGTGCTTTGTTTATGAAAGTTTTTTCAGCAGAAGTAATATGGGTTGGAAAAACCTGAATTACTCTTGACAATGCAAATCGGGTTTTGCAAAGTTCTTTGCTTATGAAAGCTTTATCAACGGAAATAATTCGGGTTTAGAAACCCGAATTACTTAGGATAGTGCATTTCGGGTTTCGGACAAAAAGCTCGAAGGAATTCCTTCGGACAAATTCCTTCGAAAAAGTTCAAAGGGCAAATTAAAGGCAAAATTTGAAGGGCAATCTACCCTTCGGAAGGAACGTCCAAAAAACTTGGGTGCCCTCCAAAAAGCTTGGGTGCCCTCCAAAAAGTCCGAGGGGCTGTTTAAAAAAAAAAAAAAAAAACCCGAAGGGCAAGGTACCCTTCGGAAGGGTCAATTACAAAAAACTCAAAGGATAGGGTACCCTTCGAGAGGGCTCATTCCAGGCTCGGCAGGGACGTTTGCAAAAAACCCGAAGGGCCCCTGCCCTTCGGGAAGGTCCATCTTGCGAATTCCAAAGGCTTTACAAAAAGCTCGAAGGGCATCTGCCCTTCGGGAAAGGACCATGACAAAAAGCCCAAAGGGCTATTCTCTTGGGAAGGCCAAGGGACAGTGCACGGGAAGTGGAAAGCAATAAATCTGAAAGAAATGGGCTTACATTTTTTCCGAAACAAAAGGCCTTGACAATAAATCCAAAAGAATGCGTTTGACAATTTTTCCGAAACAATTGGTTCATGACATTTTTTTTGAAGGATTAGCCGAGAGGAAAAAATCCGATGGAAAGGCACATGAAGCATAGAGCCAAAAAAGAAAGACAAATCATGACAAAGAAAAATTGCCTAAGGAAGGAGTCTCGGACTTTTTGTCTGCGGGAAAATGACTAGATGAATAAGTTCAAGATTTAGAAGGCAGTAAGTGTTGACAATTCTTCCACAAGTCAGATTGTCTCTTGCCATTTAGAAAGTTCATGTCTCTAGCCAAGGAAGAAAGAATACATTGTTTTTATTGTAAGGGGCCTTTGCTACAAAAGGATGAATTCCTTCGGACAAAATGGTTCATCAAAGAAGGCAAAGCCAAAGAAATAACAAATCAACAAAGAGCCTAAGACAAAGGAAATAATTCCTTCGGACTTTTTGTCTGAAGGAATAATTCGGAGAATCCAAAAGTCCACCTAAAGAAGTAAGGAAAAGCCAAGGCCCTTCGGAAGGGTCATTTTCAAGAAACCCGAAGGGCAGGGTACCCTTCGGAAGGGTCATTTTCAACAATCTCGAAGGGCACCTACCCTTCGGGAAGGTACGGGAACAAATTCGGGACCTTTGCAAAAAAACACGGGTGCCCTACAATTTTTTCGATAAAGGCGCAGATGAAGGGACAAGAGCCCTTGCAGAGGGCACTTGGTCGGTGATAGGACCACTGTGACTTTCCCGAAGGGCGCATTTCGAAGGTAAAGGTAAAGGAAGAACAAAGGAAACCTTCGGGCTTTTTGTCTGAAGGAATTCCTTAGGACAAAAAGTCCGAAGAAATTCGGAAAATCACAGAGACAACAAAGTTCGAAGGAATGGTTAAAGCAAAAGGCCGAAGCAATTCTTTTGGGTATTTTGCCTGAAAGAAAGGAGAGAACAAAGTGGTCAAGCTTTGGACATTTTGTCTGAAGACGAATGGCAGAAGAAATTAAGGGTCAAGACAGAAGTCCGAAAAAATTCTTTCAGAGATTTATCCGAAGGAAATGGACAAAAACGACTCGGAAGGATAAGATTAAAGTCCGAAGAAGAATTCCGAAGGCCAAAGGAAGAGACCAAGATAATTCCGGACATTTTGTCCGCGGGAAAATGACTTAGTAGGGAAAGCCAAAGAGCAAAGGCAAAGGGCAGAAGGATGAATTCTTTCGGGCTTTTTGTCTGAAGGAATTCCTTCGGGCTTTTTGTTCGAAGGAATTCCTTCGGACAAAAAGTCCGAAGAAATTCGGAGAAATGGCCGCGCAAAAAGCCCGAGAAAATAAACTAGACAAAATGAAGTCTGAAGCCAACATAAGAAGAGAAGAAATAAAGGCCGAAGGAAAGGTGAGAGCCATAAGTCTGAAGGATATCTTCGAAAAAGTTGCCACAGGAAAGTCTGAAGACAGGCCCGAGGAAATAAACCCGAGGCGAAATGAAACCAAAAGCATAAATTCCAAAGGAAATCCAAAGCTTCGAAAAAGTTGAAAAGGCCAAACGGAGGAAATATAAACTAATACATCCAAATATAGAATCCCGCAAGAAATAGACATGAACAGGCAGACCAGAACAGGGTAAAATACATGCAAGCAGTGGCTATTTTTGAACACTGGTCATAGCTTCAGTTGACTGGTTATTGAAGTCCTGCTCGTCTTTGGATCAACTCACGTATGTGAGGGTCCAACTCAACTTCAACCGAAGTTCCAAATTCGAATGTCGAGTTGACTGTTCTAGATTTAGAGTTGACTAATTGTTAAACGCCACATCTGCCAAGAGTTTCCCATGCAAAGGAGAATGATCTCTTCGTCCAACTCAGCTTATCAAATGGCCAACTCAGCGTTTCAAACGTTCCAATTCGGCATCAAGCAGCTCACATAGAGTTCTAAAATTAACATTGGCGTGAATTTCCATTGAAAGAGAGGTGGGCGGTTCAAAACAAAGACAAGTTCACTTCCTCAAGTGCAAGAAGCTTTATGCAAAGACAAAAGAAAACATATTTTATTGAAAGGCCAAGTCAGCCTTGAGTTACCCTAAGTAAATCCTTCTCTTCAATTTTTCAATGTCAATGTTTGGCTTTTTATAATTCTCTATAAAATGGCTTTCAGCCTTGATAGAAAAAATAATCCATCCCTCTCTTGGCTAGACCAGACTCTGCCATTGGTGAGATGTGTAACTTCTTCGATCAATAGAAAGACTGTACTTTCAGATTTCAAGTGTTGGCATAGTGTATATTCATTCAACAATTTGCACAAGTGGTAGATTTCTCCCCCTTCCCAAATTTTGATTCATACTTAGTTGCTAGATTATCCTTATGCAGGTCATGTTAAGTGTTCTTTATGCCTTTTGCTGAAGTTGTAAGTGGATGTTAGGTGGCTGCAAAGTGTCTTTTATTAGACCTCTCTCCATCGTTTTCCCTCATGTTTTGTGTCATTGGATCGAACCTCTTCATGAAATATTTATGCATAAGTGATTGATTGAAATCGAAGGTCTTCCTTTTCCCTTGTTTGTTCAGTGTTCAAGGTTCCAGGTTGAGTGGATTAATCTTCTGGTGTATCACCCTTTTTAGATAGGATTTCCCCTTAAAGTTTCTTTCTCCCTTTTCCATGGTAGTCTGCAGCATAGAGTAGAGATCCTCATTGATACATCATACAGGAACTAGCCTTGTCTAGAGGTTCTTCTCACCTTTGAGGCACCCACCCTCGTGAGAAGATCCCATTGTTTCAATCAGATAGAGGACTGGCCATTTCGTGCACTTCTTCGATTCAAGGCGCAACTCCAGGTTGACAACATTAAGGTCCAAGAGGATAATGGCCAAAACGATGACATGCAAAGGAAAAAGTCTGAGGAAATCAAGATGAAAGCCAAGGCAAAAATTTATTTGGAAAAGTTGGCCGAAGGAAATCCAAAGGTAAAGGTAACATAAAATTTTGAAGGAATAAAAAGAGAACAAAAGATCTGCAGCAATAAAAATGCGAAAGGGAGAACAAAATTCTCAACGGAAATCAAAAAGGCAAAGATGAAGCCATAAATAAAAAGACCAAGGTAAAGCCAGTCAATGGGAAAAGTTCGAGGGAAATAGAAACAATGGAAGAATTTCGAAAGAATTCAAGGGAGAAAAAAAAAAGCCGAAGGAAATGAGAATAAACGTAAAGTCTACTTAGAATAAATTCGAAAAAATTGGCAAGACAGAGATCCGAAGGAAATTGCAGACATAAAAGTCAACAGAGAAGTCAACGGAAATAGTAAACCAATGGAAAAGTCAATGGAAAAATCCGAAGGAAATTCAAGGCTAAAATAAAACCAACAAAAAAGCTAGATACAAAGGCTAAGGAGATAGCCAAGAAATCCGAGAAAATATTGACTAATATAAACAAAATAAATCCAAACATAGAATCCCGCCAAAAATAGACACGAACAGGCACACCAAAATAGGAGAAAATACATGCAAGTAAGAGCTATTTTTGGTTGACTAGTCAAATCTTTAGTTGATTGGGTGTTGAAATCAAGCTCATCTCTGGGTCAAATTCGTGCTTTCAAACGTTCCAACAAAGCTTCCAACGTTTCAATTGGAGATTTAATTTTAGCATGGCATGGATTTCATGCATACTATTGGTCAACTCAGCTCTTCAAACGTTCTAGCAGTTCATGAGGGGTTCCAATTTTGGAGGTGAGCGTAGCATTTTTGCATGATAAGAGTTTGACTTTCAACAAACCCACCGTCCAATTCTAGCGCCAAGGAGCTTTCATGTAAAGAGGAAGAAGACAAAATAGACTTTTGTAAATGCTGAGTTGAACGGATTTAGCCTTCTATTTTCAAACGTAAATCTCTTGGCTTTTGTATTTTTTTATATTAATGGCTTTTTAGCGTTGTAAAAAATAATCCCTCTTTTGGCAAGCAATTTTCTACCAAAGTTCATGCTGTAACTTTTTCTTAGAGTCAATAAGAAGAGGACTGTGTTTTTTCAATTTTCAGCAGTCGGTATAGTGTACTATTGTTATAGATTTGCCTAAATGATAGATTTTTCTTCTTCCTTGTCAAATCCGGATTCGTACCTAGTTATTAGCTGGTCATTTATGCAGGTCACGTTCTATGTTTGAACGCCTTTTGCTAAGTTTATAGTGGATACTAGTGGTTGTTTAGTGCCTTTCATCAGGTCTATCTTTCCATTTCTCTCAAGCTTAGATCATTAGATTAAACCTTTTCGTGAAATACTTGTGTATTGATCAATTGGAGTTGAAGTTCTGCCTCTTCCTTGTTTGAATCAGTGTTCTTAGAAGCTCGATTTGAGTGGATCAAACAAATTAGATGTATCATTGTTTTAGCTAGGATTTTCTTGCAAGTTCTTTCTTCCCTTTTCCCTAGATAGTTTATAGCATAGAAGTTGAGATCCTCATTGATACATTTTACAGGAACCAGCCTTCTTTGGAGGTTCTCACCATTGAGGCACCCACCCTCGTGAGAAGATCCCATTGTTTCGACTGGAAAGGGGATTAGCTATTTCAGCACGTCTTCGATTCAGGGTGCAACTCCAATTTGACAACACATCTCTCACAAAGAAGATCGACTCGATATTAACATGCAGATGATTCCCAAAAAATGATATTACATAATGGTGCATTAAAAAAACACCATATGCGTAAAATTTAAATAGATAAGGGAGCTCCCACAATAAATGTTTCATAAGGCATAGTACTTGTTGAAGGTTTTGCGAATGAGGTAGCAAGGACCTAATTGTGGAGGGAATTTGTTGTCATGTCCCCTTTTCGGAATTAAGCCAGTTAGAAGACACGTAGTCTATTTCTTATTTTTTGTAAGCTAATGGATAAAGTTAGGGAAATAAATTAATAATTATACTTTAAATTGTTCTAAATCACTCTTATTCTATAATAGGAAAATAACATTTATTTATTATTATTATTTATTAAGAGGGCCAAAAGTAATTATCGTTAAGTGGATGAAAAGTGACATTTTATTAAAAGTATTTTAAAGTACTTTTAGGGTGAAATTGGAAAAGAGAAATTATAAAAGAAGTTGGGCTAAAATTAGTCATTATTCATTATTCATTTTTCACAATCAAACCCTAATCCACAGCTTGAGCCATTGTGTTCAATAATTTCATTTGAGGACGAAAACCCTTTGATATACAGGTGTGAAGTATGAAAACCTTCTAACCCTTTGAGGCGATTTCATCTAGAAATCATAATTGTGCTTGCAAATCAAGATTAAATTTCATTTTCAGTGTGATTGAGGATCGCCTTCATTTTTCAGCCTTTGTGAAGGTTTGAAATATTTTCCAGTTTGTTGTGTTGGGGTTTAGGTGGATGTTTACTATTCTTGAAATCCTTGATAGTTGATGTTCCCTTGATTGGGTTGTCGCACACACTTGCGTGGCTATTTGGAGGGTGTTCGCCTCATATCTATGCTTGATGTCAATCTAAATTGAGGATGGCTATATGCCCTCCTTACCTTTGTTGTTGGGCATTTTTTTTGTTGCTCCCTTGTGCCCACCATGGACATTCCAGCTAGCGTCACACTCCAAAAGAGATTGCCGTACATCTACAACATATTCTAGCGTACTGTACTAGTTGGGGACTGTTGTACCTTGTTTCCAAGTTGTTGGACATTGATTGGTATTTATTGTTGAGTTTATTCATTTGTTGTGTGATTTTTGTAGGAAGGATTTGTTGTAATTAGTTTTGAATTTATAATCAGCTCCAATAAATATTATAGTTGGGTTGTTATCAGATTTGGAGTTTTAGTTTGCATGTTGTTTAGGATTTATTTCATCTTGCATAGATTCAGAAAATTACAAAAAAAATCTAGAATAGAGAAATATTATAAAAATGGATATTACAGTGGTATTAGAGCATTGATATTGCCAGCATATGGATCAGATGAAATATCATAGAGAACAAAGAAAAGAGGGTTCTTACAGATGAGATAAGTTTTTTGTAGGAAACGATCAATCGGAGTTAGAGAGATCTGGAAAGAACAATCCAGAGGACAATGAAATAATCCATGTCAAAGTTAGTCTGAGCCTTGTAGGGTATTAATTAGAATAAGACAAATCAAGGGGAAAGAAGCCATTTAGCTACCGAGAGGATTTCAGTCAATCCCCCTTTCAAAACCAAGTGCAAACACGATGCCACGAATGGGATCCCATTCACCCTAGAGAAAGCTTGTTAGCACTACCTCTCGTGTTCTTTAAGAATCAGGAGGGAAAAAGACAAGATAAATAGTAGATGTAGCTTGTTGAAGGAATTTTGTCAACAATCATAGTCTTCCCAACAAGGTGGAGTTAAAGGCTACTCTGTCATGTCCCTCTTTTGATAGGGACATGGTGGAAAGCCCTTAGCCTTAAAACCCTTCCTGGGAGCTAATGAACAAATGTAAAGGGAAGTGAGTATTGAAATGTTTTAATCAAATATGTGTAAAAGTTTTTTTTTTTTTTTTTAATTAGCTCAAAAAAATATTATTTCAAGTCTCCAAAAAATTGCAGAAATTATATCAAATTATTAGCCAAATAACCAGCGAAAAACTTGATTTTTTGGTTAAGTGTATAGTTGGAAATTTATAATAAATTTCAGAACATTGCCGTGGCTGATCCACACCTTCCAATGGCCTTGAGATGACCCCAAAGTGGGTCGCTCACCCTCAAAACCTATTCGTTGCCCTTTGTGGAATATGCAGCCCTCATAAATGTCATTCGCTGCCCTAGGATAGCCTCTTCATGCATTCGTCCAGCTCCTCCAATGGTTTGCACACCTGCAAATAACCTTTGGTGTTGAACTGCAATGTCTCCTATTTGGGTTATTAGTTTAAACAAGAATTTATTTCAACCACTTCAACAAAATATTAGTTTTCAGATTTTTCCTCAAACCCTAACAAGCTGAAATAACAAAACACTGTTGCATGTGCCTTGAAAAAAGCTCCAAAAAATATTATTTAAAATCTCAGAAAAATAGCAGGAATTATATCAAATTATTAGCCAAATACCCAGCCAAAAACCTGATTTTTTGGTTAAGTGTACAGCTGAAAATTTATAATAAATTTCAGAACATTGTCCTAGCTGATCCGCACCCTCCAATGACCTTGAAATGATCCCAAAATGGGTTGCTTACCCTCAAAACCTAGTCGCTGCCCTTTGTGGAAAATGCAGACCTCATAAATGTCATTCGCTGCCCTAGGACAGTCTCTTCATGCATTCGTCCAGCTCCTCCAATGTTCGCCCACCTGCAAATAACCCTTGGTGTTGAATTGTAATGTCCCCTCTTTGGGTTATTAGTTTAAACAAGAATTTATTTCAACCACTTCAACAACAAAATATTAATTTTCAGATTTTTCCTCAAACTCTAACAAGCTGAAATAACAAAATATTTTTGCATTTGCCTTGAAAATAGCTCCAAAAAATATTATTTCAAGTCTCCAAAAAATAGCAGAAATTATATCAAATTATTAGCCAAATAACCAGCCAAAAACCTGATTTTTTGGTTAAGTGGATAGCTGGAAATTTATAATAAATTATAGAACATTGTCGTGGCTGATCCACACCCTCCAATGGCCTTTTAATGACCCCAAAGTGGGTTGCTCACCCTCAAGACCTAGTCGCTTCCCTTTGTAGAATATGCAGCTCTCCTAAATGTCATTCGCTGCCCTAGGACAACCTCTTCATGCATTCGTCCAGCTCCTCCAATGGTTCGCTCACCTGCAAATAACCCTTGGTGTTGAAAACACCTTTTTGTTGTCAATTTTTGCGCAATGCAACTCCGTGGTGAGTTGCCCTAGGTCTGAATTCAAGGGTTTCCGTCTTTGATTCAGTTCTCTTGAACGGTTTATGTCCTCTAAGTGCAAGGCCAACTTTTCGTGCTTACACTCCAAGAAAATAGTTATCCAAAATAGCCATGAAAAATGCAAATGATCCTTCCTTTGCCTTATGTGGTCCTCCCAAGTGAAGCGCCCAAAATTGGGAAGGGAGAGTAACTTAAGGATCTCAATAGACCCTTCCCTTATGATCTTTTTTTTTTTTTTTTTCTTTTTCTTTTTAAAATAAATTAAACAATCAAGACCCTTAAAGGTCCCCTTTTAAGTAAATTAGAAAACATAAAGTACTTTTATGCATATTTGATTAAAACATTTCAATACTCACTTCCTTTTATATTTGTCCCTTAGCCCTCGGGAAGGGTTTTAAGGCTAAGGGTTTTCCACCATTACCTTATCAAAAGAGGTTTATGACATACTCCAAGCTTATAGGAGATTGTCACGAATTTACAACCTCGATTTGAGTCGAGGGATTCACCCTTTGGGCCAAGGGAGTTTCACAATCTTCTCGGAGAGATTATGTATGTTGATCATGCAACCTCCTTCACTCTAAGGAGGATGGTGAATACATAGAGAAATGTCGTCCCTTGCAAAATAGTTACGAGGCCCTTAATGGGCTTGAGGATGAGATAATAAGCATCAATAATAATTCATGAATATTTGTTCATTGAGTGTGTGAGAGTTAATTGACCTAGTTCATGTATACATGGTTAGGGTCAACTGTGATAATTTTGAGAATTTTGATGTATTGTATTCGTGTGCAGTTAAAATCACAAGTTTTGTCTTCCATACCAGTTTTATTGATCGCATCCTTATGTGCCTATAGGATTATTTGGTACCACGATCAAAGAACTACTGCATCACAAACACTTTATGAAGCACGGCTATTATCTCGAACAGACTAGTACATAAAATAGAATCAATCTGCCTCAGCTTTTCTGGATTTCCTGTGAAGCTTTTTTGTCCAACATTTCAGACGAGCTGCCTCACTCATCCTCGAGGAAAGGAAAGCTGCTTATTGCAGGTTGCAATCAAGGCAATTTGTAGTGGCATTTGTCTTTTGACACAACATGAATATGACCGTAGGGATGTTGCCACTTTAATCTCCCCTAAATATCATTTGGATGTGGTGGATTGGGGTGTTGACCCTCCTCATTGACCCGTTTGGACGTTTTTAAAATTTTTGACAATTGATCTTTGGGGTTCGTCAACCTCTATGCCTCCAATGACGTTGTCAACATGCCACTTTTGTAGTGGCTTGTTGATGAGATCTTAGATTTGATGTGGGTTTTGGGCGGGGATTTCAATATGGTGATTCGACAGTAGAAGCTTTGGGTTTGTTGGTGAATAAGAGGCGTGGTACTATATGTGTAATAAATTAGGAATATTTGACTCCAATCATTGTCGTTGCAGAGGTTCACCAAACTTTTGATCTACATTGTTGAAGCTCTTGCAGGGACTAGACGGGGTCACAAAACACCTTGTTAGAGCTATATAGGCTGAACAAAATCTCTTTTCTTTCTATCACTATTTTTATAGAGTAGTCAATGTTGTTTTTGAGGCCATCCTCTCTAATTACAATCCCATTGAATTTTGCATTATCTTTGGATTAATCTCTTAAAGAATCCACTCTAATTGAATACTTCTCATTTGTAGCATCAAAGAATGGTTGTCATATTATTCGGTCTTGGAATTTGGCTCCTCAACCCTTGGGAGAGATTGGGTGTTTGGAGTGGTGTCATGTGGCTGTTACTAGCACCATTTCTATCAGGTCTTTGGAAAATTTGCTCACCCATATGAATCATCAAGCTGAAATTGTGATATTTTGTGAGATTTCTATGGTTTCACAAGATTTAGAGCTCAAGATACCACCTTATGTGCAAAGTGGATTGTAAGAGAGCTTAATGGTAGGGAAACATGGAAAATCCTCATTAGCATTGTATTGCAACGGGATGCCCTTATAGTATAAAAACATAGAGCACTGTTGGTTTGAAACTCTCCTCATGGCTTGTGTACTAGTCAAAATTGTGGGCACATATGTTAATATTTTTTTGAAAAATCTTGGGAGGCTATCGAACCATGACTCTAATGGGATGGTGATTCTTTTTTGTAAAGACCTCCCTGTTAATGATCAGTGCCTATGGTGGTCACTCATTCTCAATTTTCATGAGTTCTTCTTGTTTGGGTCCCTTGAATCGAAGCCTTAAAATTTTAACTCAAGGCATTTGCACCATCAAAGATATGCTTTATTGTGCCACTCGCACTTGAGTTCCCTCGCCTAAATTAAAAAATTAAAAATGTAATACAAACTAACACGAGAGGGCTTTGAGTCTTCTAGTGAAATTCAAATGATAATGCTAGATGAAATATTATACAAGATCAGACTCAACTCATTCAAACCATGGTGGAGAGATTGGAGATTGCAAGTTGATACTCCTCTTTTTTAGTACAAGCCTCAATCGACTTGCCATTGGCTTTCACCCAAGCTAGTGTTATATGAGAAACTTAAACATAGATCAAATATTGGCTATGCTCCTCTGATCAGGAGTAGGGGGTTTCAAACTATTTGGAAGGGCATTGTTGGGCCAAAGAAAACTTGTTTCTTGGTGTTTGCTATATCAAGGTTTTCCTGTACTGAAGTCTACAACACATAAGCCACTCAAGCCCTAAGTGTTTGGTGTGTAATCATACATAATCCATCAAACACCTCTTTTGGTTTTGTCCCAGAGATCAAGATAGTTCGAAGTGCATAGACACTTTTTTCAAACCCTTCTAGCCTGAGATTTTCACTTGGAAAATTTCTTTGCTTGGAGATTCTGCTTTTTTTCCTACAAGATTCACATAAATTCGACATGTTTATTGCATTGATATTCTCTTTTAGCTATGCAAAGATGGAAATGTTGTTATATTTAACATTACTCATACAAAAAGAAAATTTGATGTTAATAACAAATGATGTGCTTGCAAATATTATTATGTAGATTCATGGAAAGGTTGAACAAGTGGCTTTTGAGGTGGAGCACCTCTGTACTTTGATTGGGCATTGGGGGAATGCACTATTCATTGTAAATAGGATTCCCCATCCTCAGCAAGACACTTCAGCTGAGGTGGATGCCATGATAGGGGAAGCTGCTCTCGTTCTAAGAGGAGGTCCAAAAGTAGGATGAGGTGTTCTCACCAATATAGGAGGCCATCTTCCACTTGAGGCTGTGGAGGGTGGGATCCTCTTAGGGATACTAAATTCCCCAAATGGTCCTTGATAGCTCACTAGTCTATGCCTCCCAACATAATGAAAACAAAGATGCATAGGAACCATGTAAGAAGCTGGAGTGAATTGCTGCAGCGAAGGGTTGGGACCATTTAAGTGATGATGCAATTCTTCTTGTTGGCGGGGGTGGCTTGGGTGACAAGCTAGATGATCCTCCTCCTACTGGCATAGTTTCCCTAATGGCTTAATTTGATGTTTGATTTATTGTTGATGCTTTGAATTTATAGCCTTTTGAGTCCCTTAGGGACATAGAACTTATCTTTTTTATATTAGCATATTCTTATAAGATTTTTCTAGGGGTGTGTGCCCAAGATGGTATTTTATTAATGTGATTTTATCAGACTTCTCATGGTGTGTGCGCCCAATATAACTTTCGCATGTTGTAATTCCCTTTCAACTGCTTTTTTTGTATAAAAGGCTGTAATTGTTCCTTTTTTTGAAGCAATATATGCACCCTGTGTTTGATGTTGAACGTGTCAAAAATGTCTTTTTTCGGGGAAAAATGACATGAACAAGGGCCTTGTCTTTGCATTTTATGGTTTCTGGATTTTTGCTTATGGTGCTTATTTATGTATATGTTTTCATTCTAGGAGGTTTTCCTATTTGCTTTATTGCACTATTGCCTATGGCTTGTCATATCGACAAGGTCACTAAAACATGCTCTTCTTAATTGTCTAGAGATCATAGTATAAATCTTATAGAAAATTTTCCCTCTTAGTCTCTCCATGCCACATATCTTGCATTCAAAACCTCCAAATCAAGGGCTGCTAAGAGCAAAGGCTTTTGGAAAAGATTCAATACCTTCTCTTGTTCACTCCAGTTGTGCCATTGCTTTAAGCCCTAAACTGAATAATCAATCTCAAAAGACAGAATGCATAATAATAGCTGTTCATATTTCTCTCTTTTTTTGATAGATGGTTAGGTTTAATACACTATGATTGCAGTCAAATCACTAATTTATAAAAATTATCCCTTGAAATGAGAGATTGCCTTGAGTTAATTGTTTCTAATGATTGTATTTCTGGATGTCTTGATTAAAGAAACATGACATACCTAATTTGCCTTATATAGTCTTCATAATCTGTGAATTTTGTTTCCATTTCTATGGTTGCAGGTTTCGTCAAATGTACATGCATATGGAAATTTTCAAAGAAGCAAATGTGATTGTTACTCCTACAACTGGGTACAAATTTAAAATTTATGTTGATATTAGGACATAGATGTATTATGCCAATTTTCTTTATTAAGTTTTTGGTAACTGTCCACTACAGATGATGTGCTTTTCTAAATGGCATGATATCATATGCAGTAATATAAAATCTTTAACCATTGTCTCTTGAAAATGCTTTAACCAGGTATAAGTAGACAATATTTCAGTAGAAAAGATTATTAAATATTTACTCTTAAAGAATTATTTTTTAAGTATGGGCTGAAGGATAATTGGCATTCTCTTGGACCACAGAAACAGCCCGAATAAATATTATTGCAAGCTGAAAACTGGAGAATAAACACAACTCATGGAATGATGCAGGGTGTTATCAGTATTTACTAGAGGCACTGAATTATTTACTCTCTTCGTATGTACTGAATTAGAGTTAATTTTGTTTAGAAAAAGCTAAAATGTGTAGGGATGCATGAAAAGTTTTACAATGATGTTGGCATTGCAAAGCTATACTTCCTCTTCAGATGTTTGGCAACACGACTTTAAAATGTACCATTATTCTATTATCCAGGCTAGTTTTCATGGCATGTGTGTATAGCAATAATGATTTCAATATTCTACCATACTAACAAATTTGTGATAAAATATTTTTCTGTAGTATATTCAGTATACTAGTCAAAAAGTTCAGGTTTCCATGCCTTGTATGCCGTTGGTCATCTTATTTTTAGATTTTCCACGTAAATTGAGGACACTCATATATGGTATTATTACTGTAGTCTTAAATATATTTATAGTTCAGATTCATGCGGTTAAATCTCTGGTCATGTTTCCACTTTCAAGGTACAGTGTCATGCATAACAACAGATGTGTCGGGAAAGTGAGTGTGAAGTGGTGACTCTGTGGCAGTAACTATGATGAACTCACTGTAGTACAGGGACAGATCGATGAATGTTAGGTGTGTCTAGTTGAAATATAAGTTTCAGATATGAATGTTATCCAATTGATTTAGAAGACTGGT
This sequence comes from Torreya grandis, assembly GCA_037957365.1. Taxonomy (NCBI): domain Eukaryota; kingdom Viridiplantae; phylum Streptophyta; class Pinopsida; order Cupressales; family Taxaceae; genus Torreya; species Torreya grandis. The sequence goes on along the minus strand of JARHVA010000205.1, from coordinate 313,317 downwards.
TGTAGTGAAATTAACCGTTACTGAATCTAGGTGGAGAGTTGTGGTGCCTACATCAAAGCTTGCTTATTGGTATTTTTGTGGACACAGAAGCAGAAGTTAAATCCAAGGAAGAATTAGAGAAATTCTCAATCAGGGGATACGCATCATTAGCAATCAGAGCTCCTCACAAAGATATGGAAATGGGTACCATTTGAAGTTATACTAAGCTGGTAGTATCTATTGATGTGCATTTCACAGAGCAAAATATTTATCTACTAACGGAGCAGGCTGTCCTCTGCAGGTTCATGCATCTATGCCATTCAATCAAGACAGTTATTCAAGCCATGAGAATTGGAGGTACATGGAAATACTACTATAATGATGGGGGGCAGCGACATGTGATCTAAATCCCGTGAGAAATCCAGGAGACAGTAAACTAAATGGAAGGATTCAATGTGTTATAGTGGAGGAAATTTACTTTAATAGACATTGGAAAACAAAAATAAGATTCTACTAGAATTCTATTGATTTGAAAGACAGGTACGTTGTAATCATTTGATAATGATTGAACAAATGTGTATTTAGCCTGAATACATAGGCACATATTAATACAAAAGATATGGGAACATTGTGTGAGATGGAGGAGTTTCTCTTTTGAAACTTACCAAAGAAGTGGCGCAGTGTGGAAGCTATTGGCATTGATGCCAAGTAGTGTTGATGCTAGGAGCCAATGTGTGCATTTTTATTTGGCACCAACATAGCACTGCCTCTCTATCCCAGAAGGGGTGTTTCCCCTTGACCCAACAAGGGGCTTTTGCTCTTTGTCCCCAGTGAAGGGGAGAAGGAAACAACTACCTGCTTCTCCTACACAATGGTGCACTGAAGAGTAATGGTGCAAGGATCTTTTTAGCTTGAGTTGAGATTTGATTGGTTGGCACAAAGCATTGGTATCTTGGCGCCAAGCATTGTGATGGATATGGTGTTGGGTCATAAAAGGGTCTGTTTCTCATCGCTGAAAAACATCTTCATTGTGCCAATTCTTATTCCAATAATGTGGCCGATAGATAAGAAATGTATACTATCTCTACTTGCTTGATGTTGTAAGTCCAATCTATTTATTTATGCAAATGATTCTCTACAATTATCAGGATGTCGAGAGATGCGTCCGCTCTCTTTTTGCCAAGTATAGGTCGTCTTGGACGCTTTTGGGACTTAGGGATGTTGAGGAAATGTCCCCTTCACATTTCCAAGTAGAGTGTTTTTAACTAAAACGTCCTTTGGGATGTCTCTGGCTGTTAGTGGACGTTTCAGAAATCTTTTGGGAGTAGGATGTTTGGAATGCCTAGGGTCCCCAACACTGTCAAAGGATGTCTTGGACGCCTTGGTACATTTTTTTAAAATAAAATATTGTGTAACACCCCTTTTTATGATTTATCTCTAATCTGTTTTTTTTTGTAATTTTCTAAATTTAAGCAAGCTGAAATAAATCCTAAACAACATGCAAACCAAAACTCCAACTTTGATAACAACCCAACTGTAATATTTCTTCAAGGATTTGATTATAAATTCAAAATTGATTACAATGAACCCTTATTGCAAAAATTCTACAAAAAATGAATAAAATCAACAATAAATACCAATCAATGTCGAACAACTTGGAAACAAGGTACAACGGTGCCCAATTGGTACAGCATGCCATAATACGTTGCTGTAGATGTACGACAGTCCCTTTTGGAGTGTGACGCACGCTGGAATGTCCATGACAGGCACAAGGTGGTAGCAAGGAGAATGCCCAACAACAAAGGCAACAACGAGGGCGTACAACTGTCCTCAATTCAGGGTTACGCCAAGCATAGATATGGGATGAACATCCTCCAAATAGCCATGCAGGTGTACAACAATCCAATCAAGGGAACATCAGCTACTGAGGGTTCTCAAGAACAACAAACATCCACCTAAACTCCAATGCAATAGTTTGAAAATTATTTCAAACCCTCACAAGGGATGGAAAAATAATGGCAATCATCAATCACACTGAAACTAAAATTTAGTTTTTGGTTTGCAAGCACAATTATGATTCTTGGATGGAATCACCTCAATGGGTCAAAGAGTTTTTGTCCTCCACACTGTGTATATCAGAGGGTTTTCATCCTCAGATGAAAAGATTGAACACCATGGCTCAAGCTATGGATTAGGGTTTGATTGTCAAAGATGAATAATGAATAATGTAATGTCCCTTTTAGGACATATGTAGATTATCCACAAACCCTGACACCAACATAAACAATTTCTGATTTTTATGTCAAACCCTAACAATAAAATTTCGAGTACCGAAAATACAAATTTAGGGCAACAATTGCAATATTCTATTATTAAAGATACTTGCCAAAATTCCATAATTATTACATCCCACAAAATTCCTTCAAATTTGATTTTTGCATACAAATATAGGTCTGAGAAATTACAAATAAATACCAACTAAATGCTTAACTGAAAATATATTAAAATCTCCAACAAGCTACCCCAAAAACTATAGATTTTGTCTCGCAAGTGGGTCTCCACCCTAGGGAAGACCTTGCAAGTGGGTCGTTGACCTAAAAAAGTCTTGCAAAGAGGTTTGCCACCCTCCAAAGGGTCACCAACAGCTATGCCCCTGTCCCAATGTAATGCCCCCATTTTCGGTTTCTCTTGCAGCACAGTCGGAGTTGACTTTCTGTGTTGGTGATAGCCTAATCCTCTAGAGGAGTATTTCAATGTCACCAGGGTGTTCGAGTTCAGTGGATCGAGTTGGCACCTTCAGAGTTGGCTCTGTTTGCTCTTGGCCGTTACTATTTTCAGTAAGTCGGGAACAATGTCGGTTCGGGATTTTCAGAGTGGGGTTGGATCCGTCTCGTCGAGGGCTTTCCGACGAGATATAGATCATTGGTTTCTGACACCATCTTGGCCATTGTTTTAAAGTCCATAAATTAAAAATTATTATTTAATATTGGACTTTGGTGCCTAGGCACAACAACTTAATGTTGTTTTAAAAGAGGATACTTTAAGGGTGATGTTGAGAAAATAATTAAAGAGAATTATAATTTATTTTCCTTCTCATGTTTTATCCCATATGCAAGAGGATTTTAGAAACTCCCAGTTGAAAAAGTATAAAAGAGGGAAAAATGCTCACGTTTGGAAATGCTTGAATATATGATTTTGTTGGCTATTTGCTTTGCTAGGGTTTTCCCTGAGAGGGTTTAAAGGATTGAACCCATAAGGCTTTTGGGAATGAAAACTCCCTTCGGTAACAACATTCTACAGATGTGCAATACCATCCAAAGGTGCTTGTGAGGTGGATGCATTCAGTATTCGCTGTTGTGGTTCAATGGAGTAAAAGAATAATGCTGGTTATGTCATTTGTGGAGCCTAGGGTTTCTGCAGATAATTATTCAATCATTGATAACGAAGCCTCTCTTTGGTTGGCATAACTAAGGAGGTGAAAGATCCTCCGAAGGGTTGCTTTTGAGAGTGGGGAGTATTCAACTCTTCACATTTGGGCACATTGCATTTTTGAAGCAACATCCATGGAGGTTGATTTGATGAGTGTATGCAGATTTTGAGTTGTTGTCTCCAAGTTTTGGTACTATTCATTGCAAGGAATAAAGGTGCTTCTATTTGGAGCATTTTGGCAAGGGTTTGGTGTGGTTTAGGAGGCATTATCAGACTTGTACGATTGCTGGTTAGGGGTGTCTTTAGATTAAAGGAGACCTGCATATTTACTCATATCTCTTGATTGAAGGGGCTGATTGTTCTAGGCATTGTTGCAAATTGTTTTTATCGGAAAGGCAATCATTTTATGCATAATTGGAGGACTCCATTTGGCTGTAATTATTTATTGTTCATGCTGCAAGCTTCAGCAGGGGCGCCCTAGCTAGGAGGGGCGATATCATGGTTTAAAGGCTTCAAAAATTCCAGAATCTTCACCATCATCATTGCTGATCACTTCCAGGTTCTTTTATGGTTTTGGCATACTATTTTGAGTTTATGTAATTATTATGCTTGCTGCAATTTTACTTCAGACTTTGTAATTTCTAAGCAAAGGACAATTTCAGCCTCCAATGAATGTAAATCAGCTTGTCTTGATATACAAATAAAAGAACTATAAGGTTATTGCATCATTCTTAGTCATTACTCAATTATTGGGTTGCATACCAACTGTTTGACAAAATACCAGTTGGCTGTAGTTCTCTTTGTGCTTGTGCTTAGGTCATATATATGCATTGAAAAGAACAAAATAAGTCATTCTTGCACTTAGATTGTAGGATAGTCATCATAGAGTTTATTTTGAAGCTTTGGAAGCATTCTCATATCATTTTGCAAGCAAACAATAATTCTGTAACAGCAATGTTACACTTTGTATTTGAATTGTTTGACAATATCCCTAGAGTGCGAAACATCATTACTTCATACATATATCAACAACGGATACTACAGTGGTATTAGAGCTCAAGTTCTTGCCATCCTATGAGGTCAAATTCAGACATGTAGATGAAAATATGAGACATGTAGCTTAGCTTTGCATGTGAGTGATCAACACTTGCATGGGTGTTCATAGTTGGGCAGTTGACAGGTTTGAATAGTGAATGTGAGATCATGGAAACTCTCTTGGAGAACGATCTGTGTGACAAACTTTTGGATGTAGGTTTGAACCTTAAATCTTTGCATTGGTCAGATGAGAGACTTCTCAGCCCTGTGGAAGAAGTTGAGACATGTTTATCTAAAGTTCCTCAGCAACTTCCTCATGAAATGCCGCTGACTGTAGGTATTTTAAAGACTTGGTTGTGTGAGCCTAAGTTGTCGAAGCATCCAGATGAGAATGTAAGATTGGCGGTTATCACATATATTAGTGAAATCGTGAGAATTTCAGCTCCTGAAGCACCTTACAATAATGATTTAATGGAGTTCCTACAGCTGATTATTGAAAGTTTTCATGGGTTGGGTCATACTACAAGTCTATCTTTCAAAAAGATTGCAAGGATGTTAGAAATCATGGCACAGGTCAGGTCATGGGTCTTTTTGATTGACCTTAAGTGTAATGATTTACTTCTTGAAATGTTCCATTGTTTCTTTGATAAAATCAGAAAATATCATGCAGATGATGTTAAAGCAGCCATGCAAACTACCTTGTCTCTAATTTTAGATGAAGATGATGATATCTCCAAGATGCTATTATCTAACTTGCTAAGCATTTGGAGAAAAGAACAGCTTGTTTCACCTGCAGAACATGAGTTGTCAAGAACCTTGGTTGAGCAGAAAATTGAGAAACTTAAAGATCAGTTAACAGAAGAAGAAGCTATTGCTTGTGGTCTACAGGTTACAAGGATCCCTAAAATGAGCAAGAACCAAATGAGAAGACAAGGCTTATGCTTCTCTTGCAAGGAATTTCGGGAGCCTAACCACCAATGCACAGATAAAAGGGACTCACAAAGTGATGATGGGTTGGCAGAGGAGGTTACTTTCAGCACTCAAGAGGTTGTTATCAGCCCTGATAACAATTCTGATTTTTATGACATCAGTCATTCTCCTGAGTCTAGTAGTGATTTAAATGTTATGGCACAAGAGGAAAAAGTTGTAGAAGATACTTCTAATGTTGGCACACAAAATATGAGTGTCAATCACGAGGAAAACCAGGAGGATAAAAGCCATAACAATTGTGATTTTTGTGACAGCAGTTTGATCTGTTTGCATCAGCGTGAGGATACTGCTATTACACATGATGATGAGGACTCACCCAATGCAGACACTAGTTTTGGATGATATTGATGCAATAGGCGTTGTGGATTCATGCCACAATGAGTTTGATTTGGTATACCAAACCTTAGAAGATGGGAGTAAAACTGAAGAGCTGCCTAATGGAGATGATTCCGAGGATTGTTTATCGGATGTGCATGCATCTATTTTGATAGGGGAAGTGTGCATTGATATTGGCAATTCAACAGTCTCTAGGATGTCAGTTGAGCCATCCTAGGAGATTCATAACATCAGTAGAATTGATGAGGATGTGTGCGAAGTTGATAGCACACATGAGGATTCTTACCAATCGGTGAGTGATGATGATTCAACGTCTTTCTATAGTGCAAATTTCAAATCAGAGAATTTGTGTGGGGACAATTTGTCAATGGGATCTAATCATTTAACAGGGCAATTCAAGGTGAACAAAGGCATGATTGCTGCAGCCATAGAACACTTTGATGTTGCTCAGCGGTTGTTGGTAGACTCCAAAAACACAGGAGCACTTTGATAGTGAACTTTCCCTTGCCGAGTTTTAGGCACTTAAGAGATGCGGTTGGAGTAATGAAGAATAATTACCAACAGCGGTTACCAGACATAGATCTTCTTCTCATGCTTGATGGTATTCTAAGGGGAAAGGAAGAGGAGGTTGATGAGCTCACCTATGAGCTTGAGGTCACCACAGACTCCTTGAAGAGCGCTTCAAGAGTCAAAGCTATGAATAGATGAGCTTATCGTGGAGTTGAGCATAGCACAGTCTTCATCTCCAACAGTTACAGTTTCGACTTCTATGATAGTTATTAGTGATGAGCATGCACCCACGAATAGTGGTAAGGAGTACTTTGTGGATGTGGCTACATCCATTACAGTTACAGATGTAGGCCATATAGATGGGATGATTGTTTTGGATGAGTGTAACAGGGAGCAATATGTTGCACCAGGTGTTCCTGAGGTTAGTCCCATTTCAGGTGATGCAGAGCAGATGATTGATAGCTCTTGCAAAGAGTTGGTGGATTTCCCTAAGAGTTGTGTGACAGATCACCACACTACTCCATCTGTTTCACAGGGGACGTGCAGGACATCTTTTAGTGGGGAGATCGATTCTCATGTTGATTTGCTTCCAGGATTTGTTTCCCTCTCCTGGAAGCAAATTAGAGATTGCATCCTATGCAGCTGATTGTGATCAACAACTTATGAGCCACAGAGATGGAGAGATCAGCTGAAGGTTACTGAGGATAAGGTTGTTCAAACCTTAACTCGTATTGACAGTACCCACAAGTTTGTTGAGGATCTCTTTTGGATGGCACAATTGGAGGAAAGGCAGATAGGGGTAATAGCGAGCACTTCCATATCTGATTTGTGAACTATCCAACATGCTATGGAGTGGATTAAATCAGAATACCTCCAATTGCTTTCAGATCGAGACTTTGCTATTGGGTATTGGTGTCCCCAAGAGTACCCCTTTAAATTTTTTTCGATCTTTTTGACCCTTGTTAATTGTGGGTCATGTTGTCGCTTTCTCGTTTAGTTTAATTTTTGGTTTTGCTTTAATGCTTTCATTTGCAGACTTGCTCAAAATTGTCTCTAGGAAGTCATAAAGCCACTTGCAAAATGCTCACGTGCTTAAAGTCGTTCAATTTTTCGTCGTAGACCAAATCGGAGTTTTATTGAGTCTTTACTTCCTTCAAAAAGATAACTAAGTTGCCTCTAAAAGTCTGCAACCTTCATTTTGAGACCAAATCAGGATTTCATCATGTTGCGACTTGTTTCTATTTTGAAATCAGTTGAAGCCTACAAAATTTCTGAGCATTTAGCAAACAAGTCAAGGCTTTCAAAAATCCGCAATTATAACCTTATAGACCAAATCGAATTTTTAGGACTGCATTACTTCACTTCTTATCAAGTCCTTAAAACTTCCACATAGCAAGAGTAAATCGGACATTTTTGCAGTCATTACTTATTCTTTGATTTAATAAGTCGATGCATCCAAAAAGTCCTTTATTTTAAGATTGAAGTGTAAATCGGGATTGGCTTATGTGATTACTTCTTTTGTGAAGCAAGTGGCTTTAAAAAGTCCTCAATACAAAGGAAAACTTAACCATAACTTTTTTAAGTCATTACTTCTTTCTCTTTTATAAAGTAAGTAATGCACCTCAAAAAGTCCTCAATACAAAGGGAACTTCTTTAAGTCATTACTTAAGCTCAATCGGAACTTTTTAAAGTCATTACTTATTTCTCTTTTATAAATTAAGTAATGCACCCCCAAAAGTCCTCAATACAAAGGGAACTTTTTAAAGTCATTACTTAAGCTCAACCGGAACTTTTTTAAGTCATTACTTGTTTCCTTTTTATAAAGTAAGTGACGTTAAAAAGTCCTCAATACAAAGAAAAGCTTAATCGGAACTTTTTTAAGTCGCAACTTATTTCTCTTTTATAAACTACTGCGCCTCAAAAAGTCCTCAATACAAATGGAACTTTTTTAAGTCATTACTTAAGCTTAACGAAAACTTTTTTAAGTCATTAATTATTTCTCTTTTATAAAGTAAGTACTGCACCCCCAAAAGTCCTCAATACAAAGGGAATTTTTTTAAGTCATTACTTATTTCTCTTTTATAAAGTAAGTAATGCACCTCAAAAAGTCCTCAATACAAAAGGAACTTCTTTAAGTCATTACTTAAGCTTAATTGGAACTTTTTTAAGTCATTACTTATCTCTTTTATAAAGTAAGTAATGCACCCCCAAAAGTTCTCAATACAAAGGGAATTTTTTTAAGTCATTACTTATTTCTCTTTTATAAAGTAAGTAATGCACCCCAAAAAGTCCTAAATACAAATGAAACTTTTTTAAGTCATTACTTATTTCTCTTTTATAAAGTAAAGTAAGTAATGCACCCCCAAAAGTCCTTAATACAAAGAGAAAGCTTAAACGGAATTTTTATGACTAAAAAATGAGTAAGGCAGCCCTCCAAATCTGCCATGCAAAGGCAAGTAGACCAAAGCAACTCTTTGTTCTCTCCCAATTGAGCCCACTTCTCATTATGTGCACTGAAAGTTTCCCTGAAATTTCATAATAGCATGATTCCCGAAAAACTAAAATTGATCATATGCATATGAATGAACTTGACAAATGTTGAGTTACATGTTTGTTCAATTTTTTTATAGGAACATTTTAAGTTGTGCATATATTTATGAGAGGGAAGTTGTGCCAAATGTCTTACATACAAGAGAGATTTTTAGAGACAGAAGAGGCAGGAAGCTTAGGAGAAGTAATTTTCACACAAGAAGATCCCAATCTTGCAATTGCAAAAGCTTTAAGAAAGAGAGGAAAAGGAAAATCTTAGGCAAAAACACATCCAAGCAATATGAGATATCAGTACAAAGGTGCAAGCAACTGAAAATAATCATGTCTTTTCGCACAAAAACTCTAAAAGACATCATGGGTGAAATGCAGCTACTAGAAGAACAGGTTGGAGCAGCTGGATAATTGTATCTATTATATTACAAGTTATACACTTGACAAGCCTCGAGCATCCTTTGAAGACTTCCTTCCGCTTCTCCAGAAAAAGATAGATGAAGCTATCACTCCTTTTACTTGCAATTCAATTGAGAAGCTGATTAAACTTCACGGTGATGTCAAGGAATTAGAACCCAGCTTGACAAAGGTAAACACATTCGGAAAGATCCTAGAGAGTCCCTAAGGTTCAAAATAGAGACTGAAGCTATTGCAAAGGTTGATGGAGGAGAGGTGCAATACATATTTGATGGAACATCCAATACCGGAATAAGAACAAGATTGAGGCCGTGTAGCTGGATTAACTTTCTCTTCTTTCTTCTTAATTTCCTTTCCTTCTCTCTGAAAAAGTAATTAAGTAATTACGCTGAGCTGTAAAAACTTAAGTAATTGGTTTAAAAGCCATTACTTCAAGTTATTTGAAAAAGTCAATTACTTGGAAATAGGTGGTAGACATGCAAAATGGAAGATTCTATTTTAATTTGAAAATCATCCATGCCATATAATGAGGGAATTGTGAAGAAAGACTCTCAACTGTCTCTAGTTTTATAGCTTGCACATGGGGGAAAAGTAATTAATGTTTCTTATTTGTATTTGTCTTCTGGACACTATAAATATAGGAAGAAGCCTACGGGCTAAGGATCAAAACATTTTGGCAAAAAGCTATTGTAACTCGTGCATTTTTAAGATTTCAAACGTTGTGTTGAAAAGCTTCGATGTGATTTTGTGAACCAGTCTGGATTGAATGAAGGAAAGTCTATTTCTGGCGAATTTGTGTTATGGAATTTTGCTGAACATTCTATTAAGATCTCATGATGAACTTTGTGTTATTTTGGATCTGAGGTAGAATTTATTCCTTCTCTTTCTTGCTGAAAGTGTGATTTTCTTGTTTATTTATGATTGCGTGGATGTAGTAAACTCTGAAATCTATTTATTGTTAAGCACGTTTTCCCCCTTCTGTTACTACTATATATTCCCCTCTTCTCCAATATTCAACAAACATAGTTTCTTACTTGCTACCAAATTACCTAGCTATGGTTCATGAGCTGAGACAATTAGAGTAAAACTCTAGAAATTAGTTATTAGGATCCACAACCTCAATAGATAAACATTTTATATGGGAGCTTCACCATTAAATAAAGGAGATTTATCTCATGATTGCCTTTGTTTTAAACTGTGCATAAAATCTAGCCAACAGGTATGCAGAGAGGACTTGCAGGTTATCTACCCAATTAGCCATCCAGAATCAAAGACATGAGCCATCATCCGATTCGAGTGATAAGGAGTGTGTTCCCCATAACTATGATGGTCAACCATTGACACAGGTGGGTGCTTTTTATTTTAACTGCATAGTGAGGAGTGCTCATCATTTTTCCTTTAGTCCACACACATATGACTTGATGTTGCGTAAGTGTGGATTGGCTCAGGATTTATGCCATCCTTTGTGGGATGAAGGGTTGCTGTTTATAGAAGATGGAACTAGGGATTGTAGGTGGCTGACTCAGATACATTCAGAGGACTACTTGCAGGGTCAGAGATCAGATTACCATCATGGTGAAATGTACTAGATAGAGTTTGCAATTTCTTTGTCTCGAAAATTTGCATTGGAGACAAGGCTTCAGAGAGGTTGCAGTGTCAGTAGGCATGATGGCATGTTTAGTTTTTACAGTAGTGATGGAGGAGAGTTATATCATTCTCTTGATTTGAGAGGAGTAGTTTCATATCTTGCAGCACCTATGTTGGATAGTCAACACATCCATAGGAGTTTTGTAGGGGATGATAGGGGATGTAGAGGTTCAAAGACTTCGAGACTTATTTACCTCTTCATGATTGATGGATGTGAGGTTTTGATGTGTTGGGATCCAGGTGGTGACAGGTTTGGCATGTCAGTTCAATTGGATTCCGTTGAGTTGCTTCACCACCCTCTACATGGTGAAGATTATGTCAGAGTAGCATAGTGGAAGTCAATGGGTGTTGTGTATGGCAAACTTCCATATTTGCTTTGTGACCCAGGGGTTCCTATGTCTAGCAGATTGTTCGACACTGGGGTAGTTACTTGCATTGATGTTGAACATGGTTTTACCTCTACCCAACAAATGCAGTGGAGATGCTATTGCACATTTTTCCGGATGATTTGGGATCTTGGTGTTCAGTTTTGGCATGCAGATGCAGATTGCTTGAGGGCAAGCAATCTTTGGGAAGGGCAGACTGTAATGTCCCCATTTTTGGTTTGTCTTGCAGCACAGTCGGAGCTGACTTTCTGGGTTAGTGATAGCCTAATCCTCTAGAGGAGTATTTCGATGTCACCAGGGTGTTCGAGTTTAGTGGATCTAGTTGGCACCTTCTTAGTTGGCTCTGTTTGCTCTTGGTTGTTACTATTTTTAGTAAGTCGGGAACAGTGTTGGTTCGGGATTTTCAAAGTGGGGTTGGATCCGTCTCGTTGAGGGCTTTTCGACGAGCTATAGATCATTGGTATTCGACATCATCTTGGCCTATGTTTTAAAGTCTGTAAATTAAACATTATTATTTAATATTGGACCTTGGTGCCTAGGCACAACTTAATGTTGTTTTAAAAGAGGGGACTTTAAGGGCGATGTTGAGAAAAGAATTAGAGAGAATTATAATTTATTTTTCCTCTCATGTTTTATCCCATATGTAAGAGGATTTTAGAAACTCTCAGTTGAAAAAGTATAAAAGAGGGAAAATTTGGAAATGCTTGAATATATGATTTTGTTTTCTATTTGCTTTGCTAGGGTTTTCCCTGAGAGGGTTTAATGGATTGAACCCATAACGCTGTTTGGAACGAAAACTCCCTTCGGTAACAACATTCTACAGATGTGGAATACCATCCAAAGGTGCTTGTGAGGCGGATGCATCCAGTATTCGCAGTTGTGGTTCAATGGAGTAAAAGAATATTGTTGGTTATGTCATTTGTGGAGCCTAGAATTTCTGCAGATAATTATTCAATCATTGAGAACAAAGCCTCTCTTTGGTTGGCATAACTAAGGAGGTGAAAGATCCTCTGAAGGGTTGCTTTTGAGAGGGGAGTATTCAACTCTTCACATTTGGGCTCATTGCATTTCTGAAGCAACATCCATGGAGGTCGATTTGATGAGTGTATGCAGATTTTGAGTTGTCTCCAAGTTTTGGTACTATTCATTGCAAGGAATAAAGGTGCTTCTATTTGGAGCATTTTGGCAAGGGTTTGGTGTGGTTTAGGAGGCATTATCAGACTTGTACGATCGCTGGTTAGGGGTGTCTTTAGATTAAAGGAGACCTACATATTTACTCATATCTCTTGATTGAAGGGGCTGATTGTTCTGGGCATTGTTGCAAATTGTTTGTATCGAAAAGACAATCATTTTATGCATAATTGGAGGACTCCATTTGGGCGTAATTATTTATTGTTCATGTTGCAAGCTTCAGCAAGGGTGCCCTAGCTAGGAGGGGTGATTTCATCATTTAAGGGCTTCAAAAATTCCAAGAAAATTCCAGAATCTTCACCATCATCATTGCTGATCACTTCCAGGTTCTTTTATGGTTTTGGCATACTATTTTGAGAGTATGTAATTGTTGCAACCTGGAGTTGCACCCTAAATCAAAGATGTGCTGAAATGGCCAATCCTCTCTCCGGTTGAAACAATGGGATCTTCTCACGAGGGTAGGTGCCTCAATGGTGAGAAGAACCTCCAGAGAAGGTTGGTTCCTATAAGATGTATCAATGGATCTCTACTTCGTGCTGCGAATCTACCATGGAAAAGGGAGAAAGAAGCTTGAAAGGGAAATCCTACAAATGACGGTGATACACCAAAACGTTGATCCACTCTACTTGGAACCTTGAACACTGAATCAAACAAGGGAAGAAGAAGACCTTTGATATCAATTGATCACTTTGCATAAATATTTCATGAGAAGGTTCGATCCAATGACTAAAATATGAGGTAAAACGATGGAGAGGGGTCTGATACAAGACACTTTGCAGCCACCTAACATCCACTTATAGCTTCAACAAAAGACATATAGAACACTGAAGATGACCTGCATAATATGATAAGTTAGCAATTAGGTACAAATTAGAATTTGGAAAGGGAGAGAAATCTACCACATATGCAAATTACTGAATGAATATACACTATGCTAGCACTTGAAATTTGAAAGTACAGTCCTATTGATTGAAGAGGCTACACAACTCATCAATGGTAGAGTCTAGTCTTGCGAAGAGAGGGATACAATTCAAGGCTGAAAAACCAACTTATATAGAAAATTACAACAACGAAGAGTTGGCGTTTGAAAAAATAGGAGAGGCTAAATTCGTCCAACTCAGCCTTTACAAAAAGTCTATTTGTCTTTGCTTGAAGCTCCTTGGCGTTAGAGGAAATGGACGGTGAGTTTGTTGAAAGTCAAACTCTTATCATGCAAAAATGTTACGTCCACCTCCAAATATGGACTTCTTTTTGAGTTGTTTGATCGTTTGAAAGCATGAGATAAACAAGAGCATGCATGAAATCCACACCATGCTAAAATTAGAACTCAAATTGAAAGATTGGAAGCTGAGTTGGAACGTTTGAAAGCACGAGTTTGACCCAAAGATGAGCTTGACTTCAACAACCACTCAACTGAAGCTTTGATCAGTCAACCGAAAATAGCTTTTGTTTGCATGTATTTTCTCTTATTTTGGTCTACATATTCGTGGCTTGTCTATTTTTGGTGGGATTCTATTTTCTGATAATCTTATCTATATTTGGTCTATTATTCTATTTCAACCCCCTAGCCTAATTCTTTTGGATATTCTTTTGTTATTTGCAGATTTCCTTTGGTCTCGGATTTTTTGTTATCTCCTTTTAATTTCTGCGGATATATGCCTCGGGCTTTCTGGTTTTCAAATTCCCGCGGGCTTTCTATGTTATCTCCCTTGAATTCTTTCTGAATTCGTTGTTTCTTGCCCTTAAATTCTTTCGGAATTCTTCCATTGTTTCTATTTCCCTCGGACTTTATGTTTTCTGCACCTTTGTATTTTTTGTGGACTTTTTGGAGGTTGCGGACTTTTGTGTTGTATCCCCTTTGTTTTTATTCTATTTATGTTGGGTTTTTTCTTTCTCCTGAATTTCTTCGGACTTTTTGTTCGAAGGAATTCGTCACCTTTGTGGGGTCCTGCAATCGACCAAGTGCCCTCCGCAATGGTAGGTGTCTCTCCTCTGTGCCCTTTGGGAAAATTGGAAAGGTCCACTTCACCGACCAAGTGCTCTCTGCAAGGGCTTCTGTCTCTCCTCTGTGCCCTTCGGGAAAATTGGAAAGGTTCAGCCACCGACCAAGTGCCCTTCGCAAGGGCAGGTGTCCTTCGGAACTGGGTTTTTGGAAGAATTGAAGGGCACCCGGGATTTTTGTAGGGCACCTGGGCTTTTGGAAGGCACCCAGGTTTTTTGCGAACTTTTGGAGGCTGCGGACTTTTCTGGCCTCTCCTTTGGCTTTATTCTTGTTGGCTGCGGGTTTTTGTTTGAAAATTCTCTGAATTATTCCTTCGGACTTTTGTCCGAAGGATATCTTCCTTCCTTTTAATTTCCTTTGCTTTTGTGCATATTTCTAACCTTGCCTAAGGCATTAATTAACGTATTGTATGCAGTAACCCTATAAGAATAACCATGTTTGCGCATCGCATGCAAAACAACCTCTGCCTTTTCAAATAGTCTAGATATGCAGTATGTCTTAACAAGTAGAACATATGTATCTTCAGTCGCAACCCAGGGCACCTGTAACATCCTCAAGTAGATCATCCCATGCTTTATATGACGGCTGTAGATGGCTATTTAAGGACCCCAAAAACTGATTTACAAGACAAACTGGTACCATAAGACCATCTTCCGAATAGTAAGGTTGACAATTTTGGCTTGTGGAAGAATTGTCAATAGTAATTATTATGCTTGCTGCAATTTTACTTCAGACTTTGTAATTTCAAAGTAGAGGACAATTTCAGCCTCCAATGAATGTAAATCAGCTTGTCTTGATATGCAAAGAAAAGAGCTATAATGTTATTGCATCGTTCTTAGTCATTACTCAGTTATTGGGTTGCATACCAACTGTTTGACAAAATACCATTTCGCTGTAGTTCTCTTTTTGCTTATGCTTAGGTCATATATATGCATTGAAAAGAACAAAAGAAGTCATTTTTGCACTTAGATTGTAGGACAGTCATCAGAGAGATTATTTTGAAGTTTTGGAAGCATTCTCATATCATTTTGCAAGCAAACAATAAATCTGTAACAACAAGGTTACACTTTGCATTTGAATTGTTTGACAATATTCCTTGAGTTGGAAACATCTTTACTTCATCCATACATCAGCAAGGAATACGACACCCAAAACCTTGCAAATTGTTGTGCTCCACAAGATGATGCCATAGAAACTACAAATTGATCAATTCTACCCCTTGCAACCCCTAAAATGATGTTGTCTTGCTGAAGGTTAAGGGTTTCCATTCTTATCTTCAGATTTCTAGAGAAGGTTTTTGTCTTCAATGGAAATAAGTAAAGCAATTTGTGCTTAAACTCGAAATTTCAATTCATAAACATGGTAACTTATCAAAATGAACCTCCTTCCCCTTTTTGTATCATTCTCTTCTAAAAGCCCTTCCAAAAGTTGCATTCCACTTGGAGGGAATATTTGAACATTTTAAAAAGTACATGCCTTGTAACTTCACATAAGGGCTAAACTAGTCCATGACCCACAGGCCCCCTTTTCAAGTCAAAATTGGAAAATATTTATTAAAAGTACATTTTTACAATTTGAAAAAGAGACCCAAGGTTTTCTCTTTGATTTTTCCTTCTCTTAGCCTATAGGAAACTACATGGAAATAGGCTAAGGGTCTTCAACCGCTCATATTTGAGAAGGGGCCATGGCAGTCCTCCCTTCTCAAAATTGCTTGTCTTGAAGCAATTGTAAGTTTGGATGCTGTAAGATGCCTACCCCTTCCCAAGTAGCATCCTCAAGAGGCAAATTCTTCCAACGAACGAAGTATTCCATGATGCTTCGGTTCCTAAGTTTTCTGTCCTGAAACTCTATAATAGAATCCAAAACCAAAATCAACTTGCCTTCATCATCAAGTGGCGACAAATCAATAGGAGTGATGTGTTGCCCAAGTGCCTTTTTGAGGCATGAACCATGAAATACATTGTTGAATCTGGCTACCTTTAGCCAACTCTAGCTCGTAAGCAACTTCTCTAACCCTCCTTAGAACTTTGTAGGGACCATAAGAGTGGGGTTTAAGCTTTTCTGCTCCACTTTGCTTGATGGAAGATTGTTTATATCGTTGTAATTTCAAAAATGCCATGTCACCTACCTCAAAAGTTCTCTCTGTCCAATGCTGGTCTGCATACAATTTATGTTGGTTTTGAGCATGCTGAATATTTATATTGAGCTACTTCAAAATTTCAAGGCTCTGCTATACCAAATCCGCAACCTTGGGTACTATATTATCGGTTAAAATCAGGTCTACAAAAGAGAAAGCGTCATACCCATACAAGGCGTTGAAGGGTGACATGCCAATTGAAATGTGGTATGATGTATTATAGCAAATACTCAGTCATGTACAACCACTTATTCTATGCTGTTTTCTGCCTTGAAATGTAGCTTCGGAGGTATCCTTCCACCCATTTGTTCACTATTTCAGTCTTCCCATTGGTTTGTCAGGGGTACCTAGTACTGGGAGACAACTCTATGCCCACCAAATGGAAGAGTTCTTGCCAAAAAAAACTCCTGAACCCACTGCCCCTGTCACTTACAATGTTCTTAGGCAGCCTATGAAGTTTAAATACTTATTTGAAAAAGATATCAGCCACTATGGGAGCATTATACTTGGCTGGAAGTGCAAAAAAATGTGCATATTTAGTGAGTCTATCCACCACTACGAACATACTATTCTTACCTTGTGCCATGGGCAGCACCGTGATGAAATCCATTGATATGCTTTCTCATTTTTGTGTGGGAATCAGCAGGGGATGCAAAAGTTCAGTTGAAAAAGTGTGTTCATCCTTGTTTCATTGGGAAACAATGCACTCTTGGATGTATTGATGAATCTCCCCTTTAAGGTTCTTCCAAAAGAACCTCACCCTTGCTTGTATGTTTTGAAGTACCTTGGATGACCAGCCATAGGAGTATCATGTACAACCTTCATTATTTGTTGTTTCAACTTGGACTTAGGGGTTAAAAAGATCATATTTTTGTATAAAATCAGACCATCAACCACCTTGTACCTTCATCAACTTTACCTTCTATGATAGTTGTAGTAAATCCATCTTGTGCATACTCAGCTGTGATTACAGCTTTCCAATCCGTTGTAAGTTCACTCATAGAACATAAAACGGGTCTCCTGGACAATGCATCAACAACTACATTGTTCTTCCCCTTGACATATTCAATATCAAAGTCACAAGATTGCAACTTACTCAGTTATTTTTGCTACCTATCACTCAATCAGTTTCACTTAGGAAATACTTCAAGCTATTGTGGTCCTTTTTCATTACAAATCTTTCACAAATCAAATATTGTCTGAAGTTGGCCAAAGCATGCATGATGGCCAACATTTCTTGGTCATAGATGGAAAATCTATGATCCATTTTCTTGAGTTTTCTATTTTCAAAAGCAATATGATGTCCTTTTTGTATTAAGACAACCCCTATACCTTCCCCGGAAACATCACATTTCAAGACAAATAGAACGGTGAAATCTGGAATAACAAATACTGGCCAAATACTCATCACCTTCTTGAACTTTTCAAAGGTCTCCATGGCTGTTTTTGACCAGCTGAAAGCTCTTTTCTTTGTAAAGTTTGTTAGTGGGGCAACAAGCTGTGAAAATCCCTACCTAAACTGCCTACAGTAGTTGCATAAACCAAAAAACCCCCTCAAATATGTCATTGTAGTGGGTGTTGGCCAATCCATAATGTGGCTTATATTTTTTGTTGGTCCACATGGACCCATTGGGTATTGATTATGTGCCCCAAATACACAATTTCATAAATTCCAAACTCACATTTGGATGCCTAGGCGAAGAGTGCTTGCTGTTCCAAAACTCCCAAAACTATGTCCAAGTGTTGTAGATGTTCCTCCCATGTTTTAGTATAGACAAGAATATCATAAAAAAAAAAACCGACACAAATTTCCCAAGTATTGCCTAACAACATGATTCATGTATGATTGAAAAGTGGTGGGTGCATTGGTTAAACCAAAGGGCATTACCAAAACTCATAGCCTCCAAAGTGACATCTAAAAGCGGGTTTCTATACATTTTCCTCCCTTACTTGGATTTGATGGGTACCCAGTTTTCAAATCAATCCTGGAGAAGTAAATTGATCCATGAAGCTTATCAATCAAGTCATCAATTCTAGGTATGGGATACCTATTCTTGATAGTTTTCTTGTTCAACAAGCAATAGTCTACACACATCCTCATTGTTCCATCCATCTTCTTCACAAGCACAACTGAAGAAGCAAAAAAGGCTAGAACTTGGCCTTATGTGACCTATCTCCAAAAGCTCTTTGATAGCTTTTTCAATTTCTTACTTGTAGGATCTTGGGTGGTGGTAAGGTATAGTAATTACTACTTTGGTACCTGGTATTTGCTCAAAACCCCTATCTAGAGGTAGCTCATGAGGAATACTACCAAACATCTTTCCATGGCTTTCAAGGATGGACTGAATATCCATGTGTTGATGCTGCTATGCCAAATCAGAATTTGTAGTACTTAAAAATATTCTGCAGTCCAAGCAATCTACCCTCTATGAAAGGCTTTTTCCATCCTCTTTGAAGTCACCACCATGGGTGCTCCATTGCTCAAACCGTGTAGCACTATTTCTTTACTAGCTGCTCTGAATTTTAGTTCCATTGTTTGATAGTTTTGGGTGAATTCCCCAAGTGAGTGCAGCCATTGTACTCCAAGAACTAAATCAATTTCTCCTATGCGAACTACATAGAAATAATTTTCAATTTTACGCTTACCCAATGTGATGTTCAACTTTGGAATCTTCTTGGTGCAAGGGATGGTGAAGCCATCTGTCATGGTCACATTGAAGCCTATAAAATCAATAGTTTGCAGCTCACATCTCGCTGCCAATCCCTCATCAATAAAGTTGTGGGTGGCCCCACTATCAATGAGCACGGTGACCTCCTTACCTTGGAAGACCCCTCTCACTCTAAAGGGATGGTATCTAGGAGCTCCAAAATTGTCCTAGGCTGCCCAAAAGTGTTTGTCCTTTGTTATTCAAAGGCCCCAAAAGTTTTAGTTGTTTGCAATTCCAAAGGCAAAATTTTGCCCACAGGAGTTGTAGATTCAAGGTCAAGATCCTTTTAAATGGCCTCTTGAAGTGTGAGAGGGTTGAAAGGCTTGACTAGTCCCCTGAGTGGGTTAGCCAACCCCTCCATGAACAAAACTACAAGTCTTATTTCTGACACATCCATTACCATAATTGAAACCCTATAAAAATCAGCCACATACTCTTCGATGGAAATCTTTTGTTTCAACTGAGCCAATTCCCTGAAATGAAGTTCTGGGTCAGCCCTATCAAATCTTTCAATTATTCTTCTATTGAATTCCTCATAGGTGTTTATGAGGTGGTGCCCTTGTGTTATCAAATTGTGGTACCACCACTCATGGGCATCTCTCTGCAGATGCAAAGTAGAAAATTTTATGGCCTCATCCTCCATCGTAGGCCGAAGCGTAAGGTATGTGTCTACCTTTTGTACCAATGCCCTAGCTGAATTTTTAGTAGATCCGTCAAAAGTGGAAAGTGTGAGCTTCCCCAAAGCATATTGAGGGTCTCCTTGGTTGTTCCTTGGTTTATGACCAGCTCTCAAACCACCCTTGCCTTTCTACAATGCCACGAAATCAACAAGACTCATTTCCCCTTTGGTTTCACGAGGAAAAGCCATATACTCCTCATAGCTTGCAGGCACATCATACCGTATAGCAGGCTGCTCCTTTTCTGGAACGACTTCCTCTCTACGAAGGAAGTTATGTTGATTAAGCCTTTGTGTAGATCCAACCATCACCCTTGGAGGGAGACGTTTGTTGCATGTACCTGAATTACTACCATCACCATTGGGTGGCCTTTGTCCACTCATATTCTTCATGGTTTGGATGAACTTAGTCATCATCCCCACTAACTACTCGAGTTTGAGCAAATTTATCAAACCTAGCTCTATCTGGGTCATCTATATCACTATGCCTTGGTTGATCTAGATCTTCTACCTGATTTTCTTGACCCTTCTTCTGTTCCTTTTCGTATTACTTCACTTCCCTATCACTGTTTGGCATGAAGTCACTCAAACCCCCACAACTACCCAAGAATTTGGCTTTGATACTATTGTAATGTTCCTTTTAGGACATATTATGCAAATCTGAAAATTATCCACAAACCCTAACACCAACATAAACAATTTTTGATTTTTTTGTCAAACCCTAACCATAAAATTCAGAATATTGGAAATACAAATTTAGGGCACCAATTGCAATATTTTATCATATAAAATACTTGCCAAAATTCTAGAATTATTACAACCCAAAAAATACCTTCAAATCTATTTTTTTGCTTACAAATAAAGGTTTGAAAAATTACAAATAATTATCAGCTGAATGCTTAACTAAAAATATATCAAAATCTCGAACAAGCTACCCCAAAAACTACAGATTTTGTCTCCCAAGTGGGTCGCTACCCTAGTGAAGACCTCCCAAGTGGGTTGCTGTCATGCCCCCCTTTTTGATAAAAGCACACATGGGGTCCTTAGCCTTAAGTTGTTTCCAAAAGGCTAAAGAAAAAAATGAAATGGGAACATTGGGGGCCCACTTAAAGAGCAATTATTGAAAAGGTACTTTATAAATTCTAATTTGCACTTGAGTTATGAAAAGTACGTTGTTCTAATTTCCACTTAAGTTGGGGCCTTTTTGAGGGTCATGGGTGCCTTAGTCTTAAAGGGGAATTCTAAGACATGCTATTTTAATATTTGAAAGGGAGAATTTCCCTCCTTATTTGGGTGCCACTTTTGGGGTGTTGGATATAAAACAAAATTGAAGGTTTTGTTGGAAAGTATGTGGATTTTTGGATATTAAATTGTTGATCAAGTATGTCAAGCTTGTTTAACATCACTTGGGGATGAAAACTTTCAAGTGTACTAGGGTTTGGGGACGAAAACCTCAATTCCTTCATTGTGGGCAGTTCTATTCAAGGGTTCTAATTGTGCTTTAGATTTGCATGGTTGCATGCAATTAGTCTAACAAAAGTGTTTTGGAACACTATCTTCATTCAAGGGTTGAACGAACTCCTTAAAGAGCTGGAAAAACACAAATTGCAGGTTAAGGAAGGTGGGCGAGTGCCCTAAGAGCAGCAAGGAGGTTCCCTAGGCTTGGTGACTTCCTTTAAGGGTTGGGCGCGTGTCTTAGGGCATGTTTTGGCTTGATTTGGTGGTGTAAAACCGGTCATGGTTTATAATAATATTTTTAATATTATTATTATAATTTTTTTAATAATTTAGCACGTTGAATTAAGGTTAATTGAGGGCTGAACATAGAAAAAATAATTCAGAATTAATTATACTATTTTTTCTAGTGGAGTGATTCACTTTGGAGGGCTTTTAGGTTGCTTTTGGGCTCTAAGTTTGGAAATAAATATATATTTATTGGCTGATTTATTGGTGGTTTGACTTTATCATTTGAGGGTCTAGGGGAAGACTAACAAGCGCTAGAATAAACTGATTTTCTGATTTAAGTATTTTTGGAACATACAAAAGTCTGGTGATTTGGTGCACCTAGGGTTTGATCTAATTAGAACCTCATTTATTGAAGATTCTTGGTTGATTTTTGTGCTGTGATTTTATATGAGTTTTGCCTACCTTCACTTGAGGGTTTGAGCAAGATTTGCGTGGCAAAAAGGAGGATCAAAATCAGCTTGTGTGGTGTTGGGGTTTGAGGGTTGGAAATCTTCCCTTTTGGCTTCTTTCGAGTTGGTGAAAGCCATTGGTGGCTAAGATATTAAGATATTTTTCTAATATTTTTCAAAATGGTTTGACATCGTCATTTTCAGTTTTGAGGCTTAATTGCAGCAGCTAGGATTTGTTGGTTGAGGTTCAGATTTCAGAATTATTTTTAGATTGGGTAGGGTTTGTTGCAAAACCCTTATTTTGTGAATGTCTCAAATTGGAGACATTACAGTGGTATCAGAGCCAACTTCTTGGCCAACTGTGGGATTCAGGTTCTACACAATGATGTGGAAGCCTAGGTTTCTTCCAAAAGAAGATTACAAAGATCCCATTCAAAATATGGTGATGAAAATGAAGACAAGGGAAGAAGTTTTGGAGAACATGTTACAAGCTATGCAGGATTTTCAAAGAGAACTAAGGGCATTAAGGCCCAACCATTTGGTTAAGTCTATGGGGTTAAGCCCTAGACCCCAAGAGTCTCTCATAGGAGGAGAGAAGATTGAGTCACAAGTAAATAGGGAGCTTCAAAGCTCTGAACTTGTAGGGCAGCCAAAAAATAACATACAACTTCACAAAGGGCAGCCTAATAGGAGGAAGATTGAGTTTCAAAAATCAAAATTGTTGGAGCAACCAAATATGGGTTTCCAGCTATACAAGGGGCAGCCATGGGATCAATCTTTGAAAGCCCTAAAGACAAAAAGTCTAGGGCAACCAATGACAAATTTTCAGTTGTCTAAAGGGCAACCAAAGTCTGAATTTTTTGAACCATAAGAACCAGAAATTCAGAGGCAGCGAGATGAAGGTTTGTTGAAATTTAAGGAACAACAAAAAAAGCTGAAAATAGAAGGCAAAGACATAGTTGAACCAAGAGAAGAAATTTCAGATGACACCAAGAAAGAAGAGTCAATTGGGGCAGCCACTTGTGAAGGGAAACATGCCATGCACCACGAAGTGAAAGAGGAAGGAAACTTGACCCCTATAGCATGGACCCAAAGAAGGTGTGATGAGTGGCTAAGGAGGGCAAAGGAGGCAAAATCAGTGGCCTTCCAAGCTAGGCAACACCTAAGGGCGTTCAAAAAGGAAGGTAAGTTCCTTAAACACCAATATGATAATTGCAACAACTAAGGAAAATCTGTTTTGCACATTAGCAAGGAGAAATTGGTGAACAAGATCAACACTACAAATGATAATGCTCATTCTCAGCTTGCTGTAATTTCCGGAACAACATATGGAGGTAAGCAATTCAATTGTGTTCATGGCAAGAAATTGTGGCATAACCCTCCTACTATGCTCCCACAACATTTTGGTCCTCTTGAGGATCATACCAAGAATGGAGACAAGGTGAAGGGCATGTTAAAAAGCATGCAAACAACTCATAAAATTAGTAAGCATCACAATTTATTTGTTGTATTTTATGGAATGGTTGTGACTAGAAGAAGAATGCAAGGAGGAAAGGTACAACAAATAGCAATGGTTGGGGTATATGTTGTCATTAAATTAACCTCAGCTTTGATGATTCAATTTTCATATAGAAAACACACTCCCACAGCTATGTCATAGGAGAGAATCCATTGTCCTATGTAGGGATGGTAAAAACTTCTTGTGTGGGGTCACAAGGTGCAAGTTTGGCAAGGTATGTATCTTTGTTTTGAGGGAAGAACAAGCAATTCATGGTTGTTACAGCTCTTGTACAGCCCATTTATATTGTGTTTTATGTGGGCTTACCAAGGAAACAACTTGGCTAATCATGAAAGTGATGATAGATGACAAGTACTATGACCTATGGATCATTGCAAGGGTTGTAAGTGACTCATTGACTACTGTTTTTAGCATTTTCAGTTTGTTCCTCTTAAGATTTTTGTGCATATAGTGTGTATTGGTCCTAGGAAGGTGTGCCTCTCACACTCCAACACCATGAAGGTGGTTCAAGGATGTATAAGTGGATTTCCAGCTACTATAAGGGGAAGAGTGAAGGGGGAAATAAGTAGCTGTAGCCATGAAAAGAATAACATGAACACAACATTGGAATTCCATTTGAAAGGGAGTTGCAAAGAAGAATCAAAGCATCAAGAAGGGATGCACTTCATGATCCTAGAACTTGATAAGGTG
This sequence comes from Torreya grandis, assembly GCA_037957365.1. Lineage (NCBI taxonomy): Eukaryota > Viridiplantae > Streptophyta > Pinopsida > Cupressales > Taxaceae > Torreya > Torreya grandis. The sequence goes on along the minus strand of JARHVA010000205.1, from coordinate 288,989 downwards.
ACAAAAAGGGTGTTATTAAACACCATTGGTTTTACTAATTTTTTTGTTCCATGTGTAGATTCGTTTGGGAGAACACTTGCAATGACTAGGAGCAAGGCAAGGATTGGGGCAATTTTCATACATGGGCAGCCAATTGGAGATGGTAGAAACCACCCAATTCCATGTGGGAGGAGCTTGAATGATTCTGAAAATTTTGAAGATAGGGAGAAAGAGCTGCCAATTTTGATCATGGGCAGTCAACTATGTCAGAGGAAGGGCATTGTACTACTCATGTGGTAAGCACTAATCATGATGGCTTTTATTTTATGTGGCTTGGATTAGAGGGTAGAAATTTTAGTTTACAAAGGTAGCCCCAAATTTGCTATGGGCAGCACCCTATTCCAAGTTGTATGGATGATTTTGGATGTGTGGTTGAGGGCTTGACCCCTCTCTTGGATTGGGCAAAGGTCCAAGTTGTGAACAGCCAGGTGGAAAGTATGTTTTTCAAAGAATTTTGATTCCTCTTCTTACTGGAAAATTGTGAAGGTGTTTTGCTACCTTCATGGCCCATATCCTACATAGAAAACAAATTTGTTGGCATGGTACAGTCAAGTAAAAGTTCTGATTTTTTTTGGATTAAATCTGATTTTGTTGTCTCAGAAATTTCTGAGTATAAGGGGCAACTTCAACCACCTATTGTGAGCAAAAATTTTGATTATAGGAGCATTTTGCAGCCTTGGGCAAGGTGGGGGTAGATACTAATCCAATCTGATTTCGCCCACTCAGAGAAATCAGGTTATGGGGCACTATTCCAGCCACCATACATAAGCAAGATGATTGATTTCCTTATCTACATATAGCTGTCATTGAATTCTGAAAGTGTCCATGCTTTGGGGCACATATTGCATAAGAAAAAGGTAAAGATTGTGAGCATGAAACAACACTACTTCTTGGTACAAATGAGTATTCTTTTGACTTTTATTTTGTTTTCCACATACATGAGAACAATGAGAAGGGGCAGCCAATGGTTGAGCACATGAGGCACATAAAGGTACCATCCAAGAAGGATTGCAAGTTGTAAAGGTTTATTTCCAAGGTACGATTCAAAATGAATTTGCTATTGTTTCGTTTTTTCAAGCTTGGTTGAGTCTTCTCTGGCATATAGGGGCTACCCAAGGTTTGTTGAAGGATGGCCACCATAGTGTGCAAGCAAAAATGAAGGACAAGGGGACTTCTTCATCCAGGGCAGCAAGGTAACATTCCTTGGATGCATTTCTTTTTATCACTCTTGGCTACATTTTGTACTTGATAAGGGCATAAGAGAAAGGAGCTTCATCATCTACAATTTGATATTGAAAGAGTTGGTAGCTTGGGTATATAAGAGGCATAGGGGAGGTGGTAATGATTCTTCTAGCTCTTGGGGGCAGCCCCCAAAACATAAGAACAACAATATGAGGGATCCGCTTGGAGCTTCTCCTCCATGGGAAGAGGTTACAGGTAGACAATGTCTCATAAGGAGTGGACGAACACCTGGTGGATATTGCAATTGCTTGAGGACAAACAATTTTGGGTAGGGATGACTGTCATGCCTCCCTTGACGGCATAAGCACACGTGGGGTCCTTAGCCTTAAGTTGTTCCCAAAAGGCTAAAGGAAAAAAGGAAATGGGAACATTGGCGGCCCACTTGAAGAACAATTATTGAAAAGGTATTTTATAAATTCTAATTTGCACTTGAGTTATGAAAAGTACCTTGTTCTAATTTCCACTTAAGTTGGGGTCTTTTTGATGGTCATGGGTGCCCAAGTCTTAAAGGGGAATTATAAGACATGCTCTTTTAATATTTGAAAGAGAGAGTTTCCCTCTTTATTTGGGCACCACTTTTGGGGTGTTGGATATAAAAGAAAATTGAAGGTTCTATTGGAAAGGATGCGGATTTTTGGATATTAAATTGTTGATCAAGTATGTCAAGCTTGTTTATCGTGAATTGAGGATGAAAACCTTTAAATGTACTAGGGTTTGGGGACGAAAACCTCTATTCTTTCATTGCGGGCAACTCTATTAAAGGGTTGTAATTGTGCTTAAGATTCGCATGGTTGCATGCAATTGGTTTAACAAAGGTGTTTTGGAACACCACCTTCTTTCAAGGGTTGAGCGAACTCCTTAGAGCGCTGAAGAAACACAAATTGCACGTCAAGAAAGGTGAGCAAGTGTTAGCCTAGGAGCAGCAAGGAGGTTCCCTAGACTTGGCGACTTCCTTTGAAGGTTGGGTGAGTGCCTTAGGACATGTTTTGGCTTGATTCGACAATGGAAAATAGGTCATGAGTTTATAATAATATTTCTAATATTATTATCAAACTTTTCTAATAATTTAGCATGTTGAATTAAAGTTAATTGAGGGTTGAACATACAAAAAATAATTCAGAATTAATTATATTATTTTTCCTAGCGGAGCGATTCACTTTGGCGGGCTTTTAGGGTGCTTTTGGGCTCTAAGGTTGGAAGGAATAAATATATATTTATTGGTGGTTTGATCTTATCATTTGAGGGTCAAGGGGAAGACTAACAAGGGTTGGAATACCCTGATTTTCTGATTTAAATATTGTTGAAATATACATAAGTTTGACAATTTGGTGCACATAGGGTTTGATCTAATCATAACCTCATTTATTGAAGATTCTTTGTTTATTTCAATGCTGTGATTTTATATGAGTTTTGCCTACAATCACTTTAGGGTTTGAGAAAGATTTGCATGGCAAAAAGGAGGATCAAAATCAACTTTTGTGGCGTTGGGGTTTGAGGGTGGGAAATCTTCCCTTTTAGCTTCTTCTTTCAAGGAGGTGAAAGCCATTGGTGGCTAAGAAATTAGGATATTTATGTTATATTTTTCAAAATGGTTTGACATTTTCATTTTCATTTCATTTCCGGAACCTTTCGAGCTTTGAGACAAACGAGAGTGTGTTCCTGGAATTTTTGGTTGTTTGAAACGTTCAACGCTTTGCCCATTCATCATGAAAGACAAATCTATTTTCAGAACTGAAGCATGCTTGTTTTCTTAAACGCGTTCACTTCGTTCGAGTCACTCACGTTAGTCTATGCATGATCTTTGTTCATCCTCCCTTTGTCTTTATTCTACGTTTGTTTTATTCTCTATTCATGCTTATGTCCATGTTCACTGCTTCAGTCCTGTTTGTATTTTCTCTAGGTTTTCCCGTGTTCTCCTTTAATTCGGGAATCGGGCTTTATTTTAGCTTTTGTCCTGCAGACAAATTGTTTGAAGGACTTTGTCTCTTCTTTTTCTCGGGCTTGGCATTTCCTTTTCTCTTTTTTGGCCTTTGCTTACGCCCTTGTCTTTTCTATCGGGTTTTTTGAAACTATCCTTATTCCTTCGGACAAAAAGTTCGAAGGAATTCGTTTATTTGCCAATTTTTCTGAATTTATTCTTTTATGCTTTTATGTCTTGCCCTATGATCTTTTCGGACTTTTGATGACTTCAAATTCTCGTGGATTTCTTGTTTGACAATTATTTCGAAGGATCTCCCTCTTTGACAATTATTCCAAAGTATCTCTTTCTTTGCCTTTGTTCTTTTTATTTTCTTCTGGATTTTATCCTCCGCAATTTCTTCGGACTTTTTGTCTGAAGGAATTCCTTTGGACAAAAAATCCGAAGGAATTCGTCTCCTTTGGCTATCTTTTCCCCGAAGGGCAAGTGCCCTTCGGGAAGTTTGTTTTTGTCCTTCGCTTTATAGATGTGCCCTCCGCAAGGGCTCCCGCTTCCCAATAATGCCCTTCAAAACTTTTGAAAGGGTCCTGCCACTGACCAAGTACCCTCCGCAAGGGCAGGTGTCCTTCGAAAAAATGAATTTTGAATTGTAGAATTTTTGCCAAGGTCTTCTTCGTGCTTGAAGTGTCCCCCGCAAGGGCACATACCCTTTGGGGAAATTGTAAATGTCCTTAAGCGACGCCCAAATGTCCTCCGCAAGGGCTATGTCTTCCAGGAGTGCCCTTCGGTAGAATTGAAAAGGTCCACTTCATCGACCATGTGCCCTTCGCAAGGGCTTTTTTGCCTTCAAAAGTGGCTTTCGGAAGAATTGTAGGGCACCCAGGGTTTTTGAAGGGCACCCGGGCTTTTTGAAACTGTCTTTCGAAACTTTTGTTTTGACTTGAAAACCATAAAGTTAACCAACCTGATGGGTTACATACCCTTCGGGACTTTTGAATTGGACCTTCCCGAAGGGTAGGGACCCTTCGGGTCTTCTCAACTGTGCTTTTCTTCTTTCTTTTAGACAAAAAGTCCAAAGAAAATAACCTTTGAACGACTGCCACTGTCATTTTTTTTTGGACTTTTACACAATCCTTTGAGAGCTCTTTCTCTTGGACAAAATCTCTGAAGAAATAGTCCACCTCTTATATCTCGAAAAATTCCTTGGGAAGACAAAATAATTAAACTTACAACTTGTATGTCTTGGCTGTATTTGCACATTTCGCTGTAATCAAGAAAGCTCCTTGGAAACCTTTGCATGACTAAAATTCACCTGGTTGTAGATGGCCACTTGGGTGGCTGTAAATGCTCATTTAAGGACCCCAAAACTGATTCACAAGACAAACTTGGCACCATAGCAAAGTTCCGAAGTGTAGGGGTGACAATTTGCCCTGTGGGAGGCAAAATTGTCAACAGTTCCATCATTGTTTCTATCATGACTACTGTCTCAACAAATACTGGTCCTCTCATGTAGGTACATGCCTACAAGTTAAGCTTGGCTATTTTTCCCCTGTTCTTTTGGCAATAAAAATAAAAAATATTCTACTATAAATTCTTTGTTGTCTGTTGCTGGAAATGTAGTTTCCACCTCGATTTTTTTCTTTTGTTGTTGTCAACGAACAAAAATCTATAATGGGGCATACATAAGTAGTTGGATTGGTAAAGCCAATGAGTTGGGCAACAAAGGTGGTGATCGATTTGGGTCGTACAAATGCGAAAAATATTTAAGCAGGATGCAGGATGCTTGATTTGGTTTGTATGGCAGAAAAACTTCATGCAGGTCAAACAACAAAGCTTCAGGCAAGTTAGGTAGGTGGCATGGTGGTGGTGGTGGGGTACTCACCAGGATAGGTCATACTTGACTGTTTGATTGCAGGTCAAATGTGCAGGCTTCAGATTGACCAAGCGAAGACATAGGGTAGGAGGAACAGGTTATTGATGTCCAACAGAGTGAGTGTAATGCCCCCATTTTTTGAAGATTAAATAATATTATTGCTAAAGTGAAAAGCATTTTTAAATACTTCAAAATAAAGGCAATTAATAGAAAAAACACTTTATGTTATGAATTCCACTTAAGTTGGGGCCTTTTAAGGGTCATGGCCACTTAAGGCCTAAAGTGAAATTATAAGGAGTTCCTTTCAATATTTTTAAATTAATTCTTTCCTCCAAATTGGGTGCTACGCTTGGGAGAAAGATATAGGAGGAAATGACTCATTTGAAGATCATGTGAATTTGGATATTTGGAAAAGAGGTCAAGTATGTCAAGCTTGATTGTCTTCGGCATAATTTCTTAGAGAATGTTACCTTCCAAGAGCTATGATGTCCTATAAACGGTGTCTATTGACACCACCTATCTTTTAGAAATTGTGCTACGCTTTGAGGATTTATTTGAAGGTTTTCTATTTAACATTTACAGCTGTAGCGATTTGTTTTGGAGGGCTAGATCGAGCTATTTAGAAGGGTTGGAGGTCACCAAGGTTGGCAAATTGGTTAGAGATCAAAGAAGGCTGGTTGCACCTTGAGTGATCCACATATGGGCTGGAAAAATGATATTTTTGGAGGTTTTTGTTGATTAAACTCCTCTCCTAGAGTTTTAATAATTTCTACTATTTTTCTTAAGAGGAGGGAACCATTTGTGAGGTATGGTTGATATGTTTTGGATTCATTGACGCTTAGAAAATATTTAGAAAATTATCGACATAATTTTCGGGTGAAAACTAGGGTTTTTAGAACTTTGGAATTACTTTCGAGGGACCTCTCATGGGTGGAAAATTTTGAAAATAATTTTGTTTGATAGCTGCTAATTTTGTGGTTAATTTGAGCTATCATTTGCATTAAAATTTCGAGTATTTTAGAAGTTACGAATTTTCTAAATTTCAGCCTGTTTGGAGTAATATAATAAATTATTAAGGGCAGATTTGAAAAGAGAAAAGGTCAGAAAAATATTTATATATTTTTCCTTGAAGTTGGACGTCTTGTGTGAAGTTTTGAAGTGATCTTATCAAGCTGAATTTGTTCTTTGGAAGCTTGGAGATTTATTAGGGCTTTTAGCCTAATTTTTGAGAGGAATATTCAAGGGTTTCAAAGGCTATTTGCAAAGGAAAGAGACTGCTGTACCAGCACTTATTAACAGAATTTTACAGCAGCTACATCCTTGATTTATGCTTAAAAAAAAGGTAAATAAGTATAGCTTTTTATTTGTTATGTATTGAAACACTTGTGGAGTACTATTGTGAGGGTTTGTGAGATCTTTGTGGTAGGGTTTTGCTGAGTTTTTGGGCAACATTCAATAAGTTTTCAGATTGACTTGAGCTCATAAGGAATAAATCATTTATTTTGCTTGAGATCCTATTTGGGGTTCTTACAGTGAGGTCGAACGGTAAGGGGATAGGGTGATCCTATAGTAAGTTTTGATTGAGGTCCTACGAATAAGAAGGATTTATAAGGGAGGGAAGTGAGAAGAGTTTGTTCGGGAGGGAGGTTGACAGACAAGTTTAGATGCGAGATCAAACTTGTTGCTTGTTGTATTTGGTTTTCTTTTGAGGTTGTACGAGCTTTCAACACCAACTCTTCCACTTTTGACACTTTTAATGTTTTTTTGTAATTTGGAATAGTTGACTTGGTCAATCTTTGTATGTAGTCCCCATTCTGTTGCTTTATGAGTTTTCTTAAATGGGGTGCTAATGTCTATTATGTTGATACTTTCGGTCCTTGCTCGATAAAGTTTTAGTTTAGATCCATTGATCGTGTCTTTGATCAGCTTCCCATCCACACATTTCAGTTTCACAGCTCCATTGTCCAAAATTTCTACAATTTTAAATGGTCCTAACCATAATATTTTGAACTTACCCGATTCAATTTCATGACTCTCGTTATGACCTAAAACTAGAGCACCTGCTTTCAAGTTCATCCATCAGAGATTTTGTCCTACCAATATTGCCTCCTGCGTGACTTCTATTGCCCACTATACCAATACTCGACATTCATCTAGCTTATTTAATCGAAGATGCTCTCTGAGATTATCGTCGTCCTGCAACCTATTTTGCACAACCACCCATACACTTGGTACTAGATATCCATAAGGACGACCACTTCTCGATCTTACATCAATTGTAAGGGTGTATGGTGGTAGTGACTTTATGTGCCATTTGATAGGCCCAAAGTGCCACATGCAGGTGTTCTTACCAATCAATTCCTTTTATACCACACAAATTATGAATGACATATATTAATACTTTGTTCGTTGCTTTTGCTTGGCCATTTGTGTGTGGGTAGTATGGGCTTGACAAGGATTGAAAAATGCGAAACTCAGAAGTCATCAACTGCATCACATGGTTTACAAAATGACCCCCTATGTCATTGGTAATTTACGTTAGGATCGTGAATCTAGTAACTATTTGTTCATAGATAAACTTTGCCTTGCTCAAAGCGTTATTGGGAAATGCACTTGCTTCTACCAAATAAAGTATTTGGTAGCCACCACAATGTATTTGCAACAATGAAATTTACTTGTTTTGAAGGGCCCAATGAAATCTAGGCCCCACCTTTCAAAAAGCCCTTGGGTTGTGATGGTGAAATATCCCAAAATAGGTTATATTATTGAAATCTGAAATTTATGCAAAACTCTAGCCAAGAGAAATATTTTTTGATTTTTTCAGCGAAACCCTAGATGCCAAAACCTATGTTGTTTGGGTACGAGTACAGGTATGGATACGAGGATGACTCGGGTACGCAGGTACATCATTTTTCAAGAACCTTGATTTGGATACGTTGTGGGTACGTCTGTATATATATATATATATATATATATATATATATATATATATATATATATATATATATATATATATATATATATATTGCTCATTTTTTTAGTAAAACACTTGAAACTACATAGTATGAAAATACTTGTCTATAAATGATACAACACTCAAAAATATATGATATTAATTCATTCATTACTTCAAAGACAAGATGTACATTCAAATCTAGAATAAATCATCTCGATGGCCCACAAAATCATGAATGCCACTCGCATTATTTTTCAACTTTATCATTTACTGACACTTTCTCTCACAAGGGCTCATCGGTGCATTGAATCTCACGAGTGCATGCCTTAACGGGTGCACAGGGAATGGGGTGGGATCGGCTTGTGGCACTTTGCGAGAGATATTCTCATACTATTCTATCACGTATACATCCCTTAATGCAGCCTTCATACCTCCTATGATGTCTCCTTGAAATCTTGAAACCCTGAAATATGGCTAAGTCTGAAACCCTGAAACCTTGGAATCTGACTAACTCTAAAATATGATAGGATCCTCCAAAACCTAGAATTTGCATTATAGCTCCTAGCAGTCCGAAACCCCCCTCAAAAATCCTGGAAGTATATAAATAAAATATAACTTAAAGTATAAGAAACTATATGTCCATATCTAAATGTTTATTTTATTTATATACTGTTGGGTTCGGACTGGATTTACATTTAGGGTTACTTAGTTTTTAGGGTTTTTTTTAGGATTTTTTGAGTTTTTTTTTGTAAAGTTTTTCACCATTTTTCTGTCGGAATCCCTTGGGTACGCCCAGAGACGTCCTGGGTACTCCGGGACGCCTCCGGGAGTACCCGGGACGTTCCTGTGCCGAAGGCGTCTTCGTACAGGAGGCGCCGGGGGGGGAGGGCGTATCTCTGCAACGTAGGCCAAAACTCACAAATTGCTGAAAATAAATTGTGAAACCTTAGCATAAAATTTGTTGAATGTTGTAATGATTTTTAGGGCATTAAATCACTCAATAAACTCAGCGACATTGGCGCCAAACATGCAAAAAATTACAATGAATAAATGCTGATTTTTGGTGCTTTTTCCAAAGTAAAAATGCTAGAAATTATCTTAAAATTTTTTAATGTCCCCAAATTGGGACAAAATGAAAAAGAGGGTTTTCCAACAAACCCTTAACAAACCCAAACCAAAATGAATTTTGAAAACTTAAAACCAACCAACCCTAGCTTGAAAAATTATAGGATATTCACATGAAAACACATCCAAAATAACACCACAAATAGCTGAAAATTATTAGAGGATAAAGTACCTTTTTTGGATCAAATAAATTGGCGAAACTATTGAAAATACCTCCTGTAAATAATCTGAATTTTACTTGAATGTACAGCTACGTTTTTCAACCCTCAAACACCTCAAAACTCTTCACAAGTGGGTTGTCGCACCTTAGAAAAATAGGAGGAATAATTCTAAAATTATTTCCTTGGAATTTGTCCACCAAATTACCTTTCGGGGCTCTCCAAGCAAGTCGTCCAAGTGCCACAAATATTATAATAAATTTTGGAATATTTTAGGGCCTAGAATGTCCTTTCATGCATGCAAATTGATCCACACAAATCACCGAATGACTGAAATAAATTATAAAAATTACCTCAACCCTAAAAAAGGGTTCCAAAGACAAAACTAACCTCTTGTGAGGGGTCGCCACCCTCCCAAAGGAAGTCGCCACCCTTGAAATGGCTTCAAACTTGTTCTAGGGCTCCTCTATCGAGTTCGCCCACCTCGATCTGCAATTTGAATATTTTCAGCTTTTTGAAGGATTATACCAGTTCCTTGATGAAGGTGGTGTCCAAAGTCACTTTTGTAGAACCTCTTGCATACACTTATGCACAATTATGACACAATTACAACCTCTGAATAGAGCTATCTTGGTAAAAGAATGGAGGTTTTCGTCCCCAAACTCATTGGTGCACTTGAAGGTTTTCATCCTCAAGTCACTTGTTCAAGCTTGACATACTTGCACATGATTTTCAATATCAAAGTTGCATAGCCTTTTCAAATGAGCCTTCACTTTCTTTTTATATCCCTCCAAATGTGGCACCCAAAATAGAGGGAGAGTTTACCTTTTCAAAAAAAAAAAAAAAGATATATTACAAGTTCTTTGGGCCTAAGTGTCCATGACCCTTAAAAAGGCCCCAACTTAAGTGGAAATTAGATCATAAAGTGTTTTCCTATTGAATGCTTTTTAAGTCTTCAAATGTCCCCTTTTTCTCTTCTTCCCTTAGCCTTTTTTAGGAACAATTCAAGGCTAAGGACTCAAGCAAATTTATACCAAAAAGGAGGACATTACAAAAATAGGGATAAATACATAAATAAATATTGAAAAATTGAGAATATTAAATAGGTTTGAAATAGTCTATCAAACCCTCTCAAACAATTCCCCAACCAAGTCGCCCTAGCTGGAATTAATTGTTTCCAGCCCTAAATCCAACACAACCCTAAAATTAGGGGTCTTCAAAGTTGAAAATCAGACTTTGGGTCTTCAAACCCTAGTCACCACCTTTTTAGAGCAATTTGCCAACCTCCCAAGCAAGTAGCTGTTAGTCATTTGGCTTGTCAAAGCCAAGTTACTACCCCTATTATTTTAAACTTTCCTACAACGATCTAACCCCCTTTTCAGCTGGTCAATCTATGGTCTAAAAGCATGAATGTACTTACATCAAAGGTATTAAGAACAGTGGGGTGAAGACCTATAGCCACCATATAGAGCATGCAGTCTGTTCAAGGGAAAGACACCTACAACAAGTTCAAAGGCCACATCTCTTGTTCACTTTCATTGGAAGCACGGAGTTAAAGGCAACATCATGCATATGTTTATTTTCTCGGGTTTTTTCCAGTCAAGGGATAGAGGATTTCAAAGGATTTACAAAAACCTTGGCTACTTTGCAATAAAGTTGAGAAAATTACAAAGGGAAAGGTCTTTCAAAGTCCCGAAGGGTAGGTACCCTTCGGGAAGGTACATTCTAGGAATCTCGAAGGGTATGTACCCCTTTGGGAAGGTTCACACTACCCTTCGGAAAAATGACATCTTCAAAGTTCGAAAAAGTCACTTGGCTATCCAAAGGACCAATTGCACAAGTCCGAAGGGCTTTTCTTAATGAACAAGGGTCACAAGATTTCCGATGGGCACTTGCCCTTCGGAAGGGTCGTTTCATAAATGGAAGTCTTTGCGACTTGACTAAGACAGGTTGTTCTTTCGAACTTTTTGTCCGAAGGAAAAAGTTGAAGGACAATGTCAAAAGTCTTGAAGGGTAGGTGCCCTTCGGGAAAGTACACTTCAAGGTTGAAAATGAAAAGTTTTTTTTGGGAATGTCATTTACAATAAACCGAAGGGCATGTGCCCTTCGGGAGAGTATCTTGGCAAAGTGAAGGGACGTCTTCAAAAGTCCCGAAGGGCACCTGTCCTTTGGGACAATTGGAAGGATCATTTCAAGCGGACAAAGGACTCTTTCGAAAAGCCCGAAGGGCATGTGCCCTTCGGGAGGGATCATTTCAAAAATCCTGAAGGGTAGGTACCCTTTGGAAAAAGTTCAAAGGCCATTCCAAAAAATCCAATAGGGTTTTCTCTCAAAAGGAATGGTTCATTTCAATCGGGAAGGTCCCTTCAAAAACCTTGGGTGCCCTTCAAATAGCCCGAAAAAATTATAAACAAGTCAATGGATAGGAAAACCCGAAGGAATTCCTTCGGATGAATTGTCTGTAAGATTCTTTCGGGAGACTTGGACAACACAAATGGGCTTACAATTTTTCCGAAAGAAATGGGCCATGCCAATTTTTTTGAAACAATTGGCCTTGACAAGACTCCGAAGGAATTCCTTCGTAAAAGATGAAAGACAAGATCAAAAGGCAGTCTTAGTCAATTCTCGTGGACTTTTTGTCCATGGGAAAGTGGAAACCCGAATGGACAATTTCCTTGGACTTTTTGTCCGAGAGATAGTCCGAGCAGAATAAAGTCCGCAGCAAATGAATGGGAAAAGACAAGTCAATAGGAGAAAGTTCGCAAGAAAGAAATCTGACGGAATTCCAAGGGAAATAGAAGACTAAGGGAGGTAAATGGAAAGGCTGGCAGTAATAAAATCCGTAGAGCACGACATACAAAGCTCAAAAAGATAAAACAAATAAATAAAACCAAGGGGAAAATTGCCAAAGAAATACATAGGAAAATCCGAGAGAATGAACAGGGAAAGGCATAGACTTTTGTCTAGATAAGCAAGGAGCAAACACAATCGAAAAAGTCATAAATAGAGAAGTCCGAGATTATAAAGCTTGGCAATCAAACAAGACAAAGAATATACATGCACAGGAATTAGAAGTTGTAAATAGAAAAGGTCAAAATTGATTCTTATTTATACAAATGTGTTTTTGGACTGGTCAAAACTATTGTTGACTGTTTCACCGTGCCACATGCTTCTCTCATGCGTCCAAACATTTCAAATGTTCCAGTAGTTCGCGTGGAGGTCATCTACTGGCTTTTGGCGTAACATTTCATGCAAAGAAGTTGATTGGTCAAACCTAAGTTCCTTCACCCACTACCACGCCATCTTGGTCATGCATGTTTGGAGTTTTCTTGGAGGTTTTGATTATTTTAAGAATCATTTTCCAAACTTGGCTCCATTATTTATATTCTACACCAAAGTTTGGAGAAGCATGCAGATTTTTCGTAAAGGAGAATAATTTTATTGAATATTCAAAGCATTGTAAAAGAGGTGAGGTCTTGAGTTAACTAACCAAGACTGACCTTTTCCGTTTTTTGGACTACACTTAGATTGATTTAGACTATTTTTCAAAGCTTATTTATTCACTGAATCGAGCCATAGAGAAAGGCCCTGAAGTTTGAAAAAGAAATTGTAAGTTGGACCAGTGATCAATAAGGAGTTTATTTTTCTGAATCTGATTTTTGACAACAGCGTAGTGTGTATTTGATTGTGCATCAGCATACAAGAGAGAATTTTTCTCCTTTTGCAGGTCCCTTCCTCACCTATCTCTCTCTATCTCACCCTTCTTACAGGGCATTTGAAGAGGTTTTTAACCCTTCCTCTGAAACACTTTTGCTTAGGGACGAAATATAAATCGCATTTTGGTTATATGTGTGCATTGATTTCAGTAACTTCAGAGGATTTAATCAATTTAGGGGTATCAACCCCCTTAGATTTTCTTTCAAAGTTTTCCCTTACTCTTTTCACCCCAAAAAATCGCAATTTCAGGTTTAATTGCAAAATCATAAAGGAACCCGCTCTCTTTGGAGGTGCTTCTCAACACGGAGGCGCCCACCCTCTGAGAAGTTCCCATTGTATCATCTGGAGAGAAGTTGTGCTTTGCACATCGTCAAGCAAGGTGCACTCCAGAGTGATAATAGTAGCCACTCGTAAAAACAAGTCACTAACCTTCTAAAGCAATTCTTTTTGTATTTTTTGAATATTATGCCCTAATGCAAACTCAAGATGAAGCCGCCCTAGATGAGAAATGAGCGTTTGCATTCCCACTCCATCGCTTGAAGGTTTTCGTTTTCAAGTCAAAAGCTCAAGATTTTTTCGTGCCCAAAACTGTAAATTCAAATTATGATCCAAGATGCCTTTCAAATGAACCCTCAAATGTTTTTATACTCCTCTCCAAGTGAAGCGCCCAATTTGGAGGGAAATACCTTTTTTGATCTTTTTTCAATTTATAAAAAGAACACCTCTTATAATCCACTTAAGTGGATTAATACTCATGACTTTCAGAAAGGCCCCAACTTAAGTGAAATTATAACAATAAAGTGCTATTACAAGTGTTTTTAATAAAACCAAATGTTTTCCTTTTCTTTTTTTTTCCCTTAGCCCTTGGGAAACTAGGCAAGGCTAAAGGTCTTCAATAGTGTCATGTCCAAAATGGGGACATGAAAATGTTCCCTGCCCAAAATTGTTTGTCTTCAAGAAATTAAAACAACCAATGCCCTATCCTAACCATGGGCCTTAAGCAATTATTGATCCTTGACTCTTCCCATGGGAATGATACCTCTTGATGAAGCTCTTTGCTGTTGTATATGAAGATTCTTGGTTGCTTATACAATTCGGAAATAAAATAACAGCACCTTCCAACCTTATTTTCCCATCTCATGGAGGTCCTATGCCTTGGATATGCCAAAAAGATGTTAAAAGGGAACACCTTCTTTGAAATAGTAACATTGTGGTGGCTGGAAAAGTGTATTCCAACAAGGAAATATTTAGGCCTTGATTGCCCCTATATCAGCACCTACACAAGACACAAACACATTAGTCAAAACAAAAGTTCTTTGCTTCTCTTCAATGTTTGCATATTTGATAATGCCATCCATGTGTGAAGGTGTTGGAAACATGTGTGTGGCTATGCTACCTACACACCCAAAAGTGACCTCAAGACTCAAAAATCTTCCTACTAGAAGATTTGGAAAGTCTTCTTACCATGCTTGAAATCCACCCTTTGCCAAAAGACCACCAACATATGTCCATAGACTTCAAAAGAAAGGTAGAACCAACCACTTCCCTTTTGATTAGTTGGCTGTGTAAATTTCAGACCTCTTGTGACTCCAAAACATGAATTTATTCCTCCACAACTCATCCTTAGAAGGTAACATTATGCATTCAATCTTCCCCAAACTTATGAAAATCTTCAAACTCAACATTTCATGCGTCAAACTCACATGTTCCCTTACCTCAGAGGGAATCGCTTCGAAAAGAAACCTGTACCTTATGTTTTTGTAATGCCTCCAAATTGGGACAAGCAAGCAATAATGAGATTGGACACAAACCCCAATAAAATATCTGAAAATAAGATAATAGGGCAGCCACTCTATATCTCTCAAACAAGCTACCACACCTCACCAAAGTGAACCAAACGCTAAATGCCACTAGGGCATAATTTAATCCACAATTACAGCCACTAATATCTACTCCAATAAGTGAAGATACACTCTAAAAGATATGCAAACTGTTGTAATGAATACCTGGAAATGAAGAGCTTCTTAGCTGGATGTATATTCCCCAAAATCAACAATCCAAAGCCTTCCTTCCACTCACCAACCCTGTTGGAAAATTCTTTGAAAATAACTTGCAATATTATGTATAACCAATGATTAATCCCAGCCAAGTATTCTGATAATTAATCTCTAAACTGGCCACTAAACAAGAGAAAATCAAATCGCTAATCCCTTTAAACAGGTTGGAATTTTACTACATAAGTTCACTCTATAATTTTATGAACATCCAATGATTAATGAGGTTCAAACCTTCAACCAACAAATTGGAAAAATATCAAAAAATATTACAAATATTAAAAGTAATATTTGTTTCACGATTTAGGGTGGTGTCAAATGCTTGCAACCACTCCTCCAAGTGAGTCGCCCAACTCTTGATTAAATTGCAATAAATTCCAGACTTTATAGCTTTATTTTTGTTCACAAAAAGCCCTCCAAAACTTTGTGATTTTATTTTCAAAAATTCAAAAATAATATTATAAATGTACCTTGTCAAATCGGAGTCTAAAAACCCTCCAAAGATGTCCAATTCTTCCTCAAACTGATTCGCCTTACCTGAGAAAAATATATAAAATAAATCATATTGTTAAACTTACCAATGGATCATTAATTGACCTTCAAAATGCTCCTAGGGCAAGTCGCCTAAGCTGGAATAATGTGTAGACAACTATAGATGTTTTATTTGGCTTGCATCAGACCTCCAAGATTTCAAAACCAGCCCTCAATTCAGGTCACCACAACTGAAAAATCATATAAAATATTATGCAACATTTTAGGCTTCAACGAACCCTTCAAATCAACTTGCATAACCCTCTAGGCAAGTTGCCACCCAAGGAAATGGCTCTCAACTCCACGAACAAGCTCCCAATGCAAGTCGCGACTCTCTAAGCCCTGCAATTTTTTCAAAACCAGTTTTCTATAGGGTTTGCAATATTCCTCAATGTAGGTCGTGTCCAAAAACACCCTTGTAGATCCACTTGCATGTAAACATGCAATTTTGAAACTCAACTACACCCCTTGAATAGAGCTGCCCATGTAGTAGGAATAGAAGTTTTCGTCTCCAAACCCTTAAACTCTTGAAGGTTTTTGTCTTCAAAATGTGGTAATCAAACTTGACATAATTAAAGATTCAATATTAATACCCAGCATAACCTTTTCAAATGAATCTTTGCTTGCTTTTTATAATTATCCCCCTAGTGTGGTGCCCAAGTTGGAGGGATGTGTCTTTTGAAACATAAACAACTTTATTTTTTTTAAAACTCCTTTTTGAGGGTTTAGGCTCATGACCCTTGCTTAAGTGAAAATTAGATCAAAAGTACCTTTTTGCATAACTCAACTGAAAATTAGAATACTTAAGTACTTTTCACGTTTTTACTCATAGGATAGCCCCCTCAATGTTCCCTTCTCTTTCTTTCCCTTAGCCTTGTGGGAACAACCAAGCTAAGGGTCCATAAGCAAACTAAGCCAAAAAGGGGAACATTACAATTTTGATAGCTGTGTTTGTACATTACAGCCTTGCAAGTGCCTCAAAAACTCATTTTTTTTACTGCCAACTTGTTCTTTGATGAACCTACCACATTTGCACTTCCAAGAGGGTCAAAGTAAAGCTATGTACCACCTTAGAAGAGCTGGGACTGTCATAACTAAGGCTGCCCCGTATGATCTTTATCCCATGCATGTGTACCTTGGAATGTGGGCTCCCTTGAAATGCAACCCAATGCCCTTTAGGGTCCTCAATGTGCCTTGACACTTCATCAAATCAAAAGTATGGCTCACTAGTTTGAATTAAGAAAACAACTTGGAACAACGTTGGACAAATACCCTTTGTGTCACATTTCTGAATTCTTTCTTTCGTGGTAGTCTCTTGGAAGGGCTGCCCTTTTTTTGCAAACTTCAACTCCCTATCACAAGGAAAAAGCCAACTCTCCTTTGCTGTAATGTACATTTTTTCCTTGAATTTTCTGAGTGTGCCATATTCAGATTTGGAATGAAAGATTCATAATTTTCTGAGTATAAACAATGCTGACTGTTCCCACAAATTTCTGATTTTTCTAAGCATTAACGATTCTGATCTTTTATGCAATTTTTGATTTTTTTTGAGCAGAAACAAATTTGATTTTTCTCATGAAATTCTGATTTTTTTGAGCAACAAAGTCCTGATTTTTCTGAGTGTACCTAGCAAAGGAGGATTTCCAGTCACTCCACATAGGGAAGGCATGGTCAAGGATGCAAACAGGAAGTGGTGAATACTTGTTTTGTCTAATGTGTTTGTGTCTTGTGTAGGTGTTGATTTAGGGGCAACCAATGCCCAAAATTTTGAAGATTACCTTGCTGAAACAAACTTTTCCAGCCACTATGATGTTGCCATTTCTGAGAATTTTCCTTTCCTCGTCATTTTTTTCCACATCCGAGGTATATGGCCTCAATGGGACAAGTAAGGAAGGGTTGGAGTTGTTGCTGTATCGTTTCCAAATTGCACAAACAACCAAAAGTCTTCAAGAACAACAGGAGTAGGAATGTGTCTTTACAAAAACTCCATTTGACGGCCACAGGAGCTAGATTATGGAAGCATTCCAGCTTGTTCTTTCACCTTAGCATGAGGGCACTTGGGCATGAGAGTTTACATTTGCATGAGGACAAGCAAATTTGGAAAGGAAAGACTGTAATGTCCCCTTTTTCAAAATTAGAATAGTAATATTACTAAAATAAAAAGTATTCTAAGTATTTAAATAAAATAATCATAGTTTAATTTTCTTTTCACTTAAGTTGGGGCATTTTAAGGGTCATGGGCTTATCCAACCCTTAGGTGATTTTAAAAGTAAATTGACCTTATAATTCATGGTCCTTTCCCTCCAATTTAGGTGCTCCACTTGGGGAGTGAGTATTCAAGGGGAAGAGGATTCATTTAAGGAGATCAAGCTAAATTGGATAATTGAAATTGTAAACTTCAAGAACGAAATGCTTAGCTTATCCATTGTAGGGACAAAAACCCTTCAATGGAAGTTGGAGCAAGGACAGAAACCCTTGTATTCAATTAGGACATCTTCATTTGGGGGATTGAGTTGAACTTCAATGGATTAATTTGCAGAAAAACATTATTTCCAAGACATCACATATACCTAGGGCAGCGCCTAGGGTTTGAGAGAAAATTGCAAATTTTTTAGGGCTGAGCAAGTTGGTTTTAGGCCTTAATTTGGCCATTCATGAGGTCAAATGATTATTTGTAAGTCAACTAGTATTTTTAATAATTTTCCCAGATAGGGTGAGTGGAATTGTAAGGACAAAAACCCTTCAATGGAAGTTGGAGCAAGGACAAAAACCCTTGTATTCAATTAGGACATCTTCATTTGGGGGATTGAATTGAACTTCATTGGATTAATTTGCAGAAAAACATTATTTCCAGGACATCACATATACTGAGGGCAGCGCCTAGGGTTTGAGAGAAAATTGCAAGTTTTTTAGTGCTGAGTGAGTTGGTTTTAGGCCTTAATTTGGCCATTCATGAGGTCAAATGGTTATTTGTAAGTCAACTAGTATTTTTAATAATTTTTCCATATAGGGTGAGTGGATTAGGGCATAATTTTCAAGGTTTGATGGGCTATTTGCAGGCCTAAAGAATATTTTGAAATTTCTATAATTATTTTAGTATTTATTCTTAATTTTTGAAGATATTTTCCAGCATTCTTAGATGGAAAAAAGCACAAAAAATCAGCTATTAATTCGTTGGATTTTCTCTATATTTTTGGTGTCAAAGTGGTTGAGTTTGAGGTGGATTTTCTGCCCTAATGTTCATTCTAATATTCAGTAATTTTTAGAATAAATAAATATTATTTTGTGGTGATTTTGGCCTCTTTCCAACACTTTGAAATTTACTACGGCAGCTAGGGTTTACATAAAAATCAAAAAATTAAATATTTGCTAGGGTTTACGAAAAAACCCTATTTTTAGTTGGCAGCCCTAAAAAGAGATATTACATATAGTGTTGCTATAATACTTCCGTATCATTGCTACAATACTTCTGTAACATTATTGCGCTGTTGCTACAGTACTTCTGTATTGCTGCTACAGTAATTCATTTGGGATAATTTATGTATTTGTTAGTGGTGGTGGCTTTGTATGTTGCTATAACATCCTCAAGTAGTTGTATGACCGACAATGAGTCTTATCTTGTTTCCATATCAAACGCAACCCTAGTAAGCTCTTCTGCGACTGTACTTTGTCAATAAAATTAGGTTTTTATGTTGCATAAAACATGTAAGGATTTTTTGTGGTTTATCTTTGTGATTCAGTAGTATCATCTATGTTTTGTGGGCATTCAGTACGTTATAATAAATATTTCAGTTGGGTTTAGTACTTTAGTATTGTATATTATTTGGTAATTTTATTGATATTCTAGTACTGAAAAAGAATCACAAAAAAGAATTTCAAAATTAATAAAAATACCAGAAAGGGACCTTACAAATAGTCTCTAATATAAGAATCCTATAAAATAGGAAAAGGTAGAAGACTATTCTAGATCTAACACACAAGCTATAAATTAAAAGCATGTAAAGATAGCAATGAAGTAACAAGCATGTGTTAATCTAAATATGGAAGACACGAAACAAATTAATCTAATAACACCAACCAAAGTACAATAGAAAGAGTACAAAGTTAGGGATATTATGGGTTGACATTTCAGTGCATTAATCTTCCCTTTGGTTTGTAGAATTTTGTGAGAGATTGTTGTGGGTGAATTCAAGGAGAATAGAAGAAGTCTTAAGTAGACCCAAGTTTGTGACTTTGAAGTCTAGGTGTATCTTGTTGGTTCAACTCTTATCCCTGATATCTTCACTGACCTTGTGCGAACTTGTCTTTCCGTAGTGTAAGCTCCTTAGCCTTAATTCCACTCATTTTTCCTAAAGTGTATTTGCAAGTGCAAGCAAAGTGGATAAATGTTCATATATTGAAAAATACAATCAAGAACCTTAGAAATATATATTCAAATCATATAAGTCAAAACTTAGGTCTAGCCAACATCATTTGCTCGACCAATGGCCTACAATAGGTTTCCAATAGAAAGAATACATCATCGGCTTGGTCAATGATGTTTACTAGATTAGGGGCACTACAAAACATCATTGGCCTGTCAATAAGGTCAAATAAAGGTGTGCAAAGGAAAAAAAGAGAAGCGGAATGAGAATATTGGGGGAATGGGAACTTGAGGTGACAAGCTAAGTCGATGTCATGGTGATTTGAAGCTTCTACTAATATTGGTAATGCGTGACACAATCTCTCACAAAACACCATGAGCTTACCCACCTTTATTGTAATGTACCCATTTCCAAACCATTCATGAGCAGGTATTGAAGATCTTTAGTCTATTTTCCTAATCTATTTTCCTATAGACTAAAAGATTCCTTTCGGGATTTTATTTTATTAATTAATTATAATTGTCCGAATAGTGATTTTAATCATTTGCTTATATAAGACAATTATTAGCTGATTAATAAAATATTTTATAAAAGTGGTTTTTACCACTAAAGTGTTTAATTGAAATAATTATTAAATTATTGCCTAAAAGTAATTTTAATTATTATTTATTATTAAGACAATTATTTAATATTAATTTTGGTAAAAAAAGAATGTCGGCTTGTAAGTGATCAAAGACAAAGAAGAGATATGTTAAAAGTCGGCAAGGAGAGTTAAGAAAGAGTTATTGGTCTTCCCAAGGTGGTTCACCCCCCTTTGAAGAGGACAAGTACATGGTGGAGTTATCCTTTGAGGGATATGCTGAAAATTGATATTGATTCTTCATGCTTGAAGAAAATATTGGGATGTATGTTCAATAAGTGTTTGCAGGTTTTTGGAGCTAATTATTGGACAAAACGGTGTCTTTTGACACCACCTTTGCAAAGGTGGAATTTGATTATTGCCCTAGAGTGGGGTGACTTGCTTGATGACTTGTTTGTGTGGGTTTCAAAGCTAATTTGAGGTCAAATTAACCTAGTTTTATTGCTAAAATTTATTGATAATTATTGCTGAAGTGTGGCATTGACTTTTTATGTGATTGGGCAAGCTTTGCAAGGTCTTTTCAAGTGGATAAATAAATAATAAATTCTGATTTATTTATTTCTATTTTTGGACAGATTTCATGAGGGTTTTGACTTCATAAATTGTGCATTTTTGGCTAATATTTATTGAATTTTTTTTTCAAGTGTGGTGATTTGAATTGAAAAGAGGGTTTGTTGTTTAAAGGTGTTTAAAACCCTAGTTGAAGGGCAAATAATATTTCTGATTTTTATATGTAGAGTTTGATTTGGGGCGACTAGGTTAGAAGAGGGTTTCAATCATTTTGAAGGCCCAAAAATGGCGTTGGATTTGTGTGGTTATCTTTGGTAAATTATTCATTATTTTTGGCAAGGGTTTGATAAATATTCATCCTCTGTTTCATGTGTAAAATTAGATATTTTACAGCAAGGTTAAATCTAATTTTCATCTGCATATGAGTAAAAAGGTATAAATTTTTTATTTTCAGTTTGTGACTTATTTTGGATAATTTTGAGGTGTTATTTGCTCAAGATAATTGCTAGAAATTATCTATATATAATTTGCACATTGGCGCCTGGGGTTTGAAAGTTTTTGAGGCATGTCTTTGAGCTAGGGTTTGTTGATTTGGCTAATTTTAAAATTCAAAATTTTTGTGGATTCTAGGGGAAAACCCTTTTTGATTAAATTGTCAGGACATTATAGTGGTATCAGAGCATCGATCTTATCTACCTGTGAGTTTTGGTTTGTTGGATGCAAGCAGGTAAAGAGATCTTGTATTATTAGAGAAGAGAAAAAACTATGGCTAGTCAAAAGCCTAAGGGGTTCTTTTCAGAGCAGGGGAAGTTTTTGCAGGGGTTGATCAAATAGAGCTAGAGTGACCTTCAATGTACCTTGAGTATGCAAATTTTAGCTTTGTTGAAGACCACACAAGAAGGTAAGAGCCATCACCATTCAAAAGAGGATAATTTGAATGGTAATGAGAGGGTTTTTATTAACCCCCCTCATAGATTCTTCAAGGCCACTTTTTTGCGGAAAAAACTGGTTGTGGAGATGGAGGCACCAAGGGGTGATCGTCTTGATATTCGTCAACAAGAGTATGCAGCGTTAAGCTATGACATACAAGCACTCTTGTGTTTTTGGGACTATTGTGAGATGAAGGATTGAAGCCAAGGGTTCCTAATATGCAGACCCATAGAGATTTGCAACAAAGGTTGGGTAAGATTTCTCTTCCTATTTTTGATGGTACTGATAAACTTCCTATGAGATCATGGTTGTAGAAGTTGGAGACATATCTATCACTTAATCCCATGTTTGAGGATGAGGCTCTCAAGTTTGTCCCCATTTGGAGCGTATTGCTCATGAGTAGTGGTTTCATGGCCTAATCACACAAGGCCACGAATCCATTACTATTTTGGAGGAGTTTGGTAAGAGGAGAGATTTGACATGATAGATCCATAGATATATTTTGGTGAGTTGGCACAACTCGAGCAAAATCATGATGTTGAAAGGTTTGTTGCTAATTTTTAAAAGGTTGCAGTTATGGTACTGGATGTTAGTGAGAGGCGGTTGGTTGTTTTGTTTGTTGAGGGTTTTATTGAGCCTTTGAGGGATTTGTTTACGGCTTTTAACCCTCTTTCTTTGCAAGATGCTTTCACTAAGGCTTTGGATTTAGAATGTTCAACATACAGGGGCCATGAATGGCCAAGAGGGCAGCCACCTATTTGCTGCCCAAAGGGGCAACTACAGGGCAACCAAGGTTGGATTTTAGTGGGCAGCCAAGGGCACAAAGTGGGCAGCCTCGGGCACCACCCAATGAGCAACAAAAGAAGCCTTGTACAACATATGTGCCACCTCATAGATCACTGCCCTATAGCAACAATATGAAAGATGCTAGAGATGAGTTGAGAAGGAAAGGGTTGTGTTTCACTTGCAAGGATCATGGACCAAAGGCCACCATTGCATGGGACAAAGGACATGTCCACTACATTAAGGTAATTGATGATGATTCAAATTTTGATATGGTTGATATTAATGATGAGCAAAATGAGAATGTTGTTGATGAGCATGTGCATGAGGACGCACAAGATATGGACAACACTCTTGCTGCTCTTTCGGGAGCACCAAAGTACTATCTTTTCCGGGTAGGAGAGACTTTGAAGGAGCACAAGGTAACCATCTTGATTGATAGTGGGGCTATTCACAATTTCATTGGCAAAAATTTGGTGGCGAAGCTTGATTTGATTGTGGAAAATTTCAAGGTAACAATAGAGGATGGATTTTCTCTTTCTTGCACTAAAAGATTCACCAAGCTTACCATTGCATTAGGGGAGTATGAGGTATGTGGTGATTTCTATGTAATTGACATTGGAGATATGGATTTTGTTCTTGGGGTCCAATGGTTGCATTCATTGGGGGAATTTATCCTCAATTATCAAAGTTTGATGCTCAAATTCAAGGTGGGTGACAAAGAGGTAACACTTCAAGGTATGATCAAAGGGTCACTTCAAATTGCTTCTATGTTAAATAAGGCCTTACAAGAAGATGCAAAAATCTATTCTATGTCTTTTATAATAGTAGATTGGAAAGAGTTAATTATCTTGGAATATGCTAAAACTCAGTTTACTAACAACTTGCTTGAAGAGGTAATTGTTGATGATAAATTCAAAATTTTGGATGGGCTTATACTCTACAAAGAAAGGGTCTATTTGGTACCCGAATCTAAGGTAAAACACATGATTTTGAGGGCTGCCCATGACACTCCTTGGGCTGGTCATCAAGGGTGCTTTAAGACCTACAAACTTTTGAGGCAAAGGTTCTATCGGAAGGGCCTAAAGAAGGGGGTTCTTAAGTACATCCGGGAATGTTTTGTATGTCAAAAAAATAAAAGTGAGCATGAATTTTCAGCAGGCCTCTTGCATTTCCTTCCCATTCCTTCACAAAAATGGGAGAGCATCTCTATGGGTTTTTCATTACCGTGTTTCCTATGGTTCAAGGTAAAAATTGTTTATATGTTGTGGTTGATAGACTTACAAAATTTGCTCATTTTTATCAACTTTCAGGCAAGTACAATGCTCCTATGGTTGCTGATGTGTTTTTTAGAGAAGTGTTCAAATTGCATGGGCTATTCAAAAACATTGTTAGTGATAGGGACAACAGGTTCATGAGTATATTTTGGCAAGAACTCTTTAAATTGACAGGTACTGAGCTCACTCCTAGCATCAATTATCATCCTCAAATTGATGGGCAAACGGAAATTGTGAATAAATGGTTGGAAGGGTATTTGAGGAACTGTGTTTTGAGGCAGCAATCAACATGGATAAAATGGTTACATATAGCCAAGCATTGTTATAACAAACCTTCCACATGTCTATAGGTATGACTCCTTTTAAGAAACTTAATGGTTATGATGCTTTTTCTTTCATTGATTTGGTGGTGATAGATAGTAGAGTGCTTGGGGCAAAGGATTTGGTACAACAGAGTTATGACATCATGAAACCACTAAAAAATAACTTACAACATGCCCAAAATCAACAAAAATTATATGTAGATTAGCATAGAGTTGAGAGGTCATTTGAGGTAGGAGATTGGGTTTTTTTGAGATTGCAACCTTATAGGCAATCTTCCCTCAAACAAAGTGGTTCGGAATAGTTGAAACCACATTTTTATGGGCCATATAAGGTGAGGAACAAGGTAGGAGAAGTAGCATATGAGTTAGAGCTTCCAGAAAATGGTAAGATTTACAAGGTGTTCCATGTTTCTTGTCTCAAAAGGTTCTTGGGCAGCATACTACCATTCTTTTAGAGCTGCCTCCATTGGATGAAGGCAAAATAATCTTGATACCAGAACCTATCATTGAGATTCGTGAGAAGAAGCTAAGGAACCGTAGCATCAAAGAATATTTGATTAGATGGAAGGACTTGCCACTTGAAGATGCCACTTGGGAAAAAGAGTCAATTTTGGAGCATCCAGGTTTGCAATTGCTTGAGGGCAAACAATTTTGGGAAGGAAGGTCTGTAATGTCCCCATTTTCGAACCATTCATGAGCAAGTATTGAAAACCTTTAGTCTATTTCCCCATAGATTAAAGGATTTCTTTTAGAGTTTTATTTTATTAATTAATTATAATTGTCCGAATACTGATTTTAATCATTTGCTCATATAAGACAATTATTAGTTGATTAATGAAATATTTTATAAAATTAGTTTTTACCATTAAGGTGTTTAATTGAAATAATTATTGAATTATTGTCTAAAAGTAATTTTAATTACTATTTATTATTTAGACAATTATTTAATTTTTTTTTGGTAAAAAAAGAATGTCGGCTTGTAAGTGATCAAAGGCAAAGAAGATATGCTAAAAGTCGGCATGGAGAGTTAAGAAAGAGTGTTTGGCCTTCCCAAAGTGGTTCACCCCCCTTTGAAGGATGCAAGTACATGGTGGAGTTCTCCTTTGAAGAATATGCTGAAAATTGATATTGATTCTTCATGCTTGAAGAAAATATTGGGATGTATGCTCAATAAGTGTTTGCAGGGTTTTGGAGCTGAGTATTTGACAAAATGGTGTCTTTTGACACCACCTTTGCAAAGGTAGAATTTGATTATTGCCCTAGAGTGTGGTGACTTGCTTGGTGACTTGTTTGTGAGGATTTTAGGGCTGATTTGAGGTCAAATTGCCCTGTTTCATTGTTGAAATTTATTGATAATTATTGTTGAAGTGTGGCATTGACTTTCTATGTGATTGAACAAAGTTTACAAGGTCTTTTTAAGTGGATAAATAAATAATAAATTTTGATTTATTTATTTATATTTTTGGGCAAATTTCATGAGGATTTATAAATTGACTTCATAAATTGTGGATTTATGGCTAATATTTATTGAGGAATTTTCTCAAGTGTGGCAACTTGAATTGAAGTGAGGGTTTGTTGTTTCAATGGGTTTAAAACCTTAGTTGAAAGGCAAATAATATTTTTGATTTTTATATGCAGAGTTTGACTTAGGGCGACTAGGTTGGAAGAGGGTTTTGATCACTTTGAAGGCCCAAAAATGGCATTGGATTTGTGTGGCTATTTTTGGTAAATTATTCATAATTTTTGACAAGGGTTTGATAAATATTCAGATGTTTTGTGTAAAATTAGATATTTTATAGCAAGATTAAATCTGATTTTCATTCACATACAAAGAGTAAAATGGTATAAAATCTCTATTTTCAGTTTTTGACTTATTTTGGATAATTTTGGGGTGTTATTTGCTTAAGGTAATTGCTGAAAATTACTTATATATTATTTGCACATTGGCACCTAGGGTTTGGAAGTTTTTTAGGCATATTTTTGAGCTAGGGTTTGCTAATTTGGCTAATTTCAGCATTCATAATTTTGTGGATTTTAAGGGAAACCCATTTTTGGTTGAATTGTTCCATTTGGGGACATTACATTGATCTCGTTATACTCCTTAGGATGTACACTCTAGGAGATTAATGCACATACGAGCCTTGGAATAGAAAAGTGTCACTAATAAAAAATAAGGTGTATACACATTTGCCCTCCATTCCTCTTTCTAAAGCATCGCTAGCACTTTTTTATCTGCATTGTAACCTATTTTGGAAGATGCACACAACGTGGTTACAAAGGTTGTAACTTGTTTAAATTTCAGATTTTCAAAAATGTGAAATTGGAACCCTACAAGTTTTTTTTCTTTTATTTCCAGTCATTTGTCATAGAGTTTTATTTGGCTGTCTTTCTTATGACAAGATCTTGCCATTATGTTTGCATGTATTATTTTGAGGAATAATAATTACTCTCATTTGATTTATGGGAGTTTGATATCATCATATTCTGGAAATTTGAGATTTTCACCTTCTCTCTTGTTGAATAGATTTCACGTATTTATGGCGCTTATGAATAAAATTTATTTTTTATGCTATTCTAACCTTTTTTTGATGATGTCTCAATTTATGCATGTATCTTATGCCCCCAAGATTTTTAATTTTTTAAAACCTGATCTACTTTTTCCTTCCAAAATTTCTAAATATTATTAAAAAAGAAACCCCTGAAGCAGAATATACATAAGGAACAAACATCATGTCCTCACTCCAAATTTGTTTTGTTGCAGGAAACCCCTCCTTCCCCCCATGTTTCCCCCTTGGAAATGTTTTCGATACGAAAACACTTTGGGTATCTCTTGAAAACGTACGAGACATTTCCAAGGTGTTTTCAGGCATTTCCAAAGGATAATGTTAGGAAAAAATAGTTGTAGTCAACCCCAAAAAAAAAATGTAAACCAACTCGAATCAGACAGTATAGAAATAAAATAAACATTTAAGTATAAGTTTCTTATATTTTAAGTTATATTTTATTTATATACTTTTGGGATGTTTGAGAGTGGTTTCGGACCTCTAGGAGCTATAATGCAAATTCTAAGTTTTGGAGGATCCTATCAAATTTCAGACTTAGATTCCAGGGTTTCATGGTTTTAGACTTAGCCATATTTCAGGGTTTCAAGATTTCAGGGAGACATCATAAGAGGTATGAAGGTTGCATGAAGGGATGTAGATATGATAGAATAGTATGAGAACATCTCTCGCAAAGTGCCACAAGCCGATCCCACCCCATTCCCTTTGCACCCCTCAAGGCATACACTCTGGGAAAAATGCATCGGTGAGCCCGTATGAGAGAGCATCAATAAATGATAAAGTTGAAAATAGTGGGAGTGACATTCATGATTTTGAGGGCAATCTAGATGATTTATTCTAGATTTGAATGTACATTTTGTCTTTGAAGTAATGAATGAATGAATACTATATATTTTTAAGTGTTATTTTTTATAGACAAATATTTTCATACTTTGAAGTGTTTTATTGAAAAAATGAGTAATATGCATTGTTTATATATGTATATATTAATAATAAAATGTAGGGATGTACCCATGGCGTTTCCAAATCAAGGTTTTTCAAAAATGACGTTTCCGCATACCCGAAACGTACCCATACCCGTACCAAAACAACATAGCAATTTTGAAATGAAGAAATATATGTGTCTCGTGCTTGTACAATGAATATAACTTCGAGTCAAAAAATCTATTTATTTATGTGAATACTTCAGGAACAAACATCGTGTCCCCACTCCATTTTTGAAATGAGAAAGATATTTGCTTGTCTTATGCTTGTACAATGAATACAGCTTCGAGTCAGAAAATCCTATTTATTTATGTGAATACTATGCAGTGGGCAGTAACATTCTGCATGTTAAATGTATTTATTGTTGCTGATATGCTGGAATAGCTAATCATGCCTCCTAGAGTAGTTGTCTGTCAATAAAAACAATCTGCCTCACTATGCAACGGGGCTGTCCTTCTCATGACCATACACAAATTTGCGAATAACTCCTCCATTATTAAAGGTGGTTAGTTTCATGAATGATGGTACGGGTGTTGTCTGCCGCTGTATGCTGCAGGAATTTGATGTGGGTTCTCTAAACAGAACTGTTGGTGTGTTCTATCTGAAAAATAATTTTGGTGCTGAAGATCAAATTTGTTCTTGGTAAATATACATTTTATTGACAGGAAATGTGAGCCTCATTTCTACCGTGTACAGATATTTGTTGTCTTTGTCTGGTCAGACTACCTTTTTGTCTGGCATTGTTTGTTTATACAGGATGGATTACTATCCGGTATGTTGTCAATGTCATCGTTTCTGTATTGCTTTATCATTGGCTGCCCAGTTGCCTTCCTAGTTGTTTTAGTTTGGCCAGTGGGTGGTTGTAGCTGCCAAAACCAGCAATATTGTAAAGGATTTAAAAATTCTTTCCCTTAGCTTTATGTTTCTAAAATTGAGTACTATTTAAAAAATATTAATTAACAAAATTTATTTCTTTAACTTTGATCCTGTCCTATGATTCTCTGATCTCTCCCCTGATGACGACTTCATCCCCCATTCGTCCTTCAATTGGGGCCCTGTTAAGAGAGAGAGAGGGAGGGAGACACGGGGGAGGAGATGGGGAGAGAGGGAGGCAGGCAGGAATGGAACTGATACATCGTTATGTATGAAGACATTAATACCCCCTAAAATTATCTTTAATTGATGTAAAACGATATTATGATTTTCTATGGGTTGAGAAAAAAATGTTTTGTAGTTTGCATGTTTTGTGCGATTGAACATTTTCTAAAGGTTTATTGGGTTTATTTCACAGGGTAACTGCATATCGTGTTCAATCTGATGCCCTCAAATTTGGTGAATTTGATTATAAGAATGGTGGTAAGTTACCTTTCAATTATTTCACACGTTACTTCTGCATTCTCTGATATAATCTAACTCAATTCTATTGTGGTGATGGTTATGGTTGTTACTATTTGTTTTTCTTCTCCCTTAAATCTTGAAAAAATGTTTTTCCAAATTATTTTCTTGTTGTGCCCATATGGCTGTTGACAATCAAATTAACTAAAAACTTTTCTTTTTGGAAATAGCTGCAATGCTACGGTATCAGATAGCAGGAAATTTTCTCGGGCTTCCAGCAGTGACTGTTCCGGTTTGCTCGATAACGTTTTCTTTGATCTACATGAATTTAGTGAATCGGGCTTAAGTTGTTCTGGTTTGAATTTGAGATTATTGAATGGAAATTCTTTACACTCTTTGAGGAATTCCTCTTGGCATCTTTATAGGTTGGATATGACAAGTTTGGAATGCCTATTGGTCTTCAATTTGTTGGTCGCCCATGGTCTGAATCAACACTACTACACCTAGCCCATGCAATGGAGGTACTTCAGATTATTAGTTATGCTTTTTCTTAATCTCCAAATCTTCAGTACATAATGGATAAAACCAAAGGCAGGGGCTCTGAGTCCCTTCTGGAACATTGATTGGAATTTTTAGTGCCATGCTCTGTTATTGATTATTGGAATTTAGAGAAAACTGTATTTTGTATCTGTTCTTTTGTCAAGTTACAGTTTAGGATCCGACCATCATTGTTAGATTAATACTATTCCATTTATATTGAATGTTGCCTTTGTGATTAAATAGCAATGACTGTAGGGTTAACTGTTATCTACGATATCAGTCAACACAAATTTTTGAAACCTTTCTCATCTCTGCTGTGATTAAATAACAATGACTCTAGGGTGATCTGTTATCTATGATATTAGCTAAAACACTTTTTGAAACCTTTGTCATCTCTGCAAGTAATATGAGATTTCATGGTTATATGGTTAAGTTTGATTTATAAATCTGACGAGTGCTTCACCACAAAGATGTTGACCTGCCCAAAATATGGTATTGACTCTTACCAAAATCACAAGGCTTTGCATTTTGATGTTTATTTGGTAGTCATGGGATTAAATATTGTATGGGTTTTGAGGTCTGTTAGTCAATATATACCATTTCTTGTAGAGTTATTAGATTCCCTGACTTATGACATTTTTCTTGTGTGGAGCAAATGTAATAATGTTTGTGATATGACATTTTTTATTTTATTGGATCCGGAGTTGGAGAGGAGAGAGTTGTATGGAGTACTTATGTCTACGGGCTTTTAGGGTTTCCCCTGTTTTCACACTGTCGATCTGTCTAATCTAGGCGGGAGTTATACTTGTTGTGACAACGCATTTATTGCGTTGAGTCAGGCTCGCCATCCGCCATTTGGGTGGTTTGTCACCTTCCCTATATTAAATGGTCGTTGCCACCCCTTATGCATCGTTTGATGCAGGGATCACTGGTGGGAACTAGAGAAGCCATGGTGTCAAAACAAGCTCGAAAGTTTGTCTCGAAGGTTTACCACGAGGTATTGATTTTGATTCTAATGCTCCTCTACCAGATGTGGTTTTGGATTTATCAAAGTTTGATAAAGCCAGTCATTATTTTGAAAATTTTACCCTAATTGCTTATTTTGTGGGTCGAGTTCCTCCACAGAGCCTTTTGAAACAATGGGTTCACAACCATTGGCAAGGCCATTGGGTGAAACTGGAAGGAGTCTAAAACCTCACTAAGGGTTTCTTCCTATTTAAAAATCCTAGTATGGGTAGAATTTCCAAGCTTACCTCTTCCTCTGTGGAAATTTGTTGACCAACTTATCAAGCCTCTGGGCCGCTTTATCTGCATGAGCAACCAAAGTTTTAAGCAACCCAGCCTCATAGAAGGGTTTGTGTCAAGATAGACCTCGCCAAAGATCTCAAAGAGTCCATTGATATTCAAGTGGGCAATAATCGATTCTTTCAACATGTGCTCTATTTTAACCTCCCAAACACTTGTTTTTGGTGCCAGGCTTCAGACCACATGATTAGAAAATGTCCTCTAATAGTCCCCACTCTTTCGGTCCAGTTGACACAATTCTTCCACAAGTCGGATTGTCTTTTGCCATTTAGAAAGATCACGTCTCTAGCCAAAGAAGAAAGAATATATTGTTTTTGGTAAGGGCCCTTTGCTACAAAAGGATGAATTCCTTCGGACTTTTGTCCGGAGGAATGGTTCATGAAACAAGGGCAAAGCCAAGGAAATAACAAATCAACAGAAGGGGAGCCCATTAAGCAAAGGAAGTAATTCCTTCGGACTTTTGTCCGAAGGAATACTTCGGAAAAATCCAAAAGTCCACCCAAGTCATCAAAGGGAAAGCCAAGACCCTTCGGAAGGGTCATTTTCAACAATCCCTAAGGGCACCTACCCTTCGAGAAGGTACAGAATAAGTTCGGGACCTTTGCATAAAACCTGAGTGCCCTACAATTTTCTTGAAGAGCACAGAGTGAGAGCTACTAGCCCTTGCGGAGGGCACTTGGTCGGTGACAGGGCCACTGTGTCTTTTCTCGAAGGGCATTTCGCAGGAAATGAGCAAAGCAAAGGCAAAGGAAACCTTCGGGCTTTTTGTCCGAAGGAATTCCTTCGGACAAAAAGTCCTAAGAAATTCGGACAAGGCCCCTTCAATAAAATCTGAAGGAATTAAGTTGAGACACCCAAAAGTAATGGTTTTTGGATTGTGCAAAAGAGGAAATAAGAGAAGTCCGAAGGAAATTGCCAAACAGAAAATCCCGAAGGAATAAATGCCAAAGGGTGATGTCCCGCTAGCCGTCAAATTTTGACTGCGGGAAGTAATTGTTGAAACAGGGGGAAAGCGAGAATTCCGAAAGCAAAGCCCAATGGAGAAAATATAGACCGGATATAATTATAAAAATACATCCAAATATAGAATCCTGCCAGAAATAGACATGAACAAGCAGACCAGAACAGGGTAAAATACATGCAAGCGGGAGCTATTTTCGAACACTAGTCGAAGCTTCAGTTGACTGGTTATTGAAGTCCCGCTCGTCTCCGGATCAACTCACGCATTCGAGGGTCCAACTCAGCTTCAATTGAAGTTCCAAACTCGAATGTCGAGTTGACTGTTTGAGATTTAGAGTTGACTAATTGTTAAACGCCACATCCACTAGGAGCTTTCCATGCGAGGGAGAATGATCTCTTCGTCCAACTCAACGTACCAAACAGTCAACTCACCCGATCTCTTCATCCAACTCAGCTTACCAAACAGTTAACTCATCTTTCAAACATTCACGTAGAGTTCTAAAATTAACATTGGCATGAATTTCCATGCAAAGAGAGGTGGGCGGTTCATAACAAAGACAAGTTCACTTCCTCAAGTGCAATAAGCTTCATGCAAAGACAAAAAGGAAAATATATTTTATTGAAAGACCAAGTCAACCTTGAGTTAGCTTAATTTAATCCTTCTCTTCAAATTTTCAACGCCAAACTTTGGCCTCTTGTAATTCTCTATAAAATGTCTTTCAGCCTTGTTTAAAAAATTATCCAATCCCTCTCTTGGCTAGCCCAGACTTTGCCATTGGTGAGTTGTGTAACCTCTTCAATCAATAGAAGGATTGTACTTTCAGATTTCAAGTGCTGGCATAGTGTATATTTCTTTAGCAATTTGGACAAGTGGTAGATTTCTCTCCCTTCCCAAATTCTGATTCATACCTAGTTGCTAAATTATCCTTGTGCAGGTCATGTTTAGTGTTCTTTATTGTCTTTTGTTGAAGCTGTAAGTGGATGTTAGGTGGCTGCAAAGTGGCTTTTATCAGACCTCTCTCCATTGTTTTCCCTCATATATTTGGTCATTGGATCGAACCTCTTCATGAAATATTTATGCACGAGTGATTGATTGAAGTCTAAGGTCTTCCTTTTCCCTTGATTGTTCAGTGTTCAAGGTTCCAAGTTGAGTGGATCAAACTTCTGGTGTATCACCCTTTTTAGGTAGGATTTCCCTTTAAAGTTTCCTTCTTTCTTTTCCATGGTAGTCGTAGCATAGAGAAAAGATCCTCATTGATACATCATATAGGGACTAGCTTTCTCTGGAGGTTCTTCTCACCGTTGAGGCACCCACCCTCGCGAGAAGACCCCATTGTTTCAGCCGGATAGAGGACTGGCCACTTCGTGCACATTTTCGATTCAGGGCGCAGTTCTAGGTTGACAACAGGTCCTTAAAGACAAAAGTGGGTTTGAGGCAAAACCTGAAATATTTGCAACCAGGGGATATTGTTCGAAAATTGCAAACTTCTTGACTTTTAACTTGTAGGCAATTTGTTAAATAGTTTGTATGCAATCGATTATTAAAAGTCTCTGATTGTAATCATTTGGAATAATTTGTCTAAGGGTTCTTTAATCTTACTGACATTACAAAATCACTTTAACTTGCATAAATTGATTGGGGCATTACATCAAACAATTGGCATGCATTTGATATTAAACTCAGAAATTATTATTCTTTTGAACAGCTGAGTATCGCTGAGTTGTACAACAGAAATATTAGTCCTTTGCAATGAATTATCGAATATAAAACTTAATACTTGCAACAACTGAGAATGACTGTTTGTACAACAATAGTAATAGTCTTATTTTCTATTTAAAACTGCATTAACACCTCTGAAGTAGTAGCGCCTAGAAATAGATGGATATTAGACCCCCATAACTTTCCCTGGAATGCCCACACTGCCTTCACAATTAAACTCCAGCCACTACGAAGTGGTATCAACCCCCAAAAGGCCCTAGATGGGTCTCAAATCCGGCGCAATTTATAAAAAATCCCAACATTGGTAAATAATCCCTTCAATATGTATGACCAACACCAAAATAAATCTCCAATATGTAGGAAATGGTCTTCAACACCTGTAAATACAACTACTAGAGATTGAGGATGAGTCCTCTCATCGAAATAGCCCTTCCAACTAGGGTCTAAGGTCTTCTCTGCACCGAAACTAGGGATCTCAAGGGATTTTACTCCTTGAACAATAGCGGATGAACACGCAGGCTCACCAAAACTCCAGAGGAAAATAACAATGAACATAATAATGATTTTAATCCTCATATTCTCCTTATAACTCTTCTGAACCCCAAAAATTTTCACCTTTTCCAATGCCCCCTTTAAAAAAAATAATGATTAATAAGTAGTAAATACTCATTAAGGGTCCAACGTCCATAGGGAGGGAAAAGTAACACTTTTCCTAGTCATAAGTCATGACTTAAAGCACCTCAATGTGAAAATATAACATAAAGTGCATTAAAAGGCATTATCAACGTGAAATATAATGTTAAACGCATGTAAGGGTCCAAATATTCCCTTTATTTCTCCCACGCCCCTATTCCCAAGAGAATAAATATGGAAAAAGGGCGGGATAAGCCAGTTATGTCTCTAAGCATTTGGGAAGGGACATTACAAAACCCCAACCCTTTGATGGGTGGACCACGATTTCTAATAGGAAAAATAAGGCTGCCCATGGCAATGTTAAACCTCAACCAGCGGTATACTGGCCTTCATGGGGGCCAAGCTTCTCAACCCCTATCGGTAAAGCCTCCATGTCATCACAAGTTAAACCCCCACCTCCCATCTCTTGGTCCCTATAGGTAGTCGCCTAGTTTGTGTATTCCCCATCTCCTGCTCTTACGGTTCCTTTTTCACAATCCCCTTCAGAGGTGAATGATTTGGATTTAGAGCAAGGGCTTGTAACCCTCAACCGTAAGGCTATTATGCGTCGCTCATGTAGTCCCTCCCTTTGCAGACGAGGATTATGTGCCAAACAAAAAGAAACCCTTCAAGCTTGGACAATTTGCTTTTCCAGGCTCGGCTTTTAATTGGTTTGCAGCCCTCTCCGACTTCTCCGAGGGAAATGATATGAATTTGGACATTTCCCAACGATAGTTTATTCTTGGAATGTTAGAGGACTCACTGATCCGACTCGTAAGTATACGGTCAATGACAGTTGTCATCATTTTGCCCAAATGAAAGTCTTATGCATGCAAGAAGTCAAAATTTTTGGCATTTTGCTTCAATCTGCAGCTCTCACTATCTAGTTTGGGGCCCTTTGTTAGGTCACCTTTCACGAGTCTGGCCGTGGGGGAGTTGTCCCCTTGCTAGTCCCTGACCTGTCTTAAAATATCATTTTCTAGGGTTCTGACCCACCCACCGGGTGGTCTAGACTCTTTTTGACTTTGATAATCGCATCATTGGCCTTGTCAACTTGTATGTCTCTAATGATGCTATGGAACACACCTTGCTCTGGAGATGGTTGGTTGATTCCCTTCCAGATACACATTGGATTCTTTGTGGTGACTTCAACATGATCGAATCTTAGGAAGACAAAGGTCGCCTTCCCATGAGATGGTGTGGAGGAGAACGAGAAGCTTGGTTTTACATGTGAAATAAACTTGGGGTCTTCGACCCAAACTATCGTAGAAGGAGAGATTCAAATTCTCCGTGGTTCACATGGTCAAACTTTTATCAAGAAGATCGAGTCCTCAAACATCTTGACCATGCCTTGCTTGTTGAGCAAGATCTTTTCTTCTTTGCTCCTTTTCATGGTCGGCCTGTGTCTATGTTCCAGACTCTTTCTTATCTGACCATCATGCCATTTGTTTTTGCATAGAATGGACCTCTCCTTAGGTTAAACCCAAGGGTTCCCACTTTTACCTCAACATTGCCCATCTCAAGCATGAGCAAACCGTTGAGCATATCATCAAGATTTGGAACCTAGCTTCCAGACTCACAAGGGACATTGGCTGGATTGAGTGGTGGTGTGATGCTATAGCCCATACCACTTCCTCCAGATCTATGGCAAACAAGCAACTCTTTTTAGGCAGCGCATTCATAATGCTACAAATTGTGAATACCTTAGGGTGTCACAAGAATTAGACGGCACACTTTTAAACCCTCATTTGCAGACTCTGTCAACCATGTGGAGACATAAACTCCAGGTTGCGAAGGCTTATAAGGCTAGAGGAGCTCAACTCTAAGGAAGGATATATTGGTTGAAGGTAGGAGACAAAGTGACCATGGAATTTTTTGCTCTCTTTCATTCAAGACAAGTTGTTGACAAAATTAAAGCCATTAGAAGTGCCTCAGACAGGCTTACCAGACTACCTGATATCCTTCAAGCCTTTGTGCATCACTACCATGGTGTCCTTACAGTGCAACCGTCATCTACTACTCGTGAGGTTGCCCTCTCATAATGTCTTGTTGTGGCCTCTTGTAAGCTCTCGGAAGCGCAGAGAGTTGCTTGTGATAGACCTCTCAATATCAATGACCTTAAGGAAGCTATTATGCCAATGGCCTTTGATAAAACCTCAGGTATTGATGGCTTTCCCTGTGAATTTTATCAAACCTTGTGGGATACAGTTGGACTTGATCTTCATAAAGTCTATTCTGAAGCCTCATCAATCAGGGCAACATCAAATTCATTCCCAAGGTAGGGGACCCTGATTACCAATTGGAGACCCATCACTTTGCTCAATGTTTCCTCAAAAATCATAGCTAAAACATTAGCTTTCATAATCAAACACTTGCCTCCTTTAATTGTGTGAAGTGAGCAAACTGGTTTCATTCAACATAGATATATTTTGAATAATGTTATTGTCGTCTGGGAGGGTATGGAATGGGCTAGAATATCTAACCAAAAGGCATCATTCATCAAGATTGATTTTGAGAAAGCCTATGATCGGATTGAGTGGCATTTTATCATAGCTATGCTACAGGCCCTAGGGTTTGTTCCGAAGTTTGTTCACACCGTCAATATGTTGTTTCATGATGTTGGGGCCTATATCACCATCAATGGCTCCAAATCTCAACACTTCGAGCTCCACAGATGCATCAAATAGGGTTGTCCCCTTGCTCCTGTGCTTTATGTTTTGGCTGCTAAAGGTTTTAGTTATCCATTGGCCAGTTATGCTTCCAAGGGTCTAGTTAAGGGGATCTCTTTTCCTAATTTAGATCACTAGTTAATTAATGGGCACTTTGCTGATGATTCCTTCCTCACTTTTCAAGAGGATGGAGACTTTGTCAAACATGCCATGGAACATTTAGATATCTTTTGTCTTGCATTTGGGTCGTCCATTGACTCCATTCAATGGCGTAAGACCCAGTGCTATTGCCAATCTCTGTCACCCAAACCTCTTTGGTTGGAGGCATATATGTGGCAATGGATCCTTCCTGGGGTCCAGTTTAAATTCTTAGGCATTCCATTTGATTTCAGAGCCTCTTCTATAGAATTGTGGTCTTATGTGGTTCAAAGAGTTGAGAAAAAAATCTCATTTTGGATCACTAAGCCGAAAAATTCTAGATTTGTTCTAAGGTGCTCATTGCTACTCATGTTTACTATTTTTGTTGAGCTCCTTCCAATGCCTCTTATGTGAAGCTTGAAAATGTAATGCCCCCATTTTTGGCATAGCTTGCTTGTAGACCCTTAGCTTGGTTTTCTTCCCACAAGGCTAAGGGAAAGAAAGAAAGGGGAACGATGAGGGGGCCATTCAAAGAGTAAAAAGGTGAAAAGGTACTTTAAGTGTTTTAATTTTCAGTTGAGTTGTGGAAAAATGTTTTTGGTCTATTTTCATTTAAGAGGGGGACGTTTACGGGTCATGGGAGCCCAACCCCTCAAAAAGGTAAATCAAAAAGTAAATTTCCTTATGATTCAAAAAATCACCTCCCTTCAAATTGGGCGCTACCTTGGGGGATGAATATAAGAGGGAATTGAAGGTTCATTTGAGGGTTATGAGAATTTGCATATTGAATTGTTGATCAAGTATGTCAAGCTTGTTCATCGTGACTTGTTGATCAAGTATGTCAAGCTTGTTCATCGTGACTTGTTGATCAAATATGTCAAGCTTGTTCACCATGACTTGAAGAAGGAAACCTTCAAGTGTACTAGGGTTTGGGGACAAAAACCTCCATTCTTTCATTGTGAATAGCTCTATTCAAGGGCTGTAATTGTGCTTCAAATTTGCATGGTTGCATGCAATTGGTCTTAAAAGCGTGTTTTGGAACACCATCTTCATTCAAGGATTGAGCGAACTCTTTAAAAAGCTGGAAAAATACAAATTGCAGGTCAAGGAAGGTGGGTGAATACCCTAGGGCAGCAAGGAGGTTCCCTAGTCTTGGCAACTTCTCTTGAGGGTTGGGCGAGTGCCTCAGGGCATGCTTGAGCTTGCTCCGATGGTGGAAAATAGGTCAAAAGTTGATAATAATATTTCTAATATTATTACTATATTTCTTTAATAATAATGCATGCTAAATTTGGGTGATTTGAGGGCTGGTTACAAGGAAAATAATTCAGAATTATTAATATTATTTTTCCTAGTGGAGCGATTCACCTATAAGGGTTTTTGGGGTGCTTTTGGGCTCTAAACTTGGAGGGAATAAACCTATATTTTTTTATTTATATTTTGAAAAGTATTATATTAATTTTCCAATTTTGGCAATTTGTTTTGAAGACTTGGAGGGCTTGTTGAAGGGCAAGTTGAAGGATTTAATATCCAGATTTAATTCTGTATATTTTTTCAAGTGTGGCGACTTCATTGCAAGGGTTAGTTTGACAATTTGCAGCGCTAATGTGTTCATTGGAGGCCCTAACATTTTGCATGATTCTTGCATAATTATTTGAGAGTTTTTGCAAGGGTTTCAGGGAAAATTTGAAGGAGAAAATGCAGTTGTACCGGCATAAAAAAATCAAAATTATTGCAAGGGTAAATTCTAGCCTCATCGCCATTCCACCTTGCCACGAAGAAGTATTTTATTTCAGTTTTATATTCAGCATTTTTGGGTTATATTGGAGGGTTTGTTGCTTAGAATTTGGTCGTCCCTTCTAGCTAGGGTTTGTTGGTTTTTTTGGGTTCAAATTTCAAATTATTTCAGTTTTATATAAAGGTTTGTTGGAAAACCCCTATTTTGCTTATTTGTCCCATTTGAGAATATTACAAAATAGCTTTTGCAAGACTTTATCTGGGCCAATTCTAAGGGGCACTAGGGTTTTCATCGAGTCTCTTGGGCTATTTGTTATTGACCTAAAGATACTGGTGGGATGGGGCTCATAGACATCAAGCTTCAGGTGCTCACTCTTGGGGTTAAATGAATCATCAGATCTTGGAAGGGGACAAAGCCTGGAAATTTTTGCAAAGGCACTACATTTCTCAAGGTTGCCCACACAATAGAAAAGCTTGACAAGGCATTGGCTTTCACATCGTGCTTATCTCATCGGTGACAGTCAATGTAGGGGGCACTTTTGTCATGCAAAGTGTTTGGAAGGCCTGGGAAAAGCTCAAACCCCACCTCATTTGGGTGGGTGATGGGTTTAGAAGCGGTCTTTCTCTAAACTCCCAGCCATTATGGTGGTCTCCCTAGCTGAACTTCCACAATGCCCTCTTTGCCATGCTCCGCTGGATCAAAAGCTTAAGGCTATTTAAGAAAGATATTCTCACAGTTGGTGATCTATTTTGTAAGAACCCTAGGGACTAGGTTCCTTGGCCTATGCTAAAATCCAAGTTCCATTTTAATAAGGAAGATGCAAAATCCATTTCTGAATTACAGAGTTCCATACCTAATGAATACTTGCACAAAATTGGAGTTTCCTCTCATGCTGTTGTGGAAGGACTGGTCTTGGCCTACAACCACAACATTTCATTGATACTCTCCTTGGTTGGGTTACAATTTGTTGGCAACTTAGCATATTGATATTGATGCCCTCAACCATTGGTGGTCTCTCCAATCCCTCCATCGGGTTTGGGCCTGGAGATTTGATCATTTTTGGGCGGCTTGTATTGAGTCCAAAAAAGCCATTTCCTTTGATGTATCCTATACCAAGGTCTGCCCATGGGGAATAAACTCACGAACATGGGGGTTTTTAATTCCACTTGTCTAGCCTGTCATCACCCAAAAACTATCAAGCATCTCTTTTGGTTTTACCCTCATACCCAGTTAGCCTGGGGATGGATTCATATCCTTTTAAAACCCTTCAGGATTGAAATGTTCACTTGGAAAATGGCTCTTCTGGGGGAATCTGCCTTGTTCACTGCAAGATATAACAGATTTTGGCAGATTTTCCATACTAATATTTTGTTTCAAATTTGAAAATATATAAATCAAGCATGTTTTAATAATGAAACTATGGAACAAAGTTTTTCTGTAACTGATAAAGTGTTGTGATTTCTAATGTTGCCCTTTAGATTTAGAGTCAAACAGATAAGGGCCGACTCCATCTTCATCATTTGCAGCTCCTTCTGGACCATTGAGGGAATGTTCCTTGTGCAGTTAGTCGTAATCTTGCCGATCCCCCTCCTCACCACTCCCCTTCTGGGAGTCGTGGGCGTGGAGGGAGGCGCCACCACTCTTGTGAGGTCTTGAAGTTGGAGGAGTTCCTCTCCTCGCTCTCACTGGCCATCTCCTCCTAGAGGATCTGAAGAGGCAACAAAGACAATAGTGGTGGTGGGGGTGGAGACCCCCTCCGCAGGACAAATTTCTGCGGTTGGCATTAGCCATCTCTCCTTTCTCCCTGGATTCTCAGGTGCAACATGATTCTGAAACTAACCAGTAGGTTGATGGTTGGGACCCCCTCCCTGTTGTTGAAGATCCCTCAACCTAGAATGGCTGGGGAGGAAAGCCTTAGGACCCTCTGCCTCTACCTCCTCCGCCAGCCACTATGTTCACAACGACTGCTTAGTTGTTTCCTTGTTGTTTGTGCTATTTCATTCCTTTTTCCTGATTGATGTGCACTTAAGTTAGTTTACCTATGATTATTGGTTGAGTTGTGGCCTTTATTGGACTTTTGTTTCTCCCGAGGCTCCCTGAGCTCAATTTGGCTTTTGGGGTGACTTTTCCATCCCTTTTTTTGTATGATTAGTGTTGTACTATAATTTTTTTGTTAAATTAATATAAGTGCGCTTTTCAATCAAAAATAATGTTCATGATATGTATTAGTTCTAAAAACCATGGCTTGTAAGCTGACAAAGATGGCAGATATAAAAATAATGGAATATAGAGAGAGAGGTTGAAAATGGTGGAAGTTGATATCTTGATGGAAGTTAAGCATCAAGTTGAAAAAGGTTCTAGAAGAGAAAAAGGTTCTAGAAGAGAGAATATCCATCCTAGTTTCGCAAATTGATAACAATCATTTACAACCTTAGCTAAATCTGATGTTTCTTATCCCATTCTTACAATTAAATGCATACACATTTTCCATTGTTCAATTCCAATTTGATTAACTATTTACTTTCCCACTGTTTACAATCAATATTTGATTTTCTCAATGAGGTCTTGAACATTTACCTTTAAATAAGTCTCCTTACTATTTTAAACAAATTCAATTCTCACATCGTAATTTCACTATTAAGTCTACCCATGCACTTTCATTCTATTCTTTAGGACTGATCTCCACATAATCTCTGTTAAGGTCTTTTCATGCCTAAAATCCTCTTTGTTACACCTTAGATCTGAAATTTCATGTTATTTAACCTCCTTATTAGATTTTAGACCTCCCTCATATATTCATTTAGGCTCTAAATCCAGATATTCGTCTGTATTGTCAATTCTGCCTTCAGACTATCTTCATAATTCTGTCATAGAGTGATTCAAAACTGTACCAGACCTTATAGAAGGGATATACCATTTGTACTCACTATAAATCTCTCAGACACTCTCAATTGATCAAACTCATTAACTCACTTAAAGAATGAGTTTCAAATCATGAATAATATTCTCATACTGTCCACTCACCTATTAAGTCTTTTATTCAGTTATCCTTAGTCGAGCCTCATTCTGATGCATATCACTGTTCATGTGGGTGCAAAAAGTGTTGTGTGGACTTTATATAGCCTTTCTTTATGTTTCAGTTCTGACTTGGTTTTATATAACTCAAATACCATTTCTTGTTTAATGATTCATGACCTGGCCAAGAAATAAACAAAACAAATATAAAATCTGTGATGATTATATTGGATAGGCTTAATGATATCCTCTTTTTATCAAACATCTATGATGTTCGGCAGGTTACAAAAGGCGTAAACACCAATATAGGTTTGATTGTCGCCATTACATCTATAGGCCTGATGCATTTAACAAAGATAAAACTCAAGCTTAGCTGCAAACTAAAACTCTTGATGGTTTACACAGGTCTATATTGGCCGAGACCAATAAAAATACAAATTTATAAATTCTAAGACTCATCAAAGTCATTACAATATTCTTTTAATTTTGTCCCCTATTATAATGTTCAGATCATTCATAAAACATTAACAAGAAGACACTTATTTGACTGCCCTTACTCGCCCTTAATTTTGCATGCAATTTGATTATTAACTCGGACCTGAGAGTTCATGTTTAATCATTCTGGAATACTTATTGACTATTAAAGCATACTATTTCGAAGCTTGGCTATTTTTTCATGCATTGATCATTACAGAACAAGCACGCAGTCCATATAACCATGATCAGATATTCAGAATTTGTGTTGCTAACCATCCATGAATAAAAGGACGTTTAGATAACAGTGAACTCTGTGGTTCGAATATTTCTCAAAAGGCTTATAAGGTCTCATCTCACTATTCAGCTATTATTACATATCCAAGAATACACAAATAGATTATATTCACTATCCGTCCACTGATCCTTCGAAATAAATACACCGAATGGGCAATAAATAGTTAGAATATACCTTATTAATGATCAACTGGCTTACAAACACTCCATGTACCTTCAACTATTTGCTTATAATACTTTTACCATCATTACAATGAAAGACCGTTGACCGGATTTGCCTTTGGGGAACATACAAAAAATGAACAAAACCTTGACGAGTTTGTTATGACTTCATGCAAATCGAAACTTTCAGACTTCTATAGACCCATTAATTCTCCTTACAATCTCCTGTCTTTTCCATGAGATCTTTGTTCTCAAATACAAGACCTGCAAATTAATTTTATTCATACTACAGACCTACAGGTCTGCAAATCTTGTCTTTCCCCTACATAAAACATGCTTATATCCTTGTTTTAGATCGTCTTTTAATAGATAGAAGCATTATCAACATATAACCAATATCTA
This sequence comes from Torreya grandis, assembly GCA_037957365.1. Taxonomy (NCBI): domain Eukaryota; kingdom Viridiplantae; phylum Streptophyta; class Pinopsida; order Cupressales; family Taxaceae; genus Torreya; species Torreya grandis. The sequence goes on along the minus strand of JARHVA010000205.1, from coordinate 245,577 downwards.
AATTGGACTTTTTCCCTAAGGTCTAGGAACTAATCCCTACCTACTCACCAACGTAGACTTCCCTTCTTATCCGTTTTCTAAATGGAGTCTTACGTTGTATGTAGGTAGTTTTACATGAGATTAACTTTATACTAAATGACTCTTCATAGTTTGGCACTATTCCATGATTCTATTAACACTCTTCATGCTTTCCAAGATCTTTTGCATTGCATAACACACCTAGACACACCTACTCGCCCTTCACAACAGGGCTTATTTGACTCAAATTGACTTTTATTTACAAACGTGTACATGGGTGAGTTGATGCTTCGGCCTCACAAATCCACCTGCAGGCTTGTGTGACAGGGACTGTTTTGCCAACCGTCAATTTTTAGGTTGATTCTTTTATCGAAAAATAACTACAAGAGGATCCAAAAATGACGTGTTTTTGGTTGTTGGATTGGATGTAGTTTGGATGTATATGGTTTTTGGTATGTAGAGTGGATGTTGATTAGATATATGAACATAAATCATGAACACCAACTTCTTGATGTATAAAATGAAAACATAATCCCACATTTTTTTTGGTTATTTAATTTTTCAATATGAAAAATGTTTTGAATCTTTTTGACTATGCATGTGTTTGACTTTGTTCTTTGGAAATTATTCCAATTTATTTATTATATTTTGTAGTTTGGGTTTCAAAACTAGTATATAAATTTTACATGAAACAGAAACAGATTAAGGTTGAAAATTTTGTGAGCAGAAATAGGTGGTTGAGTGAAGGAAGTAGAGGAAGTATGAGGTAGGGGAGCGAGTTAGGACAAAAAGCAAGGATGGAAAGTAGGCAGAGATTAGAATGGAAGAAATTAACTGTGCAATGGTTGGCATGGTGATTGAAGGTGAAAGGGAAGAAAAAGACAAAAGGAAAGGTTGGTAACCCTGAAATATAGTGTAAGAGCATAGGAAATGTCGATCCATTGGAGAAAGGGGGCAAAACTTATTCTTACCAGGTTCTTGATGGGGCATGCTCTGCTCTTGATCAGAGCATCCCATTTACAATCAACCTAAGAAGCAACCACACTAGACTTAAAAATGGAAACTACAAACTTTGATCTTCTTCTGAAGGTTGACTTGGTTTCGAGGAAAGCCCTATTGGTAAGGTGATGGGGTTTCAACATTCAATGAAATTTCCATGAGCACATGGATTAGGGCTCATTGATGATATACAGATAAAATTGAAATCGTGTTTTTGTTCAAGGTCTTCTTCATGGTAACTTTTGAATCAAAGAAAGCAATGGATCTATTTTTTAGAGGAGGGCCTTGGTTCTTTAAAAATGTAGGAATTCCCACCAAACCTTGAACACCATTAGTTTAACCTTCAAGGAATGGATTGGAAATACCCCAATATGGGTAAGAGTGTATAATTTAGAACTTTACTTTTCGTAAGCTCTAATCTTTGAAAGCATAGACAACAATTTGGGAGAGTTTGTGTGCCTACTTACACCAACATTTGTGTCACGATCGACCTATCTAAGTTGTTTCCCAAAGAGATCAATCTTAAATCTACCATTGGCCCTTGGAATTAACTATTGGGATTTGTATCACTGCCCTTTAGATGCTATTAATGCCAATAACAAGGGAACTTGGGTAGAGAATTCCACAAAGGGAAGGGAATGCATTTGAGTTCAGATTGCCTTAAAAAGCTAAATCCGGTTATGCTAAACAAAGAAAGGAAGGCAACCTAACATACCCACTTTCATGTCCCCTTTTTCAAATAAATTAAAAAAATAATTAAGTTAATATTTTAAGTTGTCTAAGTGACTTACTTTTTATTTTAAAAAAGTGACAACTAAATATTACTTTATTATTATTAGAAATAAAAGGGTAAAAGTGAAAAGTAAAACCCTAAACCTAAAAGTATAGCCCTAACCCTAAAAGTGACAATTGAGTCTATAAATCGAGAGTCCTTATTGTAAATCATTCAATTTTTATTATCAATATTTATCAATTGATTGAGCCTTCTAGTTCATCGATTTTTCAGCGTAAGGATGAAAACCCTTATAGTTGGAACAAATTGTGAGGACGAAAACCCTTACCATTTGGATTTAGGTTTGAGGACAAAAACCCTCCAACCCTTTGAGGTAATTTCTGGTTTCATTAAGAAATTACAAGTGTGCTACATTGAAATCTTCAAACATTAGCTCAACAAAGCGCCAAGGTTTTAGATTTGTAAGTTTTCATCTTGGCGTAGGGTTTAATGTTATGATTGCAGATCGCAATCTAAAGCAACATCAGCCTGGACGTATCATTTAATACAACACCGTTGACTGAGTTTGTTGGTAGATTTTCCACCAGGTGCAAAAATAAGATCACAACTTAGAATAGGGTTCAACTGCCTAGTACAGAGAATGCAACTGAAACTAGAGTTGGCCAAAGGATCACAGGGTTTTCATAAAATATTCATTTGCCCTTTTAAAGATTAGGGTTTGCTGAAATAAGATTAACGAATAAGTTCTAGCATTTTAGCAGCAACACATTGCCCTTCCAGTAACAAGGTTGGAATTTCATAAATATTGTTAGCATTCCTTTGTAATATGATTTTGGCAATAAACCCATTTTATAAAAGGATTAAAGAATTGAAATAAAGCTAATACTTTCTTGTGAAATTACAATTTTGTTATATCTTTGAAAGCAATTATAGAATCATTTATTTAATTGCCAATTTAGAAAACAAGGGTTTACGTAAAATCCAGAATTGTTCAAATTTGTCTAGAAAGGGACATTACAACAACGAAGTAGTGGAAGAAAGAGATGAAGCCCTATATCACACTCGATATCTTTTTTCCAAGATACGGTAAAGGATGACAGGTCTATCCCAAATGATGTTCTCTTAGAAGACATGGATCATATCCGTACAAAACCTAATAGGTTTGGATCATGGAAAGAAACTCCCTAGGAACTAGAAGATGAATTTAAATAACTAATTGTAAAAGATTGATTTGGGAAGGCATAGAAGTTATCTTAGGTTCAGATGTAAGAAGGAAGAGAGTAGAGAGATTTAATGAGGCAAAAGGACTGCATAAAGAGGCACAAGAAGTGATTGGAGCGGGTTTTCTATTAAAACTGATTGATTTGATGTAAAGGCAGAGGGTGAGCCCTCCAAAAGAAAAATGAGGTTCCTAATAGAATCTTAAGTGCCTATAATTCATGCGTAGTTCCCGTGCAGTCGAGCTTACTCTTTGTTTGCTCTACTGTGTAAGGCGCGCACCTCTCACTCAATCTTGCGCACTCCTTGCCTGAAGTTTGCTCAAAGTCATATGCACAAGTCCTGCACTAGATCGTAGACTTCTATGCACTGACCTTGCAGTTCCGTGCTGTAGCTAACAGACCCATGCACCTCACTGGCCCATGCATCGCACAAGTTTTGTAGACCTGCACATCTCACTGCCCTGCGCCCCACACAAGTTCCGCACCAACTTGTCAAATTTTGCACTCTCCACAACTTGCAGATTAGTGTGCCTTATAGTTCGGTGCCGCAACTTAGTTCTGTGAGCCTCACCGACTTCTTGGATTTCACAACACATCCATGTGTTGACTCGCCTCAGCCATGTGTTCCAAGGGATTTACCAACCATCATCCAACCTAGCAGATGAACCGATGCAATGGTCTTCTTGGTAACTGACAACAGTTGTAACTACTCTTGTATTCTATTTGTATAAGTATGTAACATACACAACTGGCCTAAGGTCGATGCTCTACACTGTCATAACATATATAGCATGTTCCGCGTATCTACTATGTAAAACATGCAATGTAGCACATTGTACCACATTTCCTATTCTCTATTAATGAATAGAAGTTGCATTTGCTGCAATTAAGACTTCCGCTCCATTGAATGTGTTTAGTTGTTTCTTTCTGAATTAGCTTTGCCCATTCACTCCGCACAACCAAAACTCGGTTGTCTCCTGCACGCTTGGTCCTCGACCCCATGGTGTAGATCAACCTAGACATCCCTAACAAGTAATCACTTATGAAGAGACAACTGCAAGTAGTTAGACCAGATGTCACATGTAATCAAAAAAATCAAGTCACTGTGCAAAGGATTGAACAAATTTTGAATGGAAGAATATAAAGGGAATCTTGATAGGATAAAAAGGTGGTTTTGGTGGGCTGATTACACCATGGAATCCCGATACTGTTAATTTCTCTCATTTCAACATAAAGAAATTGGATTTGATGCCATCTGAACTCATACAAAGAAAATATGTTTGCATTGTTAATCAATGTGTATGCACCTATTCCATGAAATCTAAAAAAGAGATGTTGGAAATAATTCTATTAGATTATCTCATGTTTAAGTACATAGATTTTCATCCTTTGGGAAGGCTACAATTCCATTCTTTCAACGTTATAGAAGAGGAGGATAGATAAAGATCACTTAGTCCTTGAAGGACTTCCTTGGGTTTGTTTCAATTAATAGCCTCTTGGATATTTTTTCTAAGGATGGAGATTATTCCTTGAAAAATAGTACATGTTTTTGTAATGTTGCAGAGAAATGGGATTGGTTTCTAGCTTCACCTATTTGCTAGAAGAAGACGAAATCATGGGATCCTAAATTTTGAGTGCATCTGGGTCTAACCATGCACCAATATTTCTCCTCATCAAATCAAATAAATCTCGGATTTCCCGCACTTTCAAATTTGAATTCATGTGGATTAGGGATGAGAAATTGGCATAAATTATGGCTGCTTGGTGGAGAGAATGCTCAAATTTATTCGGATCCAAGATTGGAACTCTGGGTCCTAAAACATCTTTCTTGAGGAGATCCTTGAATCTAAACTTGGAGCATTGGATACCAAGATGCAAGAGGAAGTATTAGATATGTAAAATGAAGATAAACAACGTCTAGCCTAACTTAAACAAATTTAGGAAACAAAAGTCGAGAAAGCATTGGTTAAGAGAGGGTGACTACAAATTTGAGTTCTTCCACAAACCTACAATTGTAGGAAAACAATCTATTGGAATCTCAAAAAATAACTCCTTAGATGGTTGATGCATGTCCTACTTGGAAGAAATCAAGGAGGACAATGTAATTCATTTGCAATCCTTATTGGACGAGGAATCTATTGATCGCTTGGAGGTCCTGAAAATACTTCTAGAGAAGATTCCAACCCTAATATGAGAAGATCAAAATTAGGTCCTTAAAGCTTCATTCTTTAGAGGAGGATGTTATGTCAACAATTTTCAAGATGGGGAAAGAAAAAGCCACAGGCCTTGATGGATTACCTCTAGGCTTTCTCCATGAAATTTGTGATATACTGAGTAGGGATGTGGTAGCTATTGTGTACGAATCTTCAAATTTAAAAAAGATGCTCACGGTTCTCATTTACTTCTACATTGCCCTTATCACAAAGAATGAGAGGTACATACTTTCAATGATTATAGGTCTATCTCTCTATGGAACATAGTCTATAAATGTTAACTATTTGTAGACTATGTTATGTCAACAATTTTCAAGATGGGGAAAGAAAAAGCTACAGATCTTGATGGGTTACCCTAGGCTTTCTCCATGAAATATGTGATGTACTTAGTAGGGATGTGGTAACTATTGTCTACGAATCTTTAAAATTAAAAAATATTCTTGCGGTTCTCATTTACACTTACATCGCCCTTATCACAAAGAAATGAGAGGCAGACACTTTCAATGATTACAGGTCTATCTCTTTATGTAACATTGTCTATAAATATTAACCAAGACATCACCTATAGATTGAAGAACCGAAATCCCTCCATAATCTCTCTTGAACAAGGAGGTTTTGTGAAAGGAAAACAAATTTTGTATGGGGTGAATATGGCACATGATTTAATTCATTCAATTCAGTCCTGCAAAGACAAAGGCAGCCTATCATAAAGATAATTGAGGGTTCTTGATGAAAATACTAGGTAGGCTTAGATTCTTGACAAATTAATGCAGTTAGATCAATAAGAACTCCTGTAATATCCCCAAGAAGGAGATTGCTGAATTCAAGGAGAGGCACTGCCATTTCACATGAAGAAATTGCTGCCAAGGAGCAGCGCTGCCATTTAATACAACAGTCATTAAACGGATATGAACAGAAATGTCAAATGGAATTGTTGTCGGAAGTGAACGGAAGTGTCAAACGGAATTGTTGCCAGAAATGAACAGAAATGTCGACGGAAATGTTAACAAAATTGTTGACGGAAATGTTAACGAAAATGTTGACGAAAATGTCAACGGTCACATCTTTTGGGGAAGAGGTGCCTCTTGGATGGGACGCCTCCTTTGTGAGAAAATTTTAAAGGCTATATAAGGGAGAAGAGATGTGGAGGTATTAAAAATCATCCAATTATGAATTCAATCATCTAACTTGTATAAGCATCATGCTATACAACCACTTTCAAGGACGAAAACCCTTGTGAATATAATAGCCCAAGGACAAAACCTCTTGTGGACTTATATTTTATATAATTTATTATTTTAAATGCAATATTTATATTTATAAAAAAATAAGTTTTCCTAGAAAACCAAATTAATGTAAAATATTCTAATTTGAAATATTACAGTGCTATCAGAACTCTCATCCTAACATTCTGTGGAATGGAATTCATATGCAAAATAACAATAATTTATATTATGAAAGAAGAAATAAAGCAAATAAAGTAAATCAACCAATGAAGGAAATGGAAAACGATATGGAAGAGAGGAATGAAAACGATAAACGGATTGATAAACTTATCCAAATCCAGGAACAACTGGCTAACACCCCGAATCAATTAGCTCTCGTAATGCAATCTATGATGAATCATATATATCAAAATGATGGAAATGGTCATTCTAACACTAGTCATAACCAAATAATTCATAAAAACATTTATGTATTAACATTATATCCCATATAAGCTTTGAAGCTTTATACTTACCATTAAGGACGAAAACCTTAATGTGTGAATAGGTGCAAGGACGAAAACCCTTGTCACCTCAACGCAAAGACGAAAACCCTTGTGGCTGATTGTAATATTCGAAATCTAAAAACTTTGTAATCATTTTATATTCAATTCAATAGATTATTATTTAAAAAATAAAAAAATTATATATTTGTTATAAAACAAAATTTCAAGAAAAACAATTTTTTTATATAATATCCTAGTTCTGGATGTTACAGTGGTATCAGAGCAATTGCTTGAGGACAAGCAATTTGAGGTAGGGAGGTCTGTAATATCCCCAAGAAGATCGCTGATTCAAGGAGAGGCGTTGCCATTTCACATGAAAAAATCGCTGCCAAGGAGCAGTGATGCCATTTAATACAACAATTATTTAACGGATATGAACATAAATGTCAAACGGAATTGTTGTCGGAAGTGTCAAATGGAATTGTTGTTGGAAGTGAATGGAAATGTTAACGGAATTGTCAATAGAAATGTTAATGGATATGTCAACGAATATGTCAACGGTCACATCTTTTGGTGAAGAGGTGGCTCTTGGATGGGACGCCTCCTTTGTGAGAAGTTTCTAAAGGCTATATAAGGGAGAAGAGATGTGGAGGTATTAAAAATCATCCTATTATGAATTCAATCATCTAACTCATATAAACATCATGTTATACAACCACTCTCAAGGACGAAAACCCTTGTGATTATAACAGCGCAAGGACGAAACCCCTTGTGGACTTATTTTTAATTTAATTTATTATTTTAAATGCAATATTTATATTTATAAAAAAAAAGTTTTCCAAGAAAACCAAATTAATGTAAAATATTCTGATTTGGAATATTACAACTCCCCACTAAGTTTTAGTCAATGGTATCCCAATGGGTTTCTTCAAAATGTGAAGAAGCCTCTGGCAAGGCAATCCAATGTCCCCATAAGTCTATATAATCGAAGATTTGGGCCATTCTTTAATTTCTGCCCAAAAGAGCAAAAGATGAAGGGTCTCAATGGAGGTACTTTCCCATGCCCCATTCATCTATGATAATCTTCTTGGGGCAGCCAAGTTGGGGGAGGATCGAGAATTGAAGGAGATTCTTAAAGAATATTGTAAGGCTTCAGGACAATTGGATAAACAATAATAAACCAAGGTTATTTTTTCTTAATTTCCACCCAAGGCTCCAATAATGGTTAGACAATATCTAGATTTCAAAGTTGGGACACTATCCAACAAATAGTTGGGGGTACCTCTATTTGGAGGTAGATGCGATAAGACCTCGTAGAAGGATCTCTTGAAAACATTTCAGGGTAGGCTAAATTCATGGAATGACAATTGGTTGTCCTTAGCATCTAGGATCTCTCTAATTCGATTAGTTCTCCAAGCTCTCCCAATCTACATGTTACTTGTTTTGGAAAATGATAGCAATTTTTTTTACAAAACTAAAAAGGATAACAAAGGACTTTCTTTGGCAATGGGTGACAAAGGAGAAAATGATCCTTCTTTTGAAATGGGATAAGGTTTTTTGTTCCAAATTGTGACGAGATAACATCTAGGACATGGACACTTCAAATTTGGATTTTGATACGAAGCTAGTCTAGAGGATTTTTACTAAACATCATCAACCTTGGTTTGCTGTGCTCTACAAAAAATACCTAGACTCAACCAAATCATATCTTTGTTGCTAGATATCCGATTAAAGGATCCCAAAGTTTGAATTTTATAAACTACGGTAAAATAATCATCATCATCAAGTTGGGAGGTGTAAAATGGGTCCTCTTCCAACTTTTAAGAATACTTGTGGATGGAAGCAAAACCATTACAAGCCTTACTAGATCTTACTGAGAGTTGTAGACTCCATTTTAATCAGTGTAAAATTACAAAATGGAGCAACTTCTCGCAAATTGTACACAAACTGGTCTAATATCATTTGTTCATCCTAATTTCTTCTTTGCATCTAATGTACGAGTTCAAATTCTCCTTGGGGCATCCCTAATTGGGGTAATTCACCATACTAGATCATGTAATTGCCACTCTGGTCATCATTGGTTATCTTCCTTTCTTTGATCAATTAATCATTTGTCATTACTAGTTATAATAGGTGCATTATCTCTAGAGAGTTTGAACTCAGTGATCTTGTGTTAAAAGAAAACCAAAAGAACATTAATGCACTGAGCAGGAGAAGAAATGTAAGTTTGAACCCAATTGGTTGGGTCCCTTTGTTGTCATAGCTAGGTATGGATTTGGTGCATATAGGTTGGCTACTCCAGAGGGGTACAAATTAGATGAGCCAATGAACATTATGCATCTTAAGCATTTTTATGCTTGAGTTGTCGAGATCGTCTATGAGTGTCCCTGTTTGGGGGCAAAAATTCTTCATTCTGTGTATTCTTTTTTTTCCACCCTTGCTTTGGGACATTCCTTCACGGTTTCTCGCTTTTTTCCTATTACCACCTTGATTGGATTACGATTAAATAGGTACAACGGGTGAATCTAGAGCAAAATCCAGCAAGAGCAAATCAGAATTGTAGAATGGTTTGTGTTAGATGTCTTTGGAGATGAAATGTCAGAATGTTGCACGTCATAATTTTTTGGCTTGTATGACTTTTATAGCTCCCTTGAGTTCCTAGCCATTCTTGTTTACATTCCCCCATTTTATTCCTTTGCATCCTAGTTCGTTGTTGCAAGATAAGTTGTATCCTATTCCAATTTATTGTTGAATGGTTCTCGCTGATTTACTTGTGTATGAACAACCCTTTCATGTTCCCTATTTGCTGTCGAGTGAGAGTCCTTGCACTTGCGGTTGTTTCTCCCTTTGATAGATGTTTTTGGGACTGTCATTTCTCGTAACTTGTATATTATTTTTTCAACATACTCTTGTTTACATCCTTTTTTAAATATTACAAAAATCCTTAAACATTCCAATATTCCATCTTGATTCATGATTCAACTCCCAAAATTTTTCTCAACTGTGCCCCTCTCTAATATGATATCATTGACTAGTTGTCATCCTATTAGTCAACTTGGATTTCCATTCGCTCGTAGCTAGGTGGCACATACTGAAGTACCTCATAGGTGATTCCATCACGTGAGTACAACATCTCAAAAGTGGGACCAGTTTCTTTCTCTACTATACTCTCGCTATTTTGTGAGTTAATTATTCACGCTTGCAGTTTTGCGAGTTCAACCACCCAATCTCTATCATTTTTATTTTTTGATCATACTTATCATATTTAGCTCCCAATTTCTATCAAACTACAATGGCTTGAGGTCCAATTGGACTATGTAGGCAACGCTCGATTTTCTAAGGTCAGCTCGGCCATCCCTTATCCCATGCGCTCACTGTTTTGCAAGCATATCTCTGTCCTATACACTCGCCGTTTTGGCTAGCTCATTCCTTATACGCTCTCGTCATTTTGTGAACCCATTCTTTGTTTCCTATATAATCAGTCTTCTTTACTTGTCATCACCTTTCTTCTTTCCCAATCCCTGGGAGAACTACATTTGCCCTGAAGTTCATAGGACTATATAGGCAGCGTCCACTTGCATGAGGCATTTGGAGTCATCTTAGCCACCCCTTATTCTTCTATTTCCCCTCCTAAGTTGCAATTGTTTTTTCACACCCTAGGTTTCAAGAGTAAGGCCTTATTGCCCCACACACTCATTTACTAATTGAATGTTTCTTTGCTTTCGCTTGTGTGTTGCTTGTTTGTTTGTTTACTTGTGTGTTCTTTTGTTACTCGATTGCCTTAGTTTAGTACATTATGCTTTCAAATTACGTCTTGATTATTCATATCAATATTTTAAGTTGTGAACATTTGTATATGAGTTCAAATTGATTTAAGTGCATTATGTTTTACATTTCAGACTTCATTGTCCATATCTTGCTTGAAATTGTATCCATTTGTATTTGAATTACATTTTACACACTTTGACAAACAAATGTTTTCATGATTCATTTCTAGATTATGATGCATACCTCCATTTTCAATATTCAAAATCAAGTATCAAAGGCCTATTCACACAACAATGTCAAATCAACTATTTCTATATCTGATCCAATCATAAGACAATGACAAAGTCATGATAACCATTGATATGCACACACAAATATCATAATCAATTACATCACATTACATCACTGAGCACATCTATCTCATCAACAATCACCATAAGAGCATCTCAAAATCAAAATCATATCAACCACGTCTAATCTAAGTAAAGGAGACATAGGCAAATGAGGCAAACATCACATGAGACAACAGTAAAAATCATACACATGTATCTCTCTCTCTCTCTCTCTTTCTGTATATATATATATATATATATATATATATATATATATATATATATATATATATCAAAGCAAATATCCATGAGTCCATATACATCACTGAGAATACATATACATCTCGGATCATCCGAGTACATTGTAAAAATCTATACATATCATGGATCAAAACTATAGAGCTTCCATCTCAAAATCAGCTCTAACTACATCGGTCACTAACGGATCCACCCTATGTATCATCTTGTGGAGAGCTCTTCGCTACCCTGTCCTGGGGTGGGGCCTACTGTGGTGGAGGACCCATCGCTAGTGATGGAAGAGGTGATTGGGCCACAAATCAGACTAATGTGGATGTCCTACAAGACCTACCTAATCTCGATGCTAATCTTTGTGCACTATACTCTGAAAAAGTTGGAGCCCTAGTTGTCACTGTGAAATGTCCCTTTTAGGGCAGATTTAAAACAATTTGGGTTTTCTAGCAAACCCTAGGAATGGCTGGAAAACCCTAGAAATGGAAATAAAAAATCTAGCTTTTATTTATTGAAACGCTAACTGAAAATTTCAGAATTATGAAAATGATTTAGGCACTAAAATGAATTTATCCAACATCAAATAACCCTCGTAAAATTAAAATATTTATGACCTTAAAACCCTGAGTTTTGGACAATTTGTAGCCCTAAAAAATTATAATAAAATATCACTGAATCAATGAAGGATGAAGTGGAGTTTTTCACCCACCAATTGCTGCTACAACTGAAAATCAAACCCTAGATGCCATTTGCCACACCTCTAGAGGTTTGCTAGGGCTGCAATGATCCACCAAGAACCTGCCCTTTTGCTCTGTTGGCTTTCCACAAGCTGACAACTAGATCGCCCAACTCTCAAGGGATGTAAAATTTATTTGCCACCATCTCAATGTTGTTCAACTAAATCGCACACCTCCTAGGGCTGTCAAATCTGATTTGATCACCTGCAAACTACCCCAAATTGAATCACCACCATCCAAGGTGACCCTTGTGCCAAAAAAAAGATGAATTGATACACAAAGTGACTCCTAAATGAAGCCATTGGAAGAGTATTGAGGGTTTTCGTTCTCGAATATGGAAGCCAATAAGGGTTTCCATTCTCAAGAGCTGAGAATGTAAGCAAACGTGCTTAACATCAAATGAATTAATTTGTAGATAATAGATAGATGCCAAAAATAGACTTCTCCACCTTCTTTTATACCTTTCCCACTCAAACTCCAATCTTACTTTATTCTAATAACAAAACATAAGTTGCCAACAATACTTTTTGGCCACTTAATCATATTATTAAGTTTACTTTAAAGTATTTAAGATACTTTTTATTTTAATAATAATATTATTATTAAATTGCCCAAAAGATTAGAAATGACAGTGTCCAACTTAAATAATATTTTTGATTATTTTAATGTAGAAAATGGGACATTACCGTACGCCTTTCCCAAAATTGCTTGTCCTCAAGCAATGCTGTTTTCCACTACTTGATCCCAAATCCACCTTTGGGATTTGTAATCACGAACACTTGCTTCATTGTTGTAGCCTTGTGCTCCAATGATTCCCTTAATATTATTGTGGGCTATCCCCTTCACTTCATGGGACAAAACAACTTGTGTGTAGGCTGAAAACAGTCCATAACAGCCACAAACCTCCTCGCATATCATCCCCATCAGCATTAAGATGGCTGGGCTGTTCATCCCTAATGGCGGACATCTTTTGCTAACACCATCATGCAAGAAAACTCTCCCAAAATACACAAATCCACTGCTGTTCATGACTGATAACAACAGCTCATGATTTGGAATTATCGATATCAACAACATGACAATGGTATAGTAGCTGTTAAACTGATATTTCCTTTCAAAAATAAAAAATGTAAAGGCTGGAAAACGCTGTGTACAATCTGAAAATACTTTAACAAGGGTAATGAGCTGGAAACTCTTCCACCGTGTGACCACAAACTCTTCATCCTTGAGTTTCCTTTCATCAAATAAGTATGACCAATGCATGCCAACACTTTTACCTCTTATAAATTGTTGTTACACTGATTACCTTGGACTCCAAAAGTTCTTATCATGGTGCCTCGGGTACCACCATTCGAAAAACAATTTGAATCACAATGTATGCTAGCTGATTGGTGGTTGTAACAGTCATACATGGCTCTGACTTTCTCCCCAATCGACACTAAAGATGCAGGAATGCTTCCAATTAATGATCTCAATATGTGAGACCTACACACCACATCAAACAAAGAAACGCTCTCCATGCTGGTAGATCTATAATTGCTTAAAGAGGATATTCTCACTTTGGGAAATGAAATCACCAATATCTCATCAAGTGGCCACCTTAGAAAAGTTATGTTGAGCACACCCACAATAGCCCAAACATTATCATAAGAATTTACCTCATCTAGACACATGGTATATGAATCGTTGCATGCCTTGTGTCTACCCAAAGTACTAACAAGTTTTTGTGCCTTATCAAATAAATATACCGTATGCACGCCCAAAGCATGACTGAAGTGTTGCATTCCTTTACTAAAAATCAGAATGGTGGTGGTTGGAAAACATCTTGTAAGAGCTGCACATTCATTGGGATTACCATAATTACTTTGAATTTCATAAGTTCCTTCCATGCTTTCCAAAGCATGACCGAAGTTTTGCATTTCCTTACTAAAAAATAGAATGGTGGTAGCTGGAAAACATCTCGTAACGGTTGCACATTCCCCATTCCTTCAAGAGTGGCAAACCTGAATGTAGTTTGAGACCCATCCAACCATGACCTGCAGATCCCTGTCATCTTGATTATCAAAATTACATCTATTTGGCTGACCACCTTTTCTCATCAAGCATTCCGTAGGAACTATTTCCGTTTTGTCAACACCTATGATCTCATCTTCAAATGTGGAACTCAGCTCCAAGAAACAATCTATGGATTGATCCTTCAAAACTTTGTTAGAATACACTATATATCCTATATGACTCCTTATGAACTCCCTTTCTAACCAATTGCCAGAGATGAAGAATGCTATAGTAGATTCAAAGCTTCTATTTGCTTCGTCATTCATAATTTTGTCCAAGTCCCATATGCCAACATAATGTTTAAACATCACCATACACTTATTTTGAAAAATCTGAATATCAACATGATGTTTACCTGGTTCATATCTAGAAATATCTCCGAAACACCATATTAGGATATTGACTTATCTTCTTGATCTTTGACTACCATTGTTGGATCATGATGATGCAAACACAACAAATTAGACAAATACAACTCATTAAATATGGAGAATATTATGCTAGTGTTGAATGGTATATTAGCAATTGAATCAAAACCCATATAAGAAAAGAAAATTACTGCTGCCTTGTCTAGCATATCATGGACCTTGTATAGGAGACAACCATTTACCAACTTATTACCAATCACCATGTCCCATATTATTATACATTCATTTGCAAATATGACTATTGTTCAGGCAGTTGCACTCTCTATCCAACCATCAAATATGAATCCAACAATGATGGTATTAGTATGAATCTGATTACCTTGTAAATACTAAATGTTTTGTTGTTGCAGCTGCTGATTGGTGGCTTATAGCTGAGATATTTGGCTCTTGTGCTTCAATCAATGAATCCCATTGTCATTCATAATATTTGCCTTATGCTTCTTTGAGGTCAATTCTGATTTTTTCCTTATCCATTTGTATTGGTTAACATAATTATCAACAACAATGATATTGAAATCAGAAATTCTATCCTTTATAGATCTCAAAATGTCACCTGGATTCCATACCCTTATGCAAAATGCATTTTGAGCCAAAGGCTCTTATCTTTATTCTTTTACCATACTTGGAATGATGGCGGAACTGAAATAGAGTTGTCCTCTCATTCCCATATTGTGAATTGACATTATAAGAGTGCTTACCATGATGACAAAAAATTGAAAATGGCAAAATAAAACAACCACCTTGAAATATGACTTTCCTTTTTATACCTTGAGCTGGAATCTAATTGTTTACCTATTTTTTCTGATTTAAAAGTAGGAGCCTTTAAGAGATTTGTTGTCATGTCCCTCTTTTGATAGGGACATCATTGAAGACCCTTAGCTTTAACTAATTCCCGAGGGCTAAGGGACAAATAAGAAGGGAAAGAGAATTAAGTGATTTTGTTTGAATATATGTAAAAGGTACTTTTTGAAAGTTACTTTATGTTTTAAGAATCACTTAGGTTGCAACCCTTTAAGGGTCATGAGCATTTGAAAAAGGTAATCTTCTTTATGATTTGAATTTGTATTTCCCTCCCAGATGGGGTTTGCCCCTTAGGGAAAGTGGTATAAAAAGGAAAGGAGGATTTCAATTGAAGGTATGTCATTATTGATATTCAAATATTGGTCATTAAGCACAAAACGCTTTGAGTCATTGCCTTGAAGACGAAAATCTTCAAGCAAGGAAGGAGTGGGGATGCCAACTCTCATTTTTCAACTAGGACAACGTCACATTGAGGTTGTACTTGTGCCTAATATTCAGGTAGTACAAAAATTGGGGTGACTAGGGTTTGGAACTTTGGGAGCTGTTTGAAAGGGATGAAGACTTCTCGTTGGAGGGTTGCATGGATTGTGGTGTTGGAATTGATTTTTTCTAGCTAGGGCAAATTGAATTGAGAGCTGGTTTGTGGGGTTTGAGAGGGTTTTGAGACTTATTTCAGGTGAAAAACATACTCTGATTTTATTCCAATAATTTTGTAGTGTGGTGATTTGCTTTGTGAGGTATTTCGGTATATCTGGAGGGTCATCTTGCCCTAAAAATATTCAATAAATATATGTATTTTTTAAGCTTTTGCGATTTGATTTGAGGCGTTTGTGGCTCCAATTACATTCAAATTTTCATTATAAATTCTGCTTATTAATTCTATAAATTTTATGCAAATTTATGAGGGTTTCATTGAAATAATTCAACTACAAATTGATTTTAAAATCTAGTTTGGATGCGTCTAGGGTTTGAGGGTTATTCCTTGCTTTTGGAAGGATAAAATTATTTGTTTGGATCAACCAATTGTTGCCTAGGGTTTATTATAATTTTATACTATATTTGGAGTTATTTGGCAGTTAGAGTTTGCTGTCACAAAAATCAGAGTTTAACATTTTTTGCTAGGGTTTCCAAATAAATCTAGAATTCAAATTTTTTCTTATTTGGGGCCATTACAGTAGTATCAGAGCCAATTTCTTGGCCAGCTATGAGGTGTGAGTGACTTCAATGGATTGGCAACCCAAGTTTTTTCTTAAAGAGGAATACAAAGATCCCATTCGAAAGTTAAGGATAAAGAAGCGGGCAATTGATGAAACCATGGATGATTTGTTGCAAGCCATGGAGAATTATCAAAGTGAACTAAAGGCAATAAGTCCCAAAGTTGTGGCAAAGTCTATGGGGTTAAGCCCTAGACCTCAAAAGTCTCTTTTAGAAGAAGAGAAGATTGAACTACGTGTGAATGATGAGCTTAAAAAATCAGAAATTCAAGGGCAACCAAGTGAGGGTTTTCAACAAGTTATAGAGCAACCAATGGGGTTGCAAGCGGTTGACACTAATGGGGAAGTAACATAAAAATTAGAACTTCCTATGGTGAAGCAAAGAGAAGTTGTTCAACAACTTCATGAGCCAACAAAAGGTCAAAAAGGAAGCATGAACAAGGACATCATAATAGAAAGTTATACCATGAAAGAAAGTTTTTGTATTGTTTTCATGCATCATTTTCCTTGTTTAATTTCAAATTGCAAGAAGAAGCTTGGAGGAAACACTTTTTGTTATGTCTTGCCAAGGAAGCACATGTCCTAACAAGAAGAGACATAGCAAAGAGGTCCATTGAAGGAGTGATGCCAAGAAGGAAAGAAGAAGGATGCACCTTGCATATAAAGGAAGGAGAATCAGATTTCTTGATGGGAGAACAATTGTGTTGTCAACTTGGTAAGCATTCAATGTTTTCTCTTCATGATTGGTTCTCTCATTACCTTGGTTGCAAAGCTTGTGCTATCATTGAGGTGGAGATAAGGGACACTTCAGGAGAAGAAGTCTGCCAAGTAAGTTCAAAGAAAGGACATGACAAATACCCCTCATGGCTATGGGATCTAGGTGAGCTCTATCTGCATAGTGTTGCCATCATGTATAGGGCCAGTATGAGAAAAGAAGTAGACAAGGAATATCATGAAACATGGATCAAAGTAGCTGCTGTTTTTGATATTTTCAATTTGTATTCCTTGAAGTTATTAGTCACCTTGGTAAGAATGGACACTAAGAAGGTGAGCTTGTCACTTTCCATCACTGTGGGGATGGTCCAAACATATAGTGGTGGTTTTCCCACCACAAGGAGAGATTGGGAGAGAGAAAGGGCACACTACTGCCAGGTAAAGATAAAACTTGAACTTAAAAAGAAAGCCCATATCATGCTCACAAAATTGCAAAATCGGGGCATGCTTCAGCTCATGGGAGGATGGATGAATGCATATATTAATTCTGAATTTGTCATCCAGAAAAACCAGAATTAAGGGTGCACATACAGCAGTATCATGAAGGGGAAGAATCTGATCTTTATAGTGCATTCCAGCTCTTGGAGAACTCTGGAAACATTCATGTTTGGGAACATTTCTTGTGTGGCAGGAGGTTCACAAACACAAGAAAGCCATTGGGAAGACACATGGCACACGTAAGGAGGTCCGTATATAATGATTTGCATCTCTATAACACCTCTCAACAAGGTATGTTTACAAGGAAGTACATTGCTGATTCCTTTTTGCATGATTGGGTGGCTTGGGTAAGGCACTTCGGAGATTTTTGCCCATGGGGCAGCAGGGTGACAATATTCCATCATATTTTATTTGGCAACTCTTGGCCATAGATTACCTTCTTTGAGGGCATAAGGGAGAGAAGCTTCCTCATCCACAACTCAGCATTGAATGAGTTGATGGCATGGGGACATGGAAGGTCATTGGATGGCTTTTGTGTCACTTTTAACATTTTCAGGCAGCCCCCAAAACACAGGATCAGATTTCAGTTCAGAGCTTCTCTTCCTTGGGAAGAGATTATAGGTGGACATTGCATCATAAGGTATGTTGGGACCCCTCTGCGGATTTTACAATTGCTTGAGGACAAACAATTTTGGAATGTTCATCTCCATATAAGGATTTATACATTGACCTTCTATCAACAATGAAGAGATTGAATGTTCAAGTGACCGCTCACCTATATAATGAATTTTCCATTCTTTTAGGCCATTCCTCTTAGGAGAGTTATCAGTTCCCATGATGCAGCAGAATGGCTCCAACTCTATAGAATTATTTCTTTGATTGGTTTTTCCATAGATGTTCTAGAGTTTTCCCATTCATGATTTCTTGATGTTCAAATCCTAAATATTTTTCTGGAGTAGTTAGTCATCGAGGCATTAGTTGTTTCAAACAGTCTTTTGGCATGTGCTATTTCTTATTCACCGAACTGGGATATATGCATTTTGACTGAGTGTGCTAGGCTACCTTTGTTTCTGTCCATAAATGATTATGCTTTGCAATTATTAGATACTTTTTTGTACGTGTAGAAGTTGTATCAAAACTTCCTAATGGAGTTTAGTCGATCCCCACACTTAGATCTTACAGATCAGTTCATGCTTCCTCACAAATAACTAAGCTTCTAAAATCCATGTACGTGAAAATTTATCATGAGGCGCTGAGTATCATTTTAGCTCTTTCAAACAACTTGAATTTATTTTAGGAAAAAATCCCTTGGATATTCTTTTGGAGCCTACATAAATCTAGTGAAACAAAGACATATCCTCAAAAGTCCCTGCTATTTTGGGGACCCAATGACAGACGAGACACCTACCTCATGTTCTTGTTGTTCCCTGACCTCAGATGTTATATCTGGAATCTATCCAAAATCTGGGGTCATTGAGATGACCCTTGAGACGTCCCAACTTTTTTGAGGGAGCTCAGTCAGCTGTCCTTTGGACAATGTGGTGGATTCTTAGACATTTCTCGATCACTTGGGGTTAATGCGAGCTCTCCAACAACATCAAGCATGAGAAAAGAGGGTGGAGTTCCCTTTTTATTTCTCCCAAACCCAAACCTCTTAGTGTAAAAATTTCATTCTCTCTCTTGGAGCTAGAAAATGACGTCGGCTTTTAAGGGGAGCGATTTTCAGATTTTCAGAAGAGATTCTTGAGATGATTCGGAGGTAAGATAAGTAAATGTTTTACTGTTTGTCCATATTTTACATATCTGATAAGGAAACCCAAATGCTAATGAGTCGCATGGGGAAACAAGACGAGTGTGAATGGTGGAAGTTCAGTTGAAAGTGCAAACTAGAACTTAGCCATTAGTGTAAACAAAATCCATTTGATTACCCTCATTAATTTTGAAAATTCATGTAAACAAGCCATTCAGCTAGCTAGACCCTTGCTCTAATTTGTGTGGGGTGTAGACAAGAATAAGACAAAAATTTCATGGGTTACAATGCATTGGTTTTGCAGGCCATATCTATAAAACCAATTTAAAAGGGATCTACAACATGGTATGTGCTTACCTCTTGCACATACTTGGATAATATGTGAGATGTTGTGATAAAATAAACCTTGATGAGATGATTGTTCAATGAATTCATTGCATTCTGAATGTGACTAAATCGCAAAGAGTACCAATTTCTTGAAATGTGTGTGCCACCCTTGCTTCCCATGATACTTCTAGATTTGACGTGCAAGAAAAAGAAGGGCAAATGTGGAGAGGAGAAAGAGGTCTTCTAAAAGTAAAAGGAAGGCCACAAGCACGGTTACACATGTATAACATTCGAGCACATGTGGAGATAATGATGTGATAGCTAAATTATTGCTTTCCAATGGCCTCATTATTAGATGTTGCTTGGTCTCATTTTGAGGAGACCGAGGAAGAAGTGTCTTATAGGTACCTTGTATGTTCCCATCTACGTTGTTTGGATACGGGTACGGGTACGGGTACGATTCGGGTACGCGGGTACGTCATTTTTCAAAAACCTTGATTTGGATACGTCGTGGGTACGTCTCTCTCTCTCTCTATATATATATATAAATTTAAAAGAATTTTAAAATTAAAAATAAAATTTAAATACTACCTAAAGATATAGTAAATTGTAAATTTAAAATAAAATATAAATTATAATATTAAAAATGTAAAAACTAAATAGTATTTAGTTTAAATTTTTAATATTAAATTTTATTTTATTTTTAATAGTTATATTATATTTCTAATATTTTATTATATATATATTTTAATATTTTATTATATATCTTATTTGTTTTAAAATATTTAAAGTTTTTAAAACTAAATATTTATATATTTTTTAATTTATAAATTATATTCTATATTTATATATTAAAATATTATTTATTTTTTAATTTTTTTTAAGTTTTTAAATTTGTATTTTATATTTTATCATATATTTTTTTTAATACTTATTTCCCAACTCGAGCATCCGGAATTGTTTGCGGGCAAAGGCGGGGAACAATATCTTTCCCGTCTTTTCACTTGCTTTCCCGCAAGGGCATTCAAAGAACACCCTCCCCCCATAGTAGTTATAAGTTAAAATCCATGCCACGATTCTCGTAAGGATCCCATTATATTGATCAAGCTCATTTTTTCAAGTGCAAATCGCACTGAAAAGGCAACTCCGACAGCGTTCTGAACACAACGCGATTTTTTTAACTGTTTGACCCCTGGGAAGCTCGTCCCGTACGGAGCCGCTTACCCTACGTCAACTCAACCAACTTGCTCGCAATAAAGCAACCATGGACAGTATGCACCATGCACGCGACCACCTCAATTATAAGGCCGCTCAGGGACATCCTTCCTAGGAAAGCCCCCTAAGCACTTTCAAAGAGGGCACATGCCATCCACAAAAGCCAAATCTCGACCGGCACAAACACCTCGACTCCAGGCAAACGCAGCATTTGGAACAGGGGCAAAGGCAAGCAAGCCGTAGCGCTCTAGCCCCGGGTTTTCAGTTTATAGGCACCTGCGAAGAACATCGCGTACGGAGCCCTACACCCTACATCCCGAAGCGATCAAACTCGCGATCGACACGAAGGACAGAGTGCACCGTGCACGCGGCCACCTCAATTTTAAGACCGCTCGAGAACTTCCTTACCCAGGAAAGCCCCCTACGCACTTTTAATTGGCGCAAACAGTCCGAACGCGTCAACTTCAACCTGCAGGGAAAAGGGTTTTTTCGCGCGTTTTCTATTTTTTTTTTCAGTTTTCCGCGATAGTCTCTGGAAATTTTCGGGGACTCCCCGGAGGCGCCCGCCGGCGTGCCGGACGTTTCCGGCACGCCGGCGGGCACCTCCGGGACGCCTCTGGGCGTCCCCGGGACGTCCCCGTGCCGGAGGCGCCTCCGAACAGGGGGCGTCGGGCTGGGGGGCGTACCCCTGCAACACAGGTTCCCATAGGAGAACTCAATATTCACTTAACACCTCTCAAGAAAAACTGAATTCCGAAGTTGACTTGTTAATGGAGTCGTCAAGAATGACAAGGGTGAGGATAGGGTGCTGAGTGCTCCATTATCATGGGTGGGTAAATAGATATTAGGCACTAACCACTCATCAATATCATTGTTACATGCAATCAAAGTATATTTTTGCAGGTTATTGATTGTTCAAGAAATCATAAGAATGCTTATTTCCAATTTCAGATTTTGAAAGATGCTATAAAGGAGGTTGGCCCCTCCAATGAGGTGTAGTTAGTAACAATTGTAACTCGTGTGCAAATCAATATGATCAATGGTTCAAAGCATCTATACAAACCTAATTTGGGCCTTACGTTGTTGCATGTGTTGAACAACACATCTAGTGCTTGTCACTATTAGTGTGTTGGAGTACCACTGGATGAGCCACATGATTCAGACTTATACAATGATAGTGATGATAGCCAGGCATTCAATGCCCAATGCATAAAATAAAATGAGTTAAAAGGACTCGATGATGATTGATATCATTGACTAGGTTATTATAATATTTAATGAAGTATGTGTCCATTTATAGGTTATATTAAAATTATA
The DNA here is from genome assembly GCA_037957365.1 of Torreya grandis. Taxonomy (NCBI): domain Eukaryota; kingdom Viridiplantae; phylum Streptophyta; class Pinopsida; order Cupressales; family Taxaceae; genus Torreya; species Torreya grandis. Next base: position 223,278 of record JARHVA010000205.1, on the reverse strand, counting down.
TGTTTCATTTCATGCACCGTGGATATCTTTGTACTGCTTAATTTTGGTATACTTAACAATGTCTAGCGATTTAAAATATCTGTAGTTTTTTTTCTTAAATTTTCAATAATTTAAAAAAAATTGATATTCTCTACTCCTGGAAAATGGCATGTTGTCCCTTGTCATCTTAAAAGACTATCCCTATGTTTCATGCTGTTCTCATCCCAAATTAGTCCTAATTCCCCATGCTTATCATGAAAAAGGTAGAATTTAGCTATAAAAATTTGGTAAATATATATTGTTACGTATCTATCATACCATATTTTTGGAGCTGTTCTTATCACGAAACAAGGTAGAATTTAGCTATCTAAATTGGAAAACATATATTGTTACATATTTATCATACCATACTATCGGAGCTTCATTGCTACATATCTTTATGGAAAATCATATAATTGTATATATTTTTGAGGCACAATGAAGTTTGATTCGAGCTTCTACAAGATGAGGTGGTTTGACCAATTGATTGCATCAACAAAACACTCTTGGAATCCAAAAGTTTTCTCCCATGAGGATTCTCAACTCCATGTGACTTCATAGCTGTGCATAATTTTATGCTAATTTTGAAGATTGTTTCATTACCAATTGATCGATTGCCAATCAATTACCACAAACTGGATGCACAATTTGTATAATATAACAAAGTAGAAACATAAATGTTCGGAGTATGATAAAATGGCACATGAATTTCCTACTCATAATCATTCAAGGTAAAATGGCACATGCATTTCCTTCTCATAATCATACAGGGGACCATAATTGTCCTATGAGTTGACTCGTAATACTCTATGGTACACTTGAGTTTAAAATGCGAAGATACATTTTTTTAATCTTTCATAACTCATGATTTCCCCTATCATACCATCTTGACTTTGATGGGTTTACATTTTTCCAATAATTTATCAGTTTTGTTGGACTTCGATAATTTTGATTGTTCAATAATGTTTGATTTTCTTTTGAATGGAAAATGTGTGGGGAGTTTATAATCCAACCTAATCATATGATGGGACACTATAGTTCGCTCACAAACCTAGATTGGAAGCCATTATATAAGAAGTTTTCTTTATTCCTTTAACTTGATTGGATTACATTTTGAAATCGTCATATAGAAAATAGTTTAGAAATCTATTGCGTATCATTTCATTAATGGAAATAATTGCATCATTTTTTGTTAGTAAGTTTAATGTTGCTATACAATTATGTAGGATCATTTTAAGAGGAACTTTCTTATGATATTGTTTTCAATCTTGATTTGCAGGCATTATGCTCTCAGGAACAAAGAAAACCAAGAGTCTTCTACAATCTACTTACTTGAAAAGAGAATCCAATTATTTATCATTTCTTATTATTAGTAGTTTCCATTGGTTTCTACTAATTGATATATATACACACATACACACCATCACCTTTGAATGTATATTGATATAGTCTATTCATGTTTCATAGTTATAAGAATATATACATGATAATAACCATGTTTATAGTCTTTTTTAAAAAATAACCTCTCTCATATGGAGTCTTGTTTTTATGTTTTGCATGAAATTTATGGCCATATACTAAAGAGTGTAGAAGATTGTTTGTAAAAAACCAAAAATTTATTGAAAAACAATTTTAAGAGAATCATTACTAAATATATGGTTGAAAAATGGATAGCAAATTTAAATTGCATTCTTCATATATTTGATTTAGCTTTAACATCCCATTCAAAGGGTTAATTTTTTTAAAACAAAGGTCAATTGCATTGACAACTATTGGTGAAATATATTGGAAATTATATTCATGTAGAGGCTAAATTAAATTTAAGTTTATATATGTAGTTGTAGACACCCAAATTTTGTGCAAGACACTTATTCATGTGACCTATTCCCAATTTAATTTATATGTGGAAGTTAAAGTTAAATATATGTTGTAGACACCCAAATTTGGTGCAAAACTTTTGTAATCGTGTTTTATTTTCAATTTAATTTATCTGGCACATTTGAACATTTTAAGTTGTTTTTAGGATGGTCACAAACCCACATAAGTTTATATTTGGTCTATAAAGCTTAAAATCATTTCAATGCTTATACAAAAAATAATATCCATTTATACATCTAAACTATAGTTTATACATTACTTAGCCTTGCCTCAAAAATGAATTTGTCTTATTTTATTTCCAACCCATCATTGTACGAGGTTGTCTTAGACAAACCATAACCATATGGGTCCGTCTCTTTATTACCATTGGGTACAAGATCCTACACGTGACACTTATCCATCTTGGTCTCTCTACAAATCCCCTTGTGTTAAAGGAGGGCAATAAGACTTCAATAATTGCATTAATCACTTCTAAGGAAGAGTAGGGTTAAACCCTTATTTGAGCTATTCCATTCATAGGCCACATGAATTACGTGGAGGTTTAATTATGAGCATGCGAGATACATGGTCTGCAATATTGATTCAATAGTTGCTCAACTTATTATTTTTATTTTATTTTGGATTGTGCAAGTTAGGCCAAAGTGAAGATTCAAACTTATTTTGCATTGCACATTTATAAAGTGAAAGTATAGTCGTAAAAATTTGATCTATTTTGTTTCTCTTTTCCTCTTTGCTTGGGATTTTTTTTGTATCATCAGATTCAAAGAAATTAATCTTACAATCTTTTAAAGGAAAATTGGCATAAGTATCAAAAAACCTAGACTGTGAAACTTTACATAGACCCCTAATGACACATGTATAGAATTGAATTGTTTGGGCTAACACAAAATAAGGGGGTACATATATAGGATTGTCTCAGAGTAGTGCGAATGTCCAGAAACCCAAGATCAAATCAAATATAGTCAACACAATCATAATAGACTTAGAATTATAGAATAGTCAAGGTGTGATCATTTATTAATCTCTGTCAATGCATTATTTTGCTTTAGGTTTTATTTGTGACACGGGCTTCTTTCCATTACTTAGCCTTTTAGATAGATTTGAAACTTGAATTTTAGTTGTACACGTTTAGATTTATTTAATTGCAGTGTGTTTATATCTATTTTATGTAAAAACTAGAATTTGGATAAACATAAATGATGAACTTCAACCCTTTCCAGTATGTAACCTAAGGTTTCATACAACCTTTTTCTTCTACAATTTCATGGTTGATTCCAATTTGATTTTCACATTTGAATTTTTTTTCGTGCTTGCTTCATCCCAAACCTTCCTTGCTATTTAGGTATCTAAATCATGCAATTTTTTTAATATAATGTTTGATTTCTTGCTTACATCAAACATGAGGTTTTACAACCCTGCACCCTCTTAGGGTTTGATCAATCATTTTAAAAATTGATTTTTAGGTTTTCACTCTAGGCTTTTCAAATCTCTTTCATCTATTAAGGCCTTTATAACCTTTGATTGTTCATTATTTGACATTAATCATTGCAACCTCTCATGATGAACCTATCATATATAATGTGGATCTAAACAACCAAAGTGATGACAAGGCCTACAATAATCCCGATCATCAACCCAAAATTGATCACCATAGGAAACCAACTTTAGAAAGCTTCAAAGAGGAAATTGCATAAAACCCATAATGCATAGATTAATGATTACACTATTAAAAGTTAATCATTGAGTTCTTGGAAACATAAATCTTATACTCGAGCAACCTTCAGTGGATGTAGGTGGCCCTTCTACATTGAGTGGTGAGGCTCATTTTCTACTTGATACCAACAACCAAAATATCAAATACATTGCCAACAAATTCATGCATATGATCTTTTGGACTTGGATACATTAATGTTAATATCAATGGGATTCCTACATCTTGTGGTGCATTTACTAATTTGATAATACAACTCCTCAATGTGCAAGAACTTCACAAGTATAAAAAACATCCAAGAAGCTTAATCATGTGCTATCATGTATGGACATATTTTGTTTTCTTTTGGCTCGTGAGATACTTATGCACCCTTTACCTCCATTTTTTCATATGTTCGAGCTTACAACATTCAATTTAAAATGAGATCCCATTTACATAAACGATTCCAATGCATGTTGTTTAAGTTATCAACATGATGAGATTATCATGGCCAAAATGTTTCCTAAAAGCCTCATGGGCTAGTCTTTAAATCGATTTTATTTTCAATGTAAGCATTCAATAACTAGATTTCATGGGTTCTTAGAAATTTTCTTAGCTCATATTTCAATTAACATTAGCCAAAGCATGAATTTCACACAGATTTCTCAAATCAAGCAAGGTCTTCATGAAAACATTACAGATTGTATTTAAACTCAAAACCTTGCTTACTAAAATGTCTCTTCCAATCCCTAATAGTGAACTAGAAAGCATATTCTCAAATAGCTTGCTTAATCCTCTTAAGGGCAAGGTAGTGTTCATTGACTATGATTTGTTTGATGACCTTGTCATGCTTTATGCAACATCGAGACCAAGCTTGTAGATGATAATATGCTCAAATATGTACCAGTTGCTTCAACATCCAATGCTCCTAACTATCAAGGAAAAATGACATTCAAACTAAGGGTTGATAATATATCTAGTTCTCAAGTTAAGAATGAGGCCAAAATTGTAAACATAGTGACACAAGTTTTAGATAAAAGTACATTTGTAACCATTAGGCCAAGGGGAGAGTTCACAAGGTTACTCGATCCACCTAATCAAGTGCTAAAGAAACTTTTGAAATGTAATGTCAATTATATACACAAACCATTATGGTGACATTCAAATCTATAGCCACCTAAAAACTACAATCCCAAAGCATTTTGTGATTATCATTGGGGATTGGGACATTCAACCAATAATTGCCATTAATTATACCATAACATTCAAGATTTAATCGACGATGACATTATCACCGTAGATCGGCATGCCTCTAGTGTGAATGAATCGGCAATGAGACCTCATAAGCATTTGAAGATCTTTAGCAACTCATTGCTAAACAATGATTCTCCAAAGTGATATAATGTGCGCATGGCAATAACTTTAGAACTTGATCATGAGCTTGATAACATCAATGGCATGATATCAGGTTCTAAAAACTATCCACGTGCTATAACATCCCATGATCACGAGATACCTACCGATGGGTCAAATAATGGTCTTTTATACATAGGTTTGTTAGAAGTAACCCTTCAATCATGCATGGTATTATGATTGATGATGGTTCTAGCAATAATTTTATTTCAATGTCATTCTTATCTACTAGAGGATTCGTTCTTAGAGACTTCTGTGGTGTAACCACAACATTACACAGTTATCATGGACATGAGCATACACCCTTGAGTGGTATAACATTTCCTCTCATAATTAACCTTAAGACATGTTTAGTTTGGTTCTATGCCATACTAGATTCAGGATCAAACAATATTTTGCTTGGATATACTTGGCTAAATGAATTCAAAGCAGTTCCTTCAACAATGCATAATTATCTTACATTTATGCATAATAACAAAATTCATGTTATTCATATCTCGTCATATGAAAGACCTAGTCATCAACCAATTACGACACATCAAAAGGTAAAGATAATTTATCCTAAGAAATTAATTACAACTTATCCACATACAAAGTGCTTTTGTGCACCTACAACATTTGAGAGAATTGCATTTTCTATCTAGTGGGCTTCTCAAGCCTCAAATTATGCAACCCCCGAGATAGGTTGCACCTCGACATCCACATCCTAAGGTTGACTTGTAACCTAAGTCGATCATTATGACGTAAAATATTCCTGCACAACCTTCGGTACCACCTATATTGTACTCTAAAAACATTTCACTTGAAGATAATAACACTTATTGCACATCTAACAAGCAATTTTTTGATACATCAAACAACATTTATGTTTCCTTTAGTTCAAATTCGAGCATTGAAACCATTATAAGTTAGCCTAGCTACCTGCATTGGGGGTTTCCATGTATGCATCTTTTGAACCCCTCTTGTGCTATACATTCTGTTTATTTAATTTGCTACACGCTTCATATGTTGTTTCAATTAAATTCTTAAGGTACAAAAACATTATAAAATAATCTACAAAATGAAAGAGTAAAAGTTAGGAATACTCACCTTTGGACGAACTTGTTGTGCCTCAATCTCAATCTCTTGTACTTTGCAAGAGGTGGTTGTGGATTTGTAAGGATCACACTATATAAAATGGCTTTAGGATAAAAGACACCTACTTTTCACCCATGACTTTCCCACAAGACAAGCTATCTTCCTTCCAAGGCAAAACCCTAAGAAATGACTTCTCAAGTGTAAAATTGTGAGCTGTAAAATTACAAAAATTAATGTTCCTCTTTATTGGATTGAATTGAAGGTGATATTTATAGCAAAGTATTGACCTTAAACCCTTCCAAAAACATAGTTGATAAGGTCATCCAACTTGATCTTGTTAGGTGGGAAAAGTAGTTGTTAGGCATCAAACTAGGTTAGTTGGGCTAACCTAGTTTCGTAACATGCAACTTAATTTTTTCTAAAAAGATTGACCCAATCGATTTAGTAGGAAAAATAGGTGTATAGTGGTCGATTGTGCATGTGTTGGTCAACATAGTTAACAAGGTGGGTTTTTGCTTAGTGGTTGACTACATATGTGTTGGTTGATGTAGTTATAAAAGTGAGCTTTTGCTTAGTGTCCAATTGCATATGCATTGGCTGACGTAGTTGGAAAAGTGGGTTTTTACTTAGTTAAGGGATATTTGAAAAGAGATATTGCTTATGGAGTTGGATAAGGGCATGAAAGGTGTTAAAACAAGAAGTATATATATATATATATATATATATATATATATATATATATATATATATATATATATATATATATATATATATATACTTCTTGTTTTAACACCTTTCATGCCCTTATCCAACTCCATAAGCAGTATCTCTTTTCATGCCCTAGTGTCCAATTGCATATGCATTGGCTAACGTAGTTGGAAAAGTGGGTTTTTACTTAGTTAAGGGATATTTGAAAAGAGATATTGCTTATGGAGTTGGATAAGGGCATGAAATGTGTTAAAACGAGAAGTATATATATAAGTATAAGAAACTATATGTCCGTGTCTAAATGTCAATACACACACACACACACACACACACACACACACACACACACACACACACACTTTTGGATAGTGGTTTCAAACCTCTAAGAGCTATAATGCAAATTCTAGATTTTGGATGGTCCTATTGGATTTCAGACTTAACCATATTTCATGGTTTTAGGATTTCCAGGAGACATCATAGGAGGTAAATGGATAGACACTTTAAGAAGTTAGACCAATATTAGAAATGATACAAAACCACAACAATTTTGTGAAGCATCAATGGTCTGACCACCCCTTTCCCAGTAACCCTTTAAGGCGTGCACTTAGAGAGATTAAAACTCAACAATTTTTTGCAAGAGATAAAGTGTTAGTTAATGATAAAGTATAAACATATTGTGTGTATACATGGTGAGCATGGAGTCTTAAAACATGTTGCGATGGATATTAGGACAAAGAGATTTGGAGAGATGGCTTGATGAAAAAATTCACAATTTTATAGAGGAGGAAGCAAGAAGAATAAGATGTTCCAAAAAAGAAGTTATTTACAAATACATTTATGTTGAAATATATGATATTTTATGGTGAAAATTTCTTGGACTATTAGCTGCATGGATATCAAGATTAGAATACTATTGTTTTTAGTTGAGAAAGATAAAATTTCTAGCTTGGATAAAAAAAAGACTAAAAAATTTGTGAAGATTAGACACCGATTGGACTCATGCAATAGATCACTGGACAAAAACTACCATCAATGGATATATTACAGAATTTTTTGTAAAAGTATATATGGATTTTGAAGCTATGTAAGACCCATTTTAAAGAGGAATCCAAGGAAAGTTTCTCTAGTGACTACCTACTTTTATTAAGATGTTAGTTATTGAAAAGGCCATAGTGCCTACCCATGCTAACATGGAGTAGTCAATTCGGGTGTTATAGGGGTGTGTGGGATGTAGTAGTGAATGATGAATATTTGAGTAGAGTAACTTGAACTTGAACCCATAATATGGAGGACACAGAGAAATAGAGTGAGATTAAAATTATGGGATTATAAAGAAAGCTGTGACAATAAAGGTGGAATACATAGGATAATCAAAATGTAACTACGAATAGGAGTATGAGTAAAATAGAGGATGTAGAATAAAGGGGAGCCCAGAGAGAGGCTACACAAGTTAAATTTTTTGGATATTATGCAGAGTGAGAACTAAAAGGGCCCAAGAAAGAAGTAGACAAAGATTGGGATAGAGAGGATATGGAATAGAATGAGGAGAAAGAGGAAAGTAGATTAAAAGTAGAGTAGTTGGAGGATAGTTGTAGATTATAGTTACAAGGAAGGATATTTTTTGGACCAGGGAGAATATTATTTCAAGGAAGTTATGCAAAATCATATGAATATCACAAGTTCAAGATCACAGACATAATAATTTGAAGACATAGATCATTCATTTCATAAGTATGCATCCCCCGGGCCATTTTATCTTCAAAAAATAGAAAATAAAGTGAACAATTTGGGATTGAAGAAAATTGGTTTGAATTGTTTATAGATAAATTTGGTAAACTTAGTGGATAAACTAAGAAAACTATAGACAAGAAGTTAGAAGAGGTTGGGTTCTATTTCATAACAAATTTTAAAACACCAGTAAAGGCTAGTACGTAGAAGCCAATAGTTTGAGTCACAAGTGCACTAAGTATTTATTTTAATACATGAATGTTTATTTATTTGACACCATATGATGGGTCTTCTAACATTGAACATTATTTTTAACTTGTGATATTAAATTGTAGGTTAAGGGAGTGACCACTGAGGATGTGAAAAAGTCAGATCTTGTTGGAGCCTTAATAGGTCGAGGTCTAGAATTCATTTATAAAAAGGAATGTTAATTACCTAAGCCTTCAATAGGTGAAGGACCAACTAATTTTAGATTTCAAGATGAAGAAGTGCTCAAGCTAGACCATTCAAGATCTTAAATGGATTTGGTAGTGAAGTGGATAATCAATGTGGGACTCCGATCACAAATTCTCAAATGTAATGAATAAATTCAACTTCATTTTGAAAGTTAAAGTAAATCTAACTAGTTTGTAGAGGGATTAAGATCAAGGATTAGGTTTTAGATTATGCAGTCATAGTTCTTGACTAAGGTTGATACACGAGCAACGACACTTCAAGTAGAGAAAATTGAAGATTATAGATAGGCTCCATTGACTAGCTCTAAAATTGAGACTAAAATAGATGAATTTCTTAGGAAGATGGATGAGTTTCATGAAAGAAACAAACTCAAGTTGAGAATATGGTGTATGGAGTGTGGAAAAGAAGGGAATCATAGGAACGATTGTCTTATAATCAAAATATTTTTGTGACATATGTATAGTAGTAGGGCATGCGACATTAAAATGTCATATACTATAGTAGTACATTCAAAAACCACATAGCCTATACTACAATTTTTTTAAGTTGACAAATCACAATGAGAATATTTTTAATGTTTTATACTAAGTAAAACAAGACATCACTAAGAACTTATTCACAGTGACAACACAACAAATACCTACTAGGAAGCAGGGAATTCAAAGCCTGAAGGTAGAAATGTTTAACACGACAAAATGTGTTCTTAGTTGGATGCCTTCATCACCACAATTTCAACCCCAGGTTTTGGCAAGATAGACCCCATCATATCCATAATATTGATACCAGTCATATTGTAATACTATGATTCCTCAGCCACAACAATCAAATTGGTCTCCATGGTTCCCTTAGCGACAATATGGTAAATATGATACTTAACAACAAAAGCAGGGGGAATTTGATGGGAAATAATCACAAGGATGGGGTTTCCAACAAAATACAAGAGGATACATAGTATGGAATTATGGAGGATATTAGGGAGGTCTAAATAATGATAACTCGTAAGCTCGTCAAATAATCTAATGTTTTTTATATGGTGAATACAACCACTTCGAAGGACAACACCATACTAAATATTATCTAATTTTATTAAAACAAAAGAAAGATAAACCTGTACAAAACATTAACATGATAAATTCTTACCCTGAGGAGAATGTGTTCATGTAAATGGTCACAAGGCAATGATATGCATAGCCAAGATTACCTCCTTTATAAATGCCACATGATTAGAAAATCATGAAGGTTTGGTAGGATAAGTATCCTAACCCTATGAAATAAAAGGCTTTATGTACTAAACAACCCAAATTATTTATAACCTACAATAGTATATTACGTCAGAGTGTGATGTTTAATCATCGATGTGCAGATGTATGGGTAGATTGTTTGCATAATGAGACAAGAAGTAGTAGTGACTACCTTTACTGACCTTTTAAAACTTTTGAGCATTTTGTGAAATGAATATATTTCATATAATAGTACAAATATCTTGCATAACTTGTTGGAATGCACATAATAAGGTCAACAACATATTGACAAGGTAGTTTGGTATGTAAAAACTAAGAAACCCTAGGATGTTGATTCCCACTTGGATATTGAGCTATTAGGATATGAAGTACCCAATGATATATTTAATTTTTAAATCACAGTGAATATGATTCCTTGATATACTTTAGAATTATAGGATGACCAACACTGAGCTGTAGTCCAGTTACACTAAGCCTTGTAGACTATGGTATAGTAGAACCTATTGGCCGACTATAAGTGGAAATCAAAATAGTTGATCTAAGTCTGTGAGGATACTTTGAATTGATTTACATGAAGACTAATTAAACACACTACCCTACATTAATTGGTAATAAGTTGGATTACAATGGTCATGTGACCATTAATATAGTGTGCAATTAGTTGGAAGTGCACTAAGGGCGTAAAATCATCACTGTACCCCTGAATAAAGCAGAGCAAAAACTATACATCATACACAAGAAGCTAGATTCACCATATGAATATGGGGATAATAGTTGGTTCAAGGTGAGTACATAATCTAGTCCTAATGCCATACAAGCTATATAATATAACTTTGATCAATTGAAAACACAGTCTAAACAAGAGTTGTAAACAATCGAACAATCTGCCTACAAATCTATGATCACAGGCACTAATTTTGTAATTTCAAATAGATGAATGGAGGTCACCTTCTATGTGATCACCAACTAGGTCTGAAGTGGATTTTTACGAAGTATATGTCACAAATATGAACTACACAGAGCCAATGAATGAAGGTCTTTTACCTTGGGAGACTGTATCCTCAGTTAGTGGTGATTCAAATACCTACATTTTAAATTGGTCAAAGGGAGATCATGAGGTATGTCCAATGCACATGGTTTTTTTCAAAAAAATGTTAACTATATAAATAATTTTCAATTGATTACTTGAATCAATTTATTCTAAGGCTTGAATATAATGTGACAAATATAGAAAATAGAGTGATTTCACTAAATTATACATTAAAAGGATTTGCTTTGACTTGATGGGTAGTTTATAAGACAAACTAGTTACCATGGGATGGAGTTTACTAACTATTGCGTATTCAATTCTAAATACCACCTACTATTAGGGAATAATGGCCTTTTTTATAGGAATGACAATACTAAGAAATGCATGTTCATAAGTGTGTGGATGTATGGACTTCATAAGGTGTAGATCCAAAATATTGGGTGCACATTTTTAGATATACTCTGGCCACACTTCCAATAGCTTGGTACATGCACTAGGAACACAAACAAGAGATAAAATGTTGGCCATAGGTCAAATAGGATTTCATTCAGACTTTTATTGTTCAAGATGAATATACCTTGGTGTAGAATGCTCTGTATAATTTTAAAATATTTTTATGTTATGGGAAAGAAGAAGAATTAAGTACTATGATAAAAACATCTATGTAGCAAGAAACAACTAGTAAGTAGAATGTAGCTATGCAAAATTACAAGGCCATCAAATAGAATGAGACGGTTTTTATCAAACCATGAAATAGGATTGTAGATGATGAAGAATTGATAGAGTCTACTAATAGTGATGAGGACTTAGATTTGAATGTATTTTTCTAAATATAAAGAGAAGTGGAAGAGCCTAAAGCCAAAGTCACAGACCAAAATGAAGAATATCAACTGCAAAATCTTAATATTTAGGAGTAGGAAGGACATATAACAGTGCAAGATTCCTTTCCAAGTGGTTCCAAAAAATATTTCAAGATCCATTGAATAAGTTGGTAGGAAATATTGGGACACAACCAACACCAAAACTTGTAACCTAGATGACTATTGGATGCAAAATAAGACTTAAGAATCATTATAATTACTGTGAGATTACCATGATGTTTTGCCCACAAAATTCACATAATTAAAAGGGGTAGACCCTTATTTATGAGAAATGCATATTGAATTAAAGGAGTGTGCATGACCTATGAAAAAGTGACCATATAGGCTAAAACCCAACATGAAAGTAAAATTAAATGCTAAATTGGATTACATGCAAGATGTAGGTATTATTTATCCAGTGGAAAAGGAAAAATGGGTTAGTCCAATGGTGGTGTAGCCTAATAAGTATCAGGAAATTAGAGTGTGTGATGACTATTGTGTGATAATTGATGTATGTATATATGATAATTTTCTAATTCCATTTACATAAAAAGTCTTGGAGTCAGTCATAAGACATTAAGTGTATTCTTTCACAGTTGAGTTCAGTGGCTACCACCAAATTCCAATCAGAGTAGAGGATCAAGCCAAGACAACATTTGTAATATATTGGGGATATTTTTAATATAATATCATGTCATTTGGGTTTAATAATGCTCTAGTTGTTTTCTTTAGGGTGGTGGAAATTGCCTTTAAAGACTTGATTCATGACTTTCTTAATGTCTATCTAGATGATTAGGTTGTCTTTTCCTTATTTAAGGAGCACTTATCTAAGATAAAAATTATGTTAGAATGGTGTTGAGCTTTATGAATTATGCTAAAACTAAATAAGTGCTTATTCTTCACACCTTTTGGTGTCTTATTGGGGAACTTAGTATGTAGGGATGGGATCTTGGTAGACTAGGCCAAAATCATAGTAATAGTGGACATGCCACATCCCACAAGATCTAAAAAGGTGTTATCATTATTGGGGCATACATGATATTATAGTAAATTAATAAAAGGCTATGCTACTATCTTTGACCTAATGGAGAAGTTATGTGCAAAGATATAAGGTTTAAACAAAAAAATGAGTGCCAAAAAACATTCATGGATCTGAAATAGAGGTTAGTAACGACGTCCATTTTGGTCTTTCCTGACTAAATCAAACCTTTCTATGTTCATGTAGATGCTTCAAGAACTATGGTATTAGTTTTTCTCACACAACCAAGAGATGAAGGACTAGACCACCCAATTCACTTTGCAAGTTGAAGCTATAAACTGTAGAAAAAACTATACCATTAAATAATGGGAAGCTTTGGCCATGGTGTTTACACTCCAGAAATTTAGGCATTAGCCTTTAGTAATACCTTTTTAATTTTTCACTGATCATGAGGCTCTGTGATACTTAGTAAATAATCCTATATTAGGGGGAAGGATATCTCGCTAGTTAATTCTATTCCAAATGTTTTAGTTTAGGATCAATGTGAAGCTAGGTAGGGAAAATGTGGGGCTAAATCATTTGATTTAGATACACAATAGAGAAGAGTCAAAGGAATTAATAGATGAATCACTTGATGCACATCTATTTTATGTCTCTATGATTCTTGAGAACATGGAAAACATCACAATTTTTTTAGAACATGGGATATTTCATGTGCACTATGTAGAAAGAGACACAAATTAGTTAATTAATAGAGCCATCTTATTCAACATCATTAATGGTTTTCTATACGAAATGGGGAAAGATGATGTACTGCACACAATGGCTTTGGAGCATGAATGACCTTAACTTCTTGAGGCACATCAAAGAATAGCAGGTGGACATTTTTCAATAGAATAAGTTTCAAGGAAGATACTACAAATTGGTCTATGGTGGCCTACACTATTTCAAGATGCACATCAGGTCATAAAACAATGGGAAAGCCTAATCAGAGGGATGAGATGCCATTGAATCCTATAAAAGTGGAGCATCCATTTGAGCAATATGGAATTGACTTTGTAGGTCCAATCAATCCACCTAGCAAGTCAAATATGAAATACATCATCATTATGACATACTACTTCACCAAATGGGTGGAAGTTGATATGGCCCCAAGTTATAGTGTTAAGGACACAACCAAGTTCTTGTATGAAATATTATAACTATATTTGGGTGTCTAATGAAATTGGTCAACGATATAAGTACACATTTTCTAAATAACACCATCAAGATTTTGATAGAAGAATTTATGATATCACACCATAAAAGCACAAATTATTATCCACAAACAAATGGAAAAATGGAGGCATCAAATAAAGTTATTAGCAAGATGCTCACCAAAATATGCAATGTCTAAAGATATGATTATGAAGATTGGATTCATATGATTCTATGGGCATATAGGATAAATTACAAACATGTGACATGTTTCACACCATTTCAGCTCATCTATGGACTTGAAGTAGTAATTCATATGGAAAACATAGTTCTTAGTCTACACATTGAAATGATTATGAGAATAGGGGATCAATATTCTCTACAAGAATGGTTTATATAATTAACCAAAATGGAATAAAATAGGCAAAGGACAAAATGTGTCAGGGAAGTCCAAGAACAAATACACCTCTGTTCTGATTCCTCTTGTTGGATCTTGCTCCTCAGAAAGAGCACATTATGATTACCAAATATAAGCAATTATAAATGCGGAAATAACCAAAAACACAAATAGCTAGAATTCACCAATAGCACAGAATATGAGAGACAATACACTATCTTGTATTAACACTTTACAGAAAAGAATACAACAAAGAGCCGCCACACTCTTTCACCTTACAGAGGTTTGCCACACCTCAAGTGTACAGTAATTCTTCTCACACAACACTCTCCTACACAAAAAATGGTCCCAACAACCAACTCACAAACCGAATTGGTGTTCACCTCTCCAACTAGTCAGTAATAACCCTGCCAGTACATCAAGCACTCTATAGCACTTCAAGCTGATCTCCCATGAACCTGCAACCTGCAATTCAACAGACCATACTCACATGTAGATCTCCAATGAGCTTGCAACAACCTGCAACTCAATGATCTTACAATGGAAGCAACTCACTTGCCTTCCTTTCTATCTCATACATATACAATACATGCCAATGGGTCTATAAATAGATCCCTCACTTAAACAATAACTTAGACTCTTAATTTAGACAATTATCCTCACAGCCCAAGACTCTAACTGGTCTTAACATGCAAACTCTTTGTTTACTTAACTAACTGTCCGTGCAACTAGCACTTCTGGAACACACAGGCGACTGACGCCGGTCCCTGCTTGCCTGGTTTTGCCGATGTCGGCCGACTCCCTGCCGTCGCCGGTGGCCTTCAGCACTGCTCACGACCGACGTCAGTCCTGCTGCCGACGCCGGTGCTCCTGGATCTCAGAAACCTTCTGTTCCACCTTGTTTGCAAGTAGCTGAAGCTTTTAGCTCCACAACCTAACAATCTCCCACTTGGAGATAAACAGCTGCAACCTGTACATGTACCTGTACTCCATCTAGTTTGTTCCCTTGGCTATGTATCCATCTTCAAAATCACCCTTGAAGACCAACCACCACAAAATTTGTGGTGCAAAACCTGTCATCCAAATCACCTGCCACATCCACATCTACAACCATGTAGAAATTAACCTGAACCTGCATAGCATGTGCACCTGCTACTAGTCCCTGTAAGAATCCACTGAACTGCCCTCCAATGGTTCTCTCCCGGATTGGCTCTAACTTGTGACAACTCCCACTGCTGGGGAAAACTCAGGTTTAGTACATACCATGCACTCAACCTCATTATGTGAATCAAGACACCTGTTCATAGAACTGTCCAACCATCGGCGTGCTAATCGGTTTCACACAATCATCCTGAGACAAAGTCAACACATGACCTTCCATGTCTCTAGAACACACTCATGCCAAAGAATCTTGCTGCTCCCAGATTCTCCATGACATCCACCTGAACTAGCTTTACCTTTAGTTCAGCAATACCTGTATATGTAACTCTGCAACAAGCACATCATACAGAAATAGGATAGTGTAGCTAATACTATCCAACTTGGTAAAGAGAAACACAATGATCAAACCTCCATTGCCCTGCAGCTAATACAAGACCATATACCCTGATCTTCCATCTCACGTATCCATTTCCGCTCTTCTTTAACCTGAACATCCATTTGTCTCTCAATGCTTACTTCTAGCTGACCACTCTACCCAAAACACCTGTTTGGTTCTCCTCCAAGGAATCACATCCTCATCCATGCCTAGCTCCCACTGTTTCCTGGATCTACCTGTTCTGCTTCTTCAACAACTTCCTGGTCCTATGCCATAAGTGAGCAACAAGTAGTGTAAAGAAGGGAAATGATGAATTTAAGAACTTACTTACACCTTCGGTTCTCCATATGGGCGCTTGAGACTCCATGACAGCTTGCTGTCCACCCAAAATTCGTCTCAGTAACCGATGCCGGTCACATCTCAGTCTGCAGACTACCGAAGTCAGTTTCCTGCGACTGCCACCTTGCCGACGTCGATTTCCCCTGGCCGACGCCGGTCAATATCTGCCCTGAGTCACCGACGTCGGTCTGCACATATTCGACGTCAGTCCCTGTCTGGATGCCGACGCCGATTTTCCTGTCGACGTCGGTCTCTGTGTTTTTCTTGTGAGACTTGAATTTTTCCCGCGAGCTCTTTTTGGATCAAATCCTTGTCCAAATCACCCTTGCTCTGCTCAGAATTCTTCTGCATCTTGTGCTGAACTCTGTCCGTCACCTTCTCCTTGAAAACCAAGGCTTTCCTATTCTTGTCACTAACATCGGGTTCCTCAAGAAACGTTACCTTCTTCTTCTGCATACAGAAACCACGATCCATAGCTTCCAAATCCGAAAGCATATCCTTTGACTCAAGAACAAGCATCTCTTTCTTATCTGTGTGACCAAGCCTCTCAAGCCACATCTCTGAATCTACAGCTGAAGTAGAAAACCCAGAAAGAGAATCAGTAGTACAAGTAGATAGATAAAGTGTACCTACTTTCTTACCTCTAGCTACAACAAGTGTACCCTTGGTAACCTTCCAAGAGTCCGCTGTGAGAGTTACTGTGCAACCCTCATCACCCAAACTTCTAACAGAAATTAAATTCTGCTTTAGAACTGGGACATGCATGACCTCCTTTAACACCCATGTGTTACCTGTCTGCAGTTTCAGCTTCACTTTCCCTTTGCCAACAATCTGACAAGGCTTACCATCCCCTACATAAATTTCTCCAAAATCTCCCTGGACATACTCATGAAAAAATTCCATATGTGGGGATACATGAAAAGAGGCACCAGAATCTAAAACCCAAGATTCTACTTTATCCAAAGAACATACCAGAGCATCCTGTGCAGCGTAATCTGCAACATCTGCTTCTTCTTCATGTTCTTCATGCTGATCTGTACCCGATCTGCAATCTCTCTTTAAGTGCCCTTGCTTTCCACACTTCCAGTAGGTTATTCTGCCATACCTGGACTTGGATCTCTTGCCTGTCTTGGACCTTGATCTCCCATGCTCTATCTTTTCTCTTTGCCTTCTTCTTCCTTCAACACTCAAAGCATTTCCTGATGATTCACCTGTGCTATTCCTGCGTATCTCTTCATTCAAGATTACACTCACAACATCATCCACTTTTAAGACTTTTGAAGGAGACACAGTATTAGAAACTGCCATTACCAAACCTTCCCAACTTTCAGGTAATGAACACAAAATTAAGAGAGCTCTAATTTCATCATCAAATACAATATTGACTGAACTTAGTTGGTTTACTAAACCATGGAAATCACTAAGATGGCTATGAACAGATCCACCTTCCAACATTTCCAAATTAAATAAACGCTTCATAAGAAATACCTTATTAGAAGCTGAGGGTTTTTCATATAAATTTGCCAAAGATTCCATCAACTCCACCGTTGTCTTACACTGTGATAAGCTGGAAATCATAGATGATGCAAGACTCAATCTAATAGATCCCAGAGCCTTCCGATCAAGAACCTCCCATTCTTCATCTTTCATATCCGAGGGTTTGCAAGTAACCCTCCCAACGGTAAGTACAAATCTTTTTGATACAGATAATCCTCAATCTGCATCCTCCACAATTGGTAGTTCTTGCCATTAAACTTTTCCATCTGTAGCTTACTGTCTTCTGTCATTGCTCAACTCCCACTCAAACAGAAACCCTGTGAGTACCTGTAATCAAAACACACTAACCAGATCTAATCCAATCTGTTAGTATCCCAACCTAAAGCTCTGATACCACTTGTCAGGGAAGTCCAAGAACAAATACACCTCTGTTCTGATTCCTCTTGTTGGATCTTGCTCCTCAGAAAGAGCATAGTATGATTACCAAATATAAGCAATTATAAATGCGAAAATAACCAGAAACACAAATAGCTAGAATTCACCAATAGCACAGAATATGAGAGACAATACACTATCTTGTATTAACACTTTACAGAAAAGAATACAACAAAGAGCCGCCACACTCTTTTACCTTACAGAGGTTTGCCACACCTCAAGTGTACAATAATTCTTCTCACACAACACTCTCCTACACAAAAAAGGGTCCCAACAACCAACTCACAAACCGAATTGGTGTTCACCTCTCCAACTAGTCAGTAATAACCCTGCCAGTACATCAAGCACTCTATAGCACTTCAAGCTGATCTCCCATGAACCTGCAACCTGCAATTCAATAGACCATACTCACATGTAGATCTCCAATGAGCTTGCAACAACCTGCAACTCAATGATCTTACAATGGAAGCAACTCACTTGCCTTCCTTTCTATCTCATACATATACAATACATGCCAATGGGTCTATAAATAGATCCCTCACTTAAACAATAACTTAGACTCTTAATTTAGACAATTATCCTCACAACCCAAGACTCTAACTGGTCTTAACATGCAAACTCTTCGTTTACTTAACTAACTGTCTGTGCAACTAGCTCTTCTGGAACACACAGGTGACCGACACCGGTCCATGCTTGCCTGGTTCTGTCGACGTCGGCCGACTCCCTGCCGTCGCCGGTGGCCTTCAGCACTGCTCACGACCGACGTCGGTCCTGCTGCCGACGCCGGTGCTCCTGGATCTCAGCAACCTTCTGTTCCACCTTGTTTGCAAGTAGCTGAAGCTTTTAGCTCCACAACCTAACAAAATGGATGCATGAAATTAACAAGCTAGGTCAGAAAGCATGGCATGATTGAAATATGTGATCTAAATAATTCCTTCTAGGAGAAGTGGTCTTACAATATGATATTAGATTTAGAGAATTTATAGGCAAGATATGCATTAGATGGAATGGACCTTAAATCATTCATGACATATCACAAGAAGAAATAATTATCCTAAAAGATCTTCGGGGAGCCATTTTTCCATGACATGTAAATGGTTATAGGCTTAATCCTTACCATCAATAATCTCTATCAGTTCTCATAAAACATTGAGAGAGGGTGTTGAGTAACATCTTGTAGCTTAGTATTTTGATTAATATTTTGTTTTATTATTTTGGTTATAGGTTTTCATGTGTTAGTATAGTGTGATTTATGTAATGCAGAACATTAGAACTAGAGTTGAAAATTCAAAGTCATAGAGTATGATATGTGAACAAACCTAGCATGGATGGAAGATAGATTTAAAAGTTTACATAAGGATCATCAATTAAGTCCAGAAATGAGGTTCTAACAAAAAATTTATAGAGAAATGATAATCAATGTTCATTTAAAACTGTTAATGATGATCACTTAAAATATAACATCTTTCCCAAAGTAGATTGAATATCAAAATGAAAAGATGTACAATAAAAAAAAGTGAGTCAGAGATAATAGAGTGCATCACATCACAACTATAACTACCACTAGAAGGACTCAATGTTTTTAGACACAAAATATCCACCGTCGCATCGCCAGTAACTGATTGACATTAATTTTCAAGGTGAAGCCATACACAACCAACTTAGCATATTTAAAACCTTTTTCTAATGGATTTGAGTGGAAAAATATATATAATAAGGGGTGTGAATAACACAAAGACATTACACACTTTTGTGAATAAGATACTTCTATGATATAAGTCTAATACAATTAATATGCACATATTCTTTAATAACACCACTCTATCCAAACCATCATCTAGACCCATTAGATTTCATTGATATAATATAAGCCAATATGGTCAGCCATGATCAATCTAAAGAAGCACAAGCAGGATCCCTATAACTTTGACACCCTTTATGAGGCTTTGATGTAGAGAGAGTCAACAAACTTCCTAACTTTGGGAAGTTGGATGAGGTGATTCTCACAACATTTTATATATATAATGAGGGTCTCATACATATCTCACAGTATGTCACCATTTCATCAAACTTGAAACTATGGCATGAGCAACATGATTTCCATCTTGAGGCAAATCTCTTCTACCTTTTAAAACTAAGGTTCCCCTAATTCATTTAGCTATAATAGAGAAATATAATAGGGCATACATTGGGATCCCTATTGACATGGTGGATGACATGTTGGTGCATATTATCTTTGAATGCATCACCAAGAAGTTTTGTTAGACCACCAAGAACACATGATAGACAATAAAAAGGGTCATTGACATTACATGCTAAATGATCAGGATGCATGAGAACTTTAACTAGCCTAAATTTTTGGTTTATGAGCTCAAAACCAATATTGAGAAGGTTCTTGTTATAACATAACAACTATTATAATGCAATTTGTTGGTCTTACTATTTGTATTATGTAGTGGAAGTCACCAGAGAGTCTAGTCAACCAGATGAATATTTGTTGGATTACAACTACATTTTCCAATGTTGCCTAGACTAAGATGGGGAAATACTACAACCAATTATCCAAGTTAAACTAATGGTGGATTGATATTCAATCCTTAATCATGTCTCACCCCAAGGTACCCAAGGACATTCTACATTATCTAGGATAACATGCATCTATCACAAAGCTACATGATGGGATTCACATCAAAGTCCATGAATTACCCAAATCCACATCTGCTCCATTACCCTTCTTCATTACCATGTTGGATGCCAAAGTATAAGTCTTAAAACATAAATTCCTAGCTATAATGTTAGTACAATCCTTGTGGTTTATGCCTCTAGGCTCATAATAGCTTTTGCCTACACAATCTAAATCATAAGCATGAACACTGCCATAGATAAAAGTAACTACATTTTAGGCTAATAGGGGCATGCATAAGGCACCATCATGGTGAGCTTCACTTCCACCACCAAAGAAGAGGACATGCCACACTAAATCTTGGATAAACAATAGGCATGTTCCAAAAATCTCTTCAGAATGTGATCTTATAGAGTTAGGAATAGATGAATAAGGATTTTTATAGTCAATATTCATACACATAAGAAATATGTTTTATGATCAAGAAGAGGATAAATAATTTTTATTTTGGAAGGCATTATGCACCTACTAAGTGAAGAATTAGTTACAAAAAGACCTATGGGTTGACATCACCCAACCTCTTACTTATATAATAGTAGACACTATTGGGAAGGAGGAAACACAAATGCTTTCAAGATAAGATTTTCCACACAAATCTAGCTATAGGATGTTTTGATACACAGGGAGAACACTCTTCATTGTAATAAAGCCCACCACCAAATCTAGTGTGTAGGAAAAGGACTCATTCTATGTATAAAGTGTCTACATCAATCAAGGAATAGATGGTTAACTTTATAGATCCAATGGTGGAGGTATAAAAACAACATGCCCAAGGACTCAATTAATAGCCTCAAGAGATAGTATAGGATTATAAGAGATTGAATAAGAATCTCACTCTTTATTGTCTTTTAAGAGTAAGGCATTAACATGAATAAGTATTGTGATATAATCAACCTTGTCATTTGATTCTCAGTTACCACATGATTCACCAACTCCTATTCAGGATCCATAAGAGATAATCCATTACAACCCGAGCAATTTTCCAAATAAACAAATATCACAACATAAGAATAAGCTGCCATGATACAAGAAGAAGAAAAAAAGGCACATCATGTGGTTGTGAAGAAGCTTAGAAGGAATAGAGGAAGAATAATAAGGAAGCGGTAAAACACAAGGCTACCAAGGATTAAAAGCATCATAAGAAACAAGAGGAAATAAGGAAAAAGATCAAGGAATTTGAGGACAAAAACAAATGGGTCAAATAAGTAAAGATGAAAAATAAATAAGAGGAAGAAGTTATGAGGAAGCATCAAGAGTAAGTGAATAAAGAAGTGCATGTAGTGTAGAAGAATAAATATGAAGCTGAGGTAACAAAAAAGGTGTAAGAAGAAGAGCAATCAAAATAAGTGTTGCACACTCAAGTAGAGTAATCGAATAAGTGGGCCAAAGAATAAGAGCCCAATAATAAGACTAAGGCAGATGTCAAATTCAAGGTTAAGGTAGATGCCAAATCTAAGGTAGATGTAGATTCCATAGCCAAGGCATAGGTATATTCTAGAAACTAACACATAGGATGAAGCCAAAGCTAAGGCAATAACTAAGCACAATTCTGAATAAGAAATCAAATCTAAAAAGGCATCTAAGGCCACCAAGATAGTGGGGATACCAAAGACCTATGAAACATCATCTACATCACACAAATTAGATTCTACCCATGGGGGTGCATATGAGGAGGCATCATGACATAAGCCCCAAATATCTATCCAATCATTATGGGATATACCTACACCATCCATGCATCACACAAAATTTTCTCTACCCATGATACATATTAAGAAAGCACCTGTGGTGACTATAATTTCAACTTTGGCCTTATAAACAATGGTGTAAGAGGCATCACTGGATGTCTCATAGCCTACCTCTATCTAATAAAATTAAGGGAATAACTTCATTTCAAGAATAAATCATGTAGAAGGTGTTGGCCTTGGAACAAGAGTGATATAAATTAAGGAGGATAATGCAAATCTCAACCTCTACCTCACTAAAGCTTGTGCTCTTATCAATATTGCATGTCGTGACTCAGTCACTCAATTTTTGGGTGACCAAGTCATGTTGGAGAAAATAAAAATCACATCCCTTCTCTCCCAGCTCACAAAATATTATATTACTATGTAGAAGATGTAGACACTTCACACACAAGTCCAAAATCTCAAGGTTGAGACAAAGTCCATTTTTTGAGCTTCTTGGTGAATGTGAATAAGTCCTTGACACTATTACACACCAATCTCACAATGTAGATAAAATATGTTTGACTGGAAGCAACATTTATTTACCACATGGAATAAGGCTACACTATATTTCATAAAATTTGATAAATCTAAAACTTTCATGGATGACCATTCTACCACCTTAGATACACTAGAGATCACACTCAAGCAATTACTTGAATCTATAGACAATGTTATATTGAAGATTCATACTTGGAAAAATTAAAGGTTGCACCATACATTTGTTAGTATTAAAAAAGGTGGAACATAGATATGATGGAGGTGTTAGCCCAAGACATTCAAGTGAAAGTATCTATTGCATAGGATATGATTCTAATGATGGAGGATGAGTACCTCCAAAGTTTGGTTGAGTGCCAAGTGCTATTGCACACTAGAATCAACATGTTCATAGAAGTAATCATGGATTGGACATTGTTCAAAAAGGACATCTCATTTGGATATCTCTATTATAAACATTATCTAGGATCTTAAATTTATTTCTCCACATCAGTTATAATAGTAACTCTATCAAAGTAAGGTTTTTTCAGATTCATAGTTTACATCTCAAACCTATATACTACCTCCACCAATAGAGTCTGTAGCAATAATATCTTCTTCAAAGTTGTAAGTGGAACCATCTATGTAACTACTTCCAATTCAACCAACACAATCCATGTCATCACATTCATTATAGGTACTATACACACTCCAATTTTGTAAATTTAAATAATTTTTTAGTAGGAAGGCCTTGAACATTAGGAATAGGTCCAGTTTGTTTAAAAACCCATAAAAGATGGCCACCTGGTTATTCTAATCTATTGAAAACCCATGATGACAATAGAGAAATATGCTACTTAGCTGAAAACTTTAAATGGTGGATAAGTAGTGTACAAGGGGTGAAAAGTGGTAAATGACACTTTGAATGATTATAAAAAATTATGTTTATAGTCTAGTTCCTCATAGCAAGCACAATGTTAAACTTTAGTATAAGACACACTTATTACAACTTTATCTTAGGATGAGATGACTGTTTAAGTTTGAGAAAGTGTTGGTAGTAAATAGGGTTACAAAATCATAGACTGTAATTGATATACACATGTATAACTCACACTATTTTGTCTTTTGTATCTCTTTTTGTATGTATTCAACACTTGAAAGCATGTCAATAGTCTTCAAAATGCGAAGAGTCTTTATTTTGTTTTTAGCTAAAGGATGAAATATGAAGTAGTAACATCTTGTAAAAGATATATATATATATATATATATATATATATATATATATATATATATATATATAACACTTAGTTATAATGTAAAAGAGTTCTAATGTGATAAAAATTAATATACAGTTCTAAAATGTTTTTTCCAAATTATTTTTTTCATTGTTGTGTGCATAGTGAATGTTCTATTATCTTAAATATATTTAATTGTGTTTAGTATTTCTGTAAGTTTTGGACATATTAATATTATGTTATTTTATATAAATATACCATAATTAACTATTATTAACTTGGTTTAGTATACATTTATGTGTGTATTTTAATTTTGCTCACACTTCTCATAGTTATCCTTATACTAACATGTTTTGATGGGTTTTATAGGAATATATGCTAACACATATCGCATGTTCAAATTTATGACACACTAATTATTACATGAATATCTGTTATGATAAAGGCATTTATTCTAGTCAATTGGTTAATTTTGGTTTTCATCATTAAGTTTGGCTCATAGCATGCACTAGGAGGGTGCACAAAATTTCAAAGGTGGATTTTGAGACTATGTTTTGTAGCATTGTATTACTATTTTTAGATTTGTTATGGCCTTCATCTTATGGTGCATATGATGGATGAGGAAGTTAAGCCTATAAAAATCTTGAAGGAATATATGTGTTGAGAAAAAGGAGTTACTTGTATAGGCATAATGTGGAAGATAGGCAGGCTGGGTAGATGAGCCATGGGGATGATATGGTCACCCTGCCGAATGACTTCTCTATTGTAGCAAAAAAAATCAAAAGTTTACATAGCACAAAGAAAGAATAAAATTAACATAACATGTTTGTGGACTGACTTCAGACTAAATAAACATGTAAATAAATTCTATACATGGAAATATGAATAGCCACATTAATAGAATTGTTAATAACTCATCTCACAATGTTGTGGCAAAGGAAACATTTGGTTTTAATGGGTGAATACATCAATCTAGGAAAAATATACATCCTTTTATGTAATGGGTGACTAAAATGAGGTCCAATTTTTATTTATTTATTTATTTATTTTTATTTTTATAGTTTTGTAAAATTAGAAATGCATTTGTAGGTTTTTTAAATAGTTAAAATATAAGGGATTGAAATTTTAGCATGAGAGGCTGAGGAGATTAGTTAGGAGTAGTTCGGTAGATTACCTCAAATACATTGTAATAGAATAATTTTTTTAAAACTTGATTCAATATGGCCTTTATCTAAGTGTCTTAGGGCAAGATGCCTATTTTATTTTGCCTGAGTGTTAATGTGGGCATAGGGAATTGGGATTTATAATAATTTGTCTTAAAAGAGAAAACAAATGTAATGGTATAAAAAATGAGTCAAAGAGTCATGGGAGAAGAAGAGTACAACAAGAATATGAAAAGACTTTATAGGCAAATGTAAGGAGAAGGAAGAAGGTAGGTCATATTTTGAATAACACTTATCTTCTATGGCCTCATCATCTTGCTTAGTTTATTATTATTTTTTAGCATTTATTTATTTCCCATCAATGTTTATTATCTTTTAAATCTATTTCCATCTTGATTTATCATTTTTATTATCACTTATTATTTTCCATCATTTGGTTGTTTGATATCTTGTTAATCTATTTTATTCTTGTCACTAAATTACAGTCAACACTAGGGTCCCACTTAGGAACTCATTTCAATTACATTGTAAGGTGAGGCAAAACATAACTAAAAGAGAACCAAAACATTACAAAAACACCATATTAAACACATGAATCCATTCATCTTATTCATTATGAAGGAACTTAGAAACACAAAAAATTTCAATGACAAGTTCTGAGAATGAATTTTGGCAGCATAATGCTTCACTGAATACAATATGAGATAAAATAAAAAATACAGTAGCAATTTCACTATTCTCTACTTAACTAGAAGAAATAATACCATTACAAGAAACATTATTCCATTTGAGGTGGGAATGGACTGACCCTTTATCTCTCCCTTACTTCCTTTCATATTACATGGTGATATAGAACAAGATGACATCAAGAAAAGATCAAAAATCCATTTTTGTGTACATAAGTAGACTAAATCGAGATTTTGACAAGGTAAATAAAAGTTTATGGAACACTTTATGCATATTTAGACCCTTTCAAGCTTTTGGGGATGCCAAAACATATTTAAAGTGGTCCAAGACCTAATTGGTCTTTATCCCTCTACATAACACTCATTTTATATTCTATCTCATTCTAAGACTTATCCAAAGATAAAACTCTATTTAACACTACCAAGCACCACATCAAACACATGCGGACCCATGCAAGTTTTGAACCCCAAAAATCATAAAAGAGCCTTTAAGTGAAAGTTTTTATTCTATTCAAGTAATAGAACCCAATTAACAATATCAATAAGCTCAATTTAATACCAAGACCAAATTAGGAAACTAAATCCTAATTAGCATTATAACATCGACCAATATTTAGATAAGACCCAATCAGGGTTTCAAGACTTGATTGTCTCTCCAAAACCTAGTCAAAGAATATAATTATAATTATAACTAAATGTGACTTGAACCTTCCAAGAATACCAAATCATACATCTGAAGCCTGATTACAATCATTGGGAAACATCATTAAATCTCAAGACCTAATTGAACACATTGAAATATGATTACAACTACAACCTACCAAAAGACCAAAAAGATGAAATTTTGGCCTTAACGAATACCAAGACAACAAAAAACTTTTTAATATGAATGTTGAAAGTGAAAGTTGATGACAAAAACATGAATATAACACAAACAATAATGACCCAACATGGAAACTAAAAAAAAATTGAAACAACACAAAACAGATAGCAAAGTAAAATAAAAAGTAAGAATTTTTTTTTTGGCACAAGATAACCTATTCACCATGGATACCCATACATCAAATACCATTGAATTTATTGTTCATTCTACAATGCCACTATCTATTACAAAATATGTGCTCAATTATGATGTGATCAACTTCATTATTTTGGGTTTTTTATCACCTTTCTGCTAATGTATTTAGATGTGGAATATAGGATGTATGTATTTGATTATGGATCAAACCCTAGGTCTTCACCCTTATTCACCCTTTGGATGTGTTTTTTAAAAAAATGGGTTAGTGGGCTCATGGTGTTAATCGCACCTTAAAGACCTATCTATTGATGATGATTGCCTACATAGCCAATCCTCAAAGGATGGCCTCAGACTTATGTAGTTATCCCTTATTTGTGAGAGTTTGTGTGAACAATGATTTAATATATATATATATATATATATATATATATATATATATATATATATATATATGCATGCAATGATATATCTTGTAAATTGAAAAATACCATTCATGGACTGCTCTTTGGATGCTTCAAATGCTTTATATGACAACTCTTATGACTGATAAACAAAATAGATAAATAGGGCATAATAACTTAGTTGTGTGATTGATTGAATGAATCTTGGTAGCTATTTTATTTATATTTTATAGATGATTAATGAGAAGGATTAAACTTGTATTTATACAACACCTTTTTAAAATATCTTATGCTAGGTTTCAATAAGTAGGTCAACCTATATATTTCAAATAATTTTAAACTTGGATGACTTTAGGTGACTGGACACTAGATAAGGATATGGACACCGACGTCGATGATTGTGTCCCTATATGGATGGTAGTGTTTGGGAGGCTAAAAAATAAGTACATATCTATAACTAATAGTGAAGGTTTTATATCAGGTTTTGATTTTTTTTGTATAGTACAAGAGATCTGGGTCATCATAATAATAAGGGTCTGACTATAGGATAAGTAAGTTGGCATAGTGAGATGGCAAATGTGATCCTTTCAGTAGTGGGAAGGTCTAGAACTGAAGGCTAGATACTTAATTGGTAATTTTCAAATGTATAAGATTGATATGCTATAAATATTTAATTTTAATATCTATAGTTTGCAACTTTTAAATTTTACTAGATATACCCAAATCAATTATGTTAACGTATATTAAATCTTGTATCTTATGTCTCAAACTGATGCATCTATTAGTAGTATTCCATGGTGCTCTATGTTTTTTTTATAAAAAATCATTTTGATCAAATCATTTAAAAAGAGGTTTACTCACAAAAACCTCTCTAATGGGAGGGAATGATATGAGGTGACATTCCAATACTTTTTACAACACTTTATTAGGAGTTTTTTAAACCTTTTTATAAATAAGGATTAACATGAAAAAATTATCCTAATCAAGTAAAGAGAAACCTTATCTAATAAGCAATCTAATTAATTAATTCAGATTCACAATATTCAATTATAGTGTTGAATTAAGCAAATTTGATCAATATAGAAAGTATAATATCAAACAATAATTTTCATGGTTATACATGAATAAGAGATAATACTTAGCTTATTTAGTGATGCGTAAGCATATCTAAAAATCTTAGGTGCAAAAACAATCATGATGATGTTTAGTTATGATTCATCATATTCTATAAATTATCTCTTTGTCAGCTTGGACATTATCATCAAAATAGAGACACTAGTCTTGATACTTTTTCCCTAAAACCAACACTTTTATCCATAGTGAATTAAAATTCCTTTTGTATAAATTCCATTGCACCTATTAGGGTTATTTGTTCCTTGCATATTGTTTATTTGGATTGCATCCATAAGTTTCAGACATCAAAATTTTGATCAAACCCCTATATCCTTAAATTAGGACTTACCAACTTGAAAAAATGTGGTCTAATGACCCCATTATTAGTGAGCACTACCTATATAGACATATACTCTAAATAGAGCCTTAAATCAGTCTAGTTCTCCCCCTTATGTGTGCTTATGTGTGGAAAATGGTTTAATATACTATATACAAGTGCACATAATGTTCTAGATTAAAATTTGAACAATATTACTCATGGGTTTCTATTTGAATTCTTTAGACTTGTAAAAATACTGATCCTATGATTGATTTCAAAATAGGGAAGAACATGGTAATTTTGTGTATTTGAGAGGTGTTTTTGCTTGGTATTTGTATAGATGTGTGCTTGAATAGTAGTTGATGATAATGAAGGGTCTTTGACTTGTATTTATAGTTTTTTTTGAAAATATCTGATGGTAGGGTTAATTAATACAAATAGGTTGACCCATACATGTCAAAGGATTTTCAACTTTGAGATTTTGTAGGGTACATACACTAGCACCCAATCTAGGACTCTAGCATTGATACTAGTGTCATGCTCTGAATGGTAGTGTCTTAAAGAATAAATAATTATCAATGATTTATAACTAATAGTGAAGGATATATATTAGGCTTTAAGCATGTTGTGGGCTCAAAGTGATTTGGGTAATCATAATGTTAGGTTCAAACCATAAATAAATCATTTAGGCACATTGATATGGAGAGTGCGAGCCTTTAAATAGCAAGAAAGTCATGAACTGAAGGGTAGAGCCTTAAGTGATATTTTCCAAGTGTGAAATACTATTTTACCATATAAAATCTAGATTTGAGTATCTACATTTCTCCCCACTTTAATCTAGTGATGTATAAGGATGAAAGTATTAGGTTAAAGGAAGTAAATACATACCTTGGTGTATACAATACACCTTGCTTTTACTTAAGCCCTATTTTAATTTTTTTAATGTGAATGACCTGTAACCAAGAAAATGTTATAGGTGTAATTAGTGCATATAATCTTAAAATAAATAATAAACATTTCTTGAAAGAAAAAAGAGAAAATAAGGAGTACACTTGTGTGTCGATGTAATGATGTTGCCCCTTAGGAGTTTTATTTGGTAATTATGCTTCCTTGATGAATCAATGGAGAGATGTTTACAAATATAAATTGGAGATATAAAGAGGGAAATTGGAGGGTGATCATGCACCCAATTTTTTATAAGGGTGACTTATGTTAATCCATCAAGATATTGAATATCAATTATATAACCCAAGTGTAAACATAATCTATCCTATCTATCTAATCTCACCCAAGTCAAATGGTTAACCATATCAACCCAAAAAATATAAGTAGTTCCAAGGCCATTTAGGGCATAAAATCTCGATCACACTACACAAGAGAGCTAACTACTGCAATAAATAAAATCTCAATCAGTGCTTCTTGGTAAGTTTGGTGTATGAATATTGATATAATTTGAATAATTTATATGTAATTTTGTATATTTGCATGGAATACGCACCTTTAATGTGTCTCAAGTTGAATTATATTTTAAAATGTAATATTTTATCTATAAACTATGTATAATATGTGCCATAAATCTAAAAAACTATTTCCTAAATCTATGAAAATTGGTGCATATGTATAAAATATTATGTCACAAGTGTATATCTAAACCATGTAAACTATATCAAATTCTTCTAATTTTTCCAACTATAATCATGTCTCTATAACATGCCCCAACTGATATGTCCCTTTCCCCCCCTTTTAAGGTGAGGGGAATGTAATGTGATAATAACATTATCTCAAAATGATAAGATGATCAAAAATTGAGTTCTAATAATGGTTCCAATTCAGAGTTTCAGTGGCGGCACACTATAGAGCTCTTTGAGAGCTTTTTGACACATTTTTTGGAATGTAAATCTGAGTTCGGGAGCTCTTGTTTTGGCCATTTGAAGATGGTCAAAAAATGTCACTTGTGACATGTGGCACGTGTTTCAATGTTATTTTGACATTTGGACCTATTAGAGCTCGACATTTGGCAAATTGAAAAGTTTTTAAAAAAATGGTTCAATGACATGCCACATCATCAACATGCCATGCCAATATAGTGACTCATCTAGCCATGTCACAAGTGATGACTCATTGCCATGTCACCTTTTTGTTGAGTGGAGTTTAGTGATTAAGCTCGAAGATAAGCTCGTTGATCAAGCCATATGGCGAGTTCAAAGGAGCCTCAATCTATAAAGCCTGAGCAAGGTGGCAAGCCTGAGGGAGATCAGATAGAGCTCATTGGTGAATCCACAGGTCTTTTGGTGAGTCTGTAGGCCTAAGACTGAGCCCGAGATAAAAGACTCTTATGTGGCCGAAGGTACATGAAAAATGGGTGGTTGAAGGCTTTTAAAACCTAGTTCTATGCCTAAACTAATGCATGTGGGATAAACCCATGATGGAAATGGTAGACCAAGGCTATTTTAAGCCTTGTTTAATCCTCTCGACCCACACATGTGGGATAAAGATAAACCCAAAGTGCCAAAAAAGGAGGAGGCCGATGGTTTAAACTCATACCCAAGGGCCAAAAGAGGAGGCCAACAGTTTTGAACTCTTGACCTACCGTCCAAAAGAGATAATCTTTGAACACTTGTGCTATGGGGGTCAAAGTGTTATTTAAGGCATGAATTTCTATTTGAAAGTAATGAATTTCTGACTGTGTTTTTATTTTAATAGGCTGAGACTTTGTTAAAGCTTGGGTAAGCTTATGTAATGGATTTTTATCCATCCTCTGACCATTATACATAGCATTAAGACTCTGTTTTATCCAATTTTCATATTGGAGTATATTTCAAACCTTATAAGAGATTTTTAGGACTTTTGAAGCAACTTTGTAGGTGTTTATGAAAACTCATAAAATTCGAAGGTGCCAGGCTTGAATCAGTCACGGTGAAGGTGAATTTTTACATTGAGATATCAGCTTGCAGGAAAGTTGTTTATTGTTTCCAGGTGTTTGAAGTGCCCTTAATGGAAATGGTCCACTCTTTTGGTGAACCCAGAGATGTAGGCATCAATTATTTAGCTGAACTCTGTTATCACATCTCATGTTTTGGTAATTGTCATTTGATGCATGTTTTTGTTTCAGTTTGCTAATTTGGTATTAATTAGTAAATGAACTCATGCAAGTGATTCACAATTTGACAATTAAAACACAATGTTATTAAAAAAATGGTTAAATGGTGAATGAAAGTACAAGTCATAGACAATTTCAATCCATTTTCAAAAAATTGTGTTTTTCCGCTAATTCCTATCATTTTTACAAGTTCAGTTGAAATGTTCAAGAATTTGAAGTGATTTAAAGGGAGATATTAAAGTATCCATAAAAACTATTTTCACTTCAATTTTAAGTGTAGAGTTTTCAGATCAAGTTGGTATCAAAGTGGTTAGAATGCAGGGATTGCTTCTAGTTGTGTGTTGATAGTTGCTTCCAAAATAGTTGGATTATTGGTTTACAGATTGATTATATTATAGTGTGCAATGAGGAATCAGGTGTTTTTAGGACACCATGGGAAATTTGTCACATGTTGAGGCCATCAAAGATGAAAATGCAATCTTGAGATGTCAGAAATTTGCACTTGAATTGCAGTGGCAAAGTTAAAATCAGAGCTTGAATCCAAGGATGAGCTCTTGATTAGATTGCAATGTGGTGAGTGTGAAAAGGTAAAGCCTTCAAATTCAGATGCAGAGACTATGACTGAGTGCACTGTAATTTTTTCACCATAGGAATTTTCATCTTCTTCTACCATTTTAGATTCAGATTCTAGTAATATTGTTTTTGGTGATTTTGAAAAATACGCTAAGGGCATAAAATCTAAATTGTTGTCTAAAATGTGTTATACTGGAGGAGGACTTGGTAGAGATAGCCAAGGTATATCTAACCCAATTTAGGTTGAGCATAGACCTCTTCATGTAGGTTTGGGTTATACTACTGTGCAGGTGGATGATGGAGAAGTTTCTTCCATGGCTAAAGGAAGATGAGCTTCCAATAGCGAAGGTTCTAGGCCACTAGTTCAAAAGTGTAAAGGTAAAAGAGGTATTGAGATTCAACCTCCTAATTCTTACAATAAATCTTTTGATCCAATTGATATAGTTAAGAAGTTTGGATATAATGTATAGAAGATAATGCAATCATTTCCATGCACTTTTTGTGGGATGAATAATCATAGTGCTAAGACTTGTTCGAAATGAAATGTTTTGTTGAAGTAGATTGCATGTTTGAAAGACCATTCTTATGTTAATTTGGGAATTGGAAAAAAGGGACCCTCATCTAATAAGGATGTTTGTACTCATTGTAAAGTGAGTGGACATAGGATTGATAGATGTTTTAAGCTTCATTCATCTTCACATTCAAGTAATGTTAAAACTAAGATGATTTACAAACATCTCACTAAGGTTAATGAAGCTAATTCAATCCATAATGTAGTTGACAATACAACCCAGGATAAGGTAAAACCTACAAGTGAAAATCCATTTAAGAGGTTAAGTCTACAATATGCAATTGATAATGAATCCACATAGACAATCAATTTCACTAAGAAGAAAGAATCGGTTAAGTGGATTATCACTACATTCTTTTTGCAAAGCATGGTTATGAATTCACCTAAGGGAATGAATAAGATTTGATAGATGTAGATTAGAGTTGGTGGGAACACTTCAAGATAGGTTTACCATATGAAGTTTTTCAATTCTCACTTTTTGATAACTCTAAGTTTTTGATCTCCAGAATATACTGTATGGGTAGTCTAATAATGGATAAGACATTAACTCATTTAAAACAGTTGGGGATATAGTAGAGTGATGTTGTGGGTTGAGTTAATTCCTTACGACACTCGTCTCATATTTGACTGCTATTTTTAGAATGTATCTATTTTTGGCACATGGATGTATAGATGCATTGTAAGACCCTTTGGGCATGTTTAGATGTTAGGCAACATACACTTTTGGTTCTTTGCATTTGCTTAGCATATAAGTCCCATACTAGGGCATTGTATTGTAACATGTCCACAACATTTATTGTATGTTGTCAGCATTATAAACTTGTCTTGCAGCTACATTGGGAGTTGTTTCAGTTTTTGGCAATTCACCGCTTTATAGGATGTGACATTTGGGCAGGTAGATTGATATGTTGTAATCTCTTTGGCAATTGCAGATTCACTTACTCATGCCTTCGGATTAGGATTTTTTATAGTTTGATTGTGAATCATTGTAATACAATTATTTATATCTCTTTCTATGATTGGGTTCTATTTTCATGGATACATTATACCAATATGCAGTTTCAGGGGATATTGGACTTTTAGAGACCAAAAGCCCTCCATTGGGGAGGAGTGATAAAAAATTGGGTTCTAATAATGGTTCCAATTCAGAGTTTTAGTGGCAGGACACTGTAGATCTCTCTGAGAGCTTTTTGAAACATTTTTTGGAATGTAAATCTGAGTTCAAGAGCTCCTTTATGGCCGTTTGAAGATGGTCAAAAAATGTCACTTGCGACATGTGGCACATGTTTCGATGTTGTTTTAACATTTAGACCTATCAAATGTCAACACTTGGCATATTGAAAAGTTTAAAAAATGGTTTGATGACATGCCACATCATCAACATGCCACGTCATTATAGTGACTCATCTGGCCATGTCTCAAGTGATGACTAATGGCCATGTCACCTTTTTGTTGAGTGGAGTTTAGTGATTAAGCTTAGAGATAAGCTCGTTGATCGAGCCATATGGTGAGTTCAAAGGAGCCTCAAGCTATGAATCTTGAGCAAGGTGGTGAGCCTGAGGGAGATTGGATAGAGCTCATTGGTGAATCCATAGGTCTTTTGGTGAGTTTACATGCCTAAGCCCGAGCTCGAGATAAAAGACTCTTATCTGGCTGAAGCCACATGAAAAGTGGGTGGTTAAAGGCTTTTAAAGCCTAGTTTTATGTCAAAACTAATGCATGTGGGATAAACCCACGATGGAAACGGCGGACCAAGGCTATTTTAAGCCTTGTTTAATCCTCTCAACCCACACATGTGGGATAAAGATAAACCCAAAGTGCCAAAAAAGGAGGAGGCTGATAGTTTTGAACTCTTGACCTACCATCCAAAAGAGATAAGCTTTGACCGCTTGTGCTGTAGGGGTCAAAGTCCTATTTAAGGCATGAATTTCTATTTGAAAGTAATGAATTTTTGACTGTGTTTTTATTTTAATATGCTGAGACTTTGTTAAAGCTTGGGTAAGCTTATGTAATGGCTTTTTATCCATCCTCCAGCCATTATACATAGTATTAATACTCTTTTTTATCCAATTTGCATATTAGAGGAGTATATTTCAAACCTTAGAGGAATTTTTAGGACTTTTGAAGCAATTTTGTAGGTGTTTATGAAGACTCACATAATTTGAAGGTGTCGGGCTTGAATCAGTCATAGTGAAGGTGAATTTTTGCATTGAGATATCAGCTTGTAGGAAAGTTGTTTATTATTTCCAGGTGTTTGAAGTGCCCTTAATGGAAACGGTCCACTCCTTTGGTGAACCCAGAGATGTAGGTGCCAATTATTGAGCTGAACTTCGTTATCATGTCTCATGTTTTGGTAATTGTCATTTGATGCATGTTTTTGTTTTAGTTTGCTGATTTGGTATTAATTAGTAAATGAACTCATGCAAGTGATTCACATTTTGACAATTAAAACACAACGTTATTAAAAAAATGGTTAAATGGTGAATGAAATTACAAGTCATAGATAATTTCAATCCATTTTTGAAAAACTGTGTTTTTCCACTAACTCCTATCATTTTTACAAGTTTAGTTGAAATATTAAAAAATTTGAAGTGATTTAAAGGGAGATATTAAAGTATCCATAAAAACTATTTGCACTTCAATTTTAAGTGTAGAGTTTTAGGATCATAAGATAACCATGTTATATCTGTATCAATCATGTAGTAAAGAATCATAGTGATATAATGTGTAAGTGTATGTATGAATAAAGCTCATAATATCTAAACATACCAAGCCCTAACATGCATGCTATGGATCAAGAAAACATATAAAAGAAACAAGCTTAGTAAACAATCAAGTGCACACACAAGAACACTCCATGTCACTCAAAAAGGGATCTGAGGAGACTGCAAACAAGGGTCATGTTCCAATTTCACACACTGAAAGGGGAGGACATGTTCAAATGTCCACACACCAAAGAAACAATCAATACTTAGTGCATTAGGGCCAACAAACAAGTAACATGTTAAAATGTTACACAATCAAGAAAAGGAACCAAATAAGAAACACACTCAAGTAATCCATGTAATAAGATGAATAAGTGAAATATAAGAAACTATCATAAACATGTCATACTAGTCCCTGCATAGATGTGTTAGAAAAATGTCTTATAGAATATAATATCAAGTACAATATATAATATAGTAACATGAGTATATGAATGTGTAAGCATTAGTATATAAGTTCAACACGATAATTTAAATTGATCATAATATAATGCAACATGTATGAATCATGATCAATAGAAGCAATATGCCCCCAATGTAATGTGTCATAGGGGTAGAGTAAAGGTCCAACATATGAATGTGCATGTATCATGGTTCTAGTGTATACCTTACCACACTCAAATACCCATGAAACATATGTGTGTAAATAAATGATATGCTATCTAATAACATAAATTAAAGAACATATGGAAAAGCTAGTAAACATGTGAAATGCTAAATATTTTTGTATTTTTTTTTTTTTTTGTACTTTTATTAATTTTTGATTTTTTTTTAAATATTTTCAAGAATTTGATGATTCAAATTGATCAAATAAATCATCCTCCTCAATATCAAATATTTTGGAATCATATAGGTACACAACATGTTTTTCTTCTTCATCTATTAGTTAGTTTATATCACCATCATGTGGTAAGTTACTTAAGTGTCCCTTATAAGAAAATATAATTCCATGATGATTAGGATCTATTGTTTCCTCTATTTAATATAACCAAAATCTTCCCAAATTAAAGTTGCATTGGTACATATGAGACATGATCCACACTTTTGCAAGCATAACCTTGGGTTTATAAGCAATTGGTAGTATGATGTATCCCAAAGAGTATTTCCAATGCCCCCTATGATATAAATCTTTGATGGTATATCCCAGTTGTAAAAATCTAATCATATTAAAATAACTTTCCATTTGTGTATAATCAATATGATTATGCCAAAAATAAGCTCTTCACATGAATAATTTAATTGTCAAATATTTTTTTGAGGACACTCTTTACTTGCTAAATTTGTAGGTGATATTTATTGAATTTTAGTATTCAAAACAGTTTTTTGATTTTTTATTATTCCAATGATACCCTCATGTTTTTTACTTTTATATTTGTATTAAGAATTAGTACAATTGTTTGTATCATGTCCTATAATTCAATGATATTCACAAAATGATTTTCCTTCCTTATTTATAATAAGTGTTATTGCCTAATGTATAGAAGTGGGTAATGTAATAATTTATTTTTACAATAGCATCAATAAATGGATTGAGGCATATTTTGGTTTGGAAAAATTTGGATTGATTATGTAACATAACCATCAGATAGTGCCACATTATTCATTTCTTTATGGAAAGGTGTCATATAAAGAGGTAAATTGCAATTAATTTACACCTAATTTTATATTGGCAAACCACTTTCACTATGCATATTTTGAACACACTGATTCTTTTTCATTTACTACATCACATGCATATTTGTGCACATATAGATATAAGTTATCTAAAGAAATATATTGATTATGTAATGTTCTTTCTTTAAGTGGGAAAAGGATACCTTTACTGAATTTGAATTGTAGTTCCAAGTTTAAAAGT
This sequence comes from Torreya grandis, assembly GCA_037957365.1. Lineage (NCBI taxonomy): Eukaryota > Viridiplantae > Streptophyta > Pinopsida > Cupressales > Taxaceae > Torreya > Torreya grandis. The sequence goes on along the minus strand of JARHVA010000205.1, from coordinate 185,112 downwards.
TGAAATGTTAAATAATATGATGCATTCTTAAATTGGTTAAAATAATATAAAATAGAACCATTATCTTATTGCTTTAAAATTTTTAAATGTTCAAAATTTAATTTAGGAAATTTATTTTTATTGAAAGCTAAGAGGAAAAGGTCCTCCAATTTCCTAAAAGTGGATAAGAAACCATTGAGAAGGCTATAGAACCAATCACAAGCTTATCGAGTTAGACTTCTATGGAAATATTTTAATAATAAACTACCTTTTTTAGCCCAAAAACCAAAAGAACACACATATTGAATCACATGGTTGGAAGGGTCTTCATTACCATTAAAAAAAAAGGCCACATTGGTATGCTTAAATCTTGTCAATAAGGATATTCAAATACACTCTTTGCAATAACTTAATCTTTAACAATGTTATTGCTAATATTAGCATTGCATGATAATGTTTTTAAATTGAGAATTATAAGTTTCCATTTAATATCCCCTATATTAATCATCATGGATGTATGTTGACTAGTACGAATTATTAAGGCTTTAAAATATGTATCCAAGAGTTGATATTTTCCCTATTTTTGAATCTATGGAATGGCAAGTGTATTTTTTTATCATATTTTAAAAATAAAATAATTTTTTTTTAGGTGTAACTCTTTGCATGAAGAAACATTCACAACATTATATTTTTTAAATGAATACATGATATCTTTTTGAACTTGGTGGAAATTTTCAAGATTAAATAAAAGAATATTAGGCTCAATTGTAGCTAATTGTGTCAAATTTGGTAGAAGAGAAACATGTTGACTATCTCCATGATTAGATGAACTACCTTATTGGTTATTTATAGCATGGACCGTAATATCTAATATAAAGCATACAAGAATAGTGGGAGAAAGATGATGACTATTATAAACCTTAAGTGTAGGTGGTGAAATTAAATTTGTCAAACATGCCTCTTTTTGTCCACTCAATTTTGGTAAGGTTTTTAATTTGATAATGCAACAACGATAATTTGGTATTTTAGACTTTTGTTCAGCATCAATGGCATATAAAATATATGATTCTTATTTCTCAAAGGTTATGATTGATTTGACAAATGTGTTCATGAATTCAACCATGTTGTAATAAAATATATAGTATAATAAATGTACAAAATGATATTGTAAGGAAGTGAGAATCTTAGATAAAGCTATGGTCGTGCAAAGAAGACTCATAGGTTCAGTTTGTCAAAATTTTAACCCTTTTTATAAATAAATATTAACATAAAATAGTAGCATATTCAAGTAAGGATCAATCTTATCTAAAAATGAAGCCAATTAAATAATTTAGATTCAAAATATTCAATTGCAATGATGAATTACTCAAATTTATGAAAGATATAAAGTACAATACCAAATATTAATTTTCATGCTTAAACACAAAGAAGAAATAATACTTATCTTATTCACTGATGCACATACAGATATAATAAGTGTAGGTGTAGAAATAGTTAAGATAATGCTCAGCTATGATTCATTAGATTATGGAAATTATCTCTATGTTGGCCTAAACACTATTGTCAAAATAGGGACACTAGCATTAATGATTTTGTATTGAAACTGATGATTCTATCCATAGTGAAGTATAGATTTTTTTTTTATAATTTCCACATGCAATTGTTAGGGTTCTCTATCACCTTTTATATTATATGTTTAGATCATGAACACATATTTTAGATATCAATTTTTTGATCAAAACCCTATATCCTCTATTTAGACCATGCTATCTTGAAAAAATGAGGGTTAGTGGGATCAAGTGAAGTGTAGCTAACCTCAAAGGCCCATGTGTTAGTGAAACTGCCTACATATCCATATACTTAGAATAAGGCCTTAGACCGATGTAGTTCTCCCCTTATGTGGGATTATGTGTGAACAATGGTATAATATGTTATATGTGAGTGCATGTAGTTATCTATATTTCAACTTGAAAAATATTACTTATGGGATACTCTTTGAATGCTTCAAATCTATAAGAATATTTTTCCTATGACTGATTTGGAAATAGGGAAGATTAAGGTAGTTTTATGTACTTGAGAGGTGCTTTTGATTAGTATTTTTATAGATGTGTGTTTGAATAGTACTTGATGATAATGAGTGATTTGTGGCTTATATTTATACAATGACTTTTGAAAATATCTCATGGGGGTTTTAATTAAGACATATAGGCTGAACCATACATGTCAAAGGATTTGTAAATTTGAGACTTTGTAGGGTATGGACACTAGCATCAGATCTGGGACACTAGCATTGATTCTAGTATTCAGATTTGAATGGTAGTGTCCTAGATAATAGATAATTAATAAATACCTCTAACTAAAAATGAAGGATATATATTAGGTTTTAACTATATTGTGAGCTACATGTGATTTGGGTAATTAAAATATTAGGACTGAACCATAAAATATACATTTAAGCACAATGAAATGGAGACTATGAGCCTTTTAGTAGCGAGAAAGTTATGAATTGAAGGTTAATACATTGAATGATATTTTATAAGTGTCCAAGACTATTTTATCATGTGAAATATCGATTTGAGTATCTACAAGAGCTTTTGTAATTTTTGTAAATTGTCTCTTTGGAGGAGTGGATAACATAATACACTGAGTAGGTTCTGATATTACATTTAGTGTTATCTTTGGATCACTCTTATTTTCACTTGGCTTCACCTTGTATGGGGGATTACTTGGATTATTTATATGAGAATTAGAAACTAGGTTGGTTATATTTTATAGTTTATTCATTGCCAAAAAATGAACCTCTTTTTCCTTAATTATGTGTTGGCTTACTTGGATTATTTGTATGAGAATTAGAAACTTGGTTGGTTATGTTTTATAGCTTATTCATTACCAACAAATTAACCTCTCTTTCCTTAACTATACGGCATAAACCAGTAAATGATATAAAGTTCTTAAACATAATACATTCATGTAGAGGTGGAAGCAAACTATGTTTAAATATATATTTAAATTCCCTATGTACGATAAGATTCATCATATTAAATAACATGGTCTTATACCACAATACATAATCTATGATAGGTTTATTGGATTCTTGTTTGAACTAAACAATCTAAGCATATGAAATATTTTTACTTATTTTAATTAAAAAATGTGAAAGGAAAAAATATACTAAAGTATTTAATGCATGAAATGACTGATATAGTAAATCATAAAACCATCTTAGAGCATACTCTTTTAAAATCCTGGCAAATTTTTTTGTCAAGAACCTATCATTGGATGCATATTCCAAACATGTTATGTGAAATTCTCTAAAAAAATTAAGGGTCACCTTTTCCATCATACAATGTAATCTTAGATTAAAAAAAGTAAGGTGGTAAATGACATGATTAAATATTTTGAGCCAAAGGAGTATTAAAAAATTCTTATAAGTCAAGCATATGATTAGGTTTCAAATCACCTTGTTCCAAATGTAACAACTTAGTATATAGATCTAAATTCATTTGCATAAGGGATTATACATCAAGAATAGAATATGTGTTAACCAAAGGTGGTGTAACAAGTGACTAGTTAGGGATTAACATATGGATATATTGAAACCCTTGAGTTTCCCCCATAGTATATATTGGTATAAAATCTATATTTAGTGATATAAATATAGGTAAGTAACCCATAACAATAGACATCTTAAATGATTGAGCCATGCTTGCAATTTTTATTTCTAAAATAGTTTGTAAGATCTTATGATAATCTTGAGGTTGTTCATGATTTTTTTGTCAAAAATTATTAATAACTTGCACTTTATTAGGTTATATTAATTCATCATTACTAGGTGAAACTACATCTTGATGTTCATCTTGAAAATCAATGTTGTCCTGAATATATTGTTCATGCTATAAAATATTGTCATACACTTCTACATATTTAGCTTGTTCATTATTACCTAAAGATAATGATATACCTGTAATAACCCACACCTGGTGGACTCTAACCAACCACAATTTTCTGCCTTTGTTTGATTTTCAATGTTTTCAGTGTCAAGGTTTTGCTTGAGTTTTCAATGATGTTTCACCAAGGAATAAAGAAAGTGCAAATAACATATGCCAGTGATCAAATATGATTGGTATGCTGATAGTACTGTGAAGGCTGGAAAACAAATCCAGAATATCCTTTACAAGGAACAAGTGACTTTAATACAGATTTGTCTTTTACATTTCATGAAATTATGAGTTCATACCGGAAGTATGCAATTTTGAACCCTTAACAGCAATGACTAGAACAACAATTATTTCATGGATTTTCTGAGTGTAGGCATGACTGTCACAAACTAGATTAACCCTGAATTTGAACATCACTTAAAAGATTCAGTCTAGAACATTATTAATACACAGCCATGGTAAGATAGCACCCAGAAGTGTACACAGCAGTAATTTTGGACTTATTTCAGTCAATAATATGCATGGTAACAAAAAGGTAAATACCCTTAGAACTTACACAACAATCATTGAACTTTTACCAAATTGATTACAAGTCTGGAACAAATTAAAGTAAGCAAATAGAGTGCGTTGAGAACCTAATTTATTTCGCTAGGACTGGAGAATAACACCCAGAACTCCAATGTAGGTCAGAAAAGAGACTTTATATGGGAAAGAGTGAAACTCAAGCATTTCAATGTAGCGATTTTACTATTCACGAGTTACTGTAGCGCGACACTATTCACGTGAGTACTGTAGCAGCGGATGAAAAAACTTGCAATCTGCTCTTAAACCCTTGAATAATTTTTTGATAATCCCTCCCAACAAGAATGATATAACTCCATGTGCCAAAGAAGGATGATTCACAACCAACTATAAATGTTCTCCAACAATAAACTTCAAACCCTTGTGGAAAACTTCACCAATTTGCACAAATGAAAGAACTGAAGTATTCTTTCCCACGACTGCAATAATTTAGGTGTTATTTCACACCTTCAAAATTGCCTACCAATTGAGAGTTTACGTTCTCAATGGCCTACTGTGACAACTGCAGAAACCCTAGGCTCCACAAGATGAATCAATCAAAATATTATTCATTCAACTGGATGCCGAGAATGAGCTCTTGCCTTTCCTTTTATTCTTTTCTTAAGAGAGCTCAATCACCTTCCTAGCCAATGTGGGATAAAAGATTTATTCCCACATTAAATTATTCACTTAACGCACTTTATTATGTTAAAGTGACTTTATTATTATAAAGTTACTTTATAACTTTATAATAATATTAAAATATTAAATAAATCACTTAAGTCACTTAAACTTTAATATCTCTTGATGTACTTGTCTGATTGTTAAGCCGTTTGAGCCAAGAGTCGACTCTCCTTGTTCTCCATGTGATTGGATGCCTGTCTAAAAATAGAAACCCTGAATAGTGACTTACTATAAATAGTAAGTGTGCCAATCTGAGTCAAAAAACCTGTGCAAAGGCCAAAACTTGAATCCAGCTGAAGAGTAATGTCTCTAAACACCGAGTAACTGCCATATGAGGCCCTCTATCAATAATTGTTAGCCTATGAGGGTCAAATGATAGGCTAATTCCTATGAACTCTGATGCTCACAAAATGGGGACATTACAATACCCTTGTTCTTATCCATCTTATGTTCCTTATCAAAATAAATCAAAATATTCTTGACATGAATTCCATTTACTCTAGCACTTCTTCTAAGAGAGGTATAAACATCTTTCTTAGATTGCATAAAATATGAAATAAAAACTTGGAAGATATATATTTTAAAAGAATTTAATAAATCTGAAAACCCTAATATAATAATTGGAAATAATAAAATTAATCAAAGAAATCCTAGAAAAATGAATGGTTAGGGTTTTATAACATTAAACAATAAATAAGTTCACCAATATATTTTATCAAAATTGGAGACTAAAAGAGTATTAATATAATTATGATAAAATGTTGAGCAAATAAAAATGCATAAGATATATAATAAATACACATGAATAATTTTAAACTTACTATTTTTAAAAATATGGCAAAAGGAAAAAGTACTAAGAAATAGATGACTTAATTGACACTCAGGTGTGTAAGATTAAAAAAATGACTATGAAATTTACTGTGAAGATATGTAAGGTTGTTGTCAATCAAGAACAAGGATCCATGTTATCCTAGGATAAGGTCGTGTTGCTCATACTAGGCTGGCATGCGTTGTTTTCTACACAGTGTGATGATATCCTTTAGGGTTTTTTCCTTTATGTAAATTATGATCAATGTGCCTTTGCTTGTATATCCTTTATGTATATGTAGATATATTTACTTCATTATGGGATCCACTGTATATGTTATTCTTCACTCAAAACCACAACTCAATGACAAGAAATAAAAACATGTTATAAATTGGGGATAAAATGAAATGGGATGGGGTTGTGTTTGACCTTGTGTTGAGATTTATGTACATATGAATAATCCAAATAGGAATCAAGTTCCATATATTAATTTCATGCTACAATGGTGCGTATATAATACTAGTGAAATTTTATATATTGGTGTAATCTTAGTGGAATTATGTGATTGAAAAAATGACTTGTGACTTTGTTATTGTATTGAAAATTAGCTCAAGATTAATTTGGTTGTATGTACTTATAATCAAGAAGAATAAGTATTTTCCTCTCAATGTGTAGTTATGATACATCTATAATTTGTAACTATGGGAGCCTCTTGCCATCTAGTGAAAACATGTGTATAAAATGTGCTTATATAGAGGTATTTTGAGGATTTCCTTGAATTCGTCTTGTAAAATAAGCAAGATGACCCATTATAATGAATTTTAATTTAGGTATTTAGTTTTTAATTAGTGTGAGGATGAAACTAATGGATTCATACAATACCAACCTATAGGATTGTCTTAAAGGAGTGGTTTCATCTAAGAAATAGAGACAGTTAAACTGAAAGTATGAAGTGGTCAAATATTGAGTATAAGCTACTTGGAATGAGGAATAGAACATTCATTATTAGATTTGACGAAGGATATAATGTCACTTTTTTAGAAGTAGAGGAATAGTGGTTTTAAACTATGGAATTGAGCATAGGTTAAGTATCCATAAGGAGTGATCACAAGTGCATTCATTTATAATTAAATTTTATATTTAGTGTCTAAGGATGGTTACTCTGATTGATCCTAACTAAATCTTGTGATGTTTCAATGATGGGGATACGTAGTTGAATCTTTCATTTTTACATTTTTCATTAATTGGCATTCTATTTACTCATAGTTATGATCAACTATGGTCAATTGGGTGTTGTTATCCCAAAATAAACCAAATTTCTACTAATTAGTTGAGTACAAGCAATAAATACCAATTAAGGTCAATCAAAGTGTTATTATTTCTAAATTCAGTAATGGTTATAATAATAAGGGATAATTATAACTAATAATGGTTGATTGGGTGTGATTATCTACAAATAGAAAATTTATTCTATAAACAAGGGTTACTTACAACCACTAATGACCAATTAATATTAATGAAGGGTGCAATCAACCTCAAATTGAATAATATTTACACCAATATGTGTTAATTATGAAAAATAATGACCAATTAGGGATAATTAGGTGTGATTATTTATACATCGACTAAGTTTTGGACTAAGTAGGGCTAATTGTAACTGATAACAAATAGTTTTCATAGATTAGATGAGATTATCCCCAAATCGACTAACTCTTATACTAACAAGTAAAAACTATGACCAATAAGGATAAATTAATGTAAATAAAAGATGTGATTATCCCCATAACAAGGGTTGATTTTTATCATTAATGTTCAAGTATAGTCAATAGATGCATTTATCCTCAAATCAACAAACTCTTATACAAATAAATGCTAATTATGACAAAAAAAAACTAGTTAAGCTTAATGAATAATGTGATTATCCTTAAATTGGCCAATATATAAACTAACAAGTGATAATTTAAACTAATAATTATGAATAATAATCCATCTGGGAGTAAGTTTCATAGAAATAAGGGCCGATTTGGTGATTTGTGCGTACGTTGAACCTTTTTCTTTTTTGATCATAATTGACCCCCTTTTTTCAAAATTTTATGTTTTTATATCATTATTAAACTAAAATTGACAAACCAATGCCATAAATAAGAGAGATAATAGTAATACACAAAGACTTAGGGATTTGTGCACATAATTGACCCACATTTAGTGTTTGTAGGTCATTATTCAATGTTCATAGATTATTATGAGATCAAATTTAAAAAATCAAGGCCATAATTAGATGAAATCATAGTCATGAAGTGTCATAAGAGCCTACCAACATGTAATTGATTATTTTCTTTCCTTTATCAATTCTACATAAATCCATATTAATTAAAAATTTACAAATCAATGCCTTAATGAGGAGTGATTATTTAATTTGGGGATATACACACATAATTGATTCTCTTTTATCATTATTCAACATTTATATGTTGTTACTAAAATTAATTTAAATATCAAAGCTGATGTAGAGGTAAGGGGGATAAGTATATAAAACATAATTATTTGGTCTTGGTCTTAGCAAAGATCTCTTTGAACACTTTTTCTTGAAAGTGCCATCTCCATAATCTCTCTCATCAAAGGCAACATGCTATATAGTATTCTCTTGAGTTATGTTTATACAAAACTTTGGAGAAATTTAATACTACCCATGGACCATTTTTAGTGTTTTCAAGAAGTTCCTCTATTCATCTCTATTCATTCATTCACCCTTTTGACAACCCCTCACTCATTAGCTCTTTGTTAGGCAATCCTCCTTAGGTCTCAAGGACCAAATCTTGATCTAGTTTCAAGAACTCAATATTTTAAAATGTATGGGATTAAATGATCATAACATATATGTCTTAACCCTTTTTAACTTCCAAATCACCCTTCAACATTCCTTTCCACATAACAAACTTATTATGCCTTCTCTAGGCTAGTAGCGTATTTTTGGACATTTCCCCTTGGTTTGGTAAAAATAGGCACTATTTTCAATATGTAATCAAATTTATAGTCACCCTCTATCCTCCTTTAGGTGTGATAAAAGTTTCATTACCTCACTCCATATCTAAACCTCACTTATTTTGTTAATGTCCTCCAAATTAGGCCTAGTTAAGCCATATTTCACCACATCTACTCATATACATACCTATGAGGTCCATTCTGACATATAAACACCATAATAGATTAGGTAACCTTTAATTAAACAATACTACAAAGTATGATCCAATTTGGATGGTGGAAACTCTTTTTACCACCAAAACCCTAGTTTTAGGGTTTCTTACATGTACACAGGCTCGAGAGGCTTAAAAATTCATTATCTTGAGTTTTAGAGAGTTTTAAAGGACAAAAAAAGAATTTATAGGTATTTTTTTACCTTTTAAACCTTTAAAAATATTTTTTAAGCCTTAGTCAATTCCTTAAAAGCTTAAGAACAAGCAAATACTATGGACTGTGCACTCTCATTCATGGTTGTGTAGGGTTTCATATCTCTGTTTGCTTTCTAATAAATTTAAAGGGTTAATAATGGTTATTTTAATATATTATTCACTTAAAAATATTAAAAAATCTTTACCGAATCCATATGTAATCCCATCCTCATCAATAAACACCTTTACCTAAGTTCTAATTGTGTCAAACAAAATAACACTTATGCAAACAAGGGTATGTGGCGCTGGACCTGTAAGTATTCAAAAGTGAAAATTAATCCATAAGTTATTTATGGAAGTTTATATTCTCCTCTGATAGACCCAAAATCTATCAACTTTAATATCTACCTTTCTCTTAAACATCTATATTCATTCCTAAGTGTTTGACTATGCATAAAAGGTCTTTTGATTGCAAACATGGTACTTATCATACTAACTGAGTTTGTCATTAAACCATTCAAATTTGGATTCCAATTAAATAATGTATATTTTCATTAATCATATAAAATTATTCATAAACTTACCATTTATAATAAATCTAACACTTTCAACCACATGCTCATACCTTATTTATTGATGTTTACAGGCACACAATAGGGTCTGTAGGGAAGGTTACCTTTCTCTTAAGTTTATGAAATTATTCACACATCACCTTTAAACACTTAAAAAATTATTAAGGTTAAAATCATCTTCAATTTATTGCATCACAATATTACTTTCATGCCTACATAAATCATTTTCCAATCCTCCTCGTACTTGATTGAAGCATACATTGTTTAATTGCATATCTGTAGCAATACAAAGTCTAGTGTAATTTTGGCCTCTATGGCCTATAAAAAAAATATTAAAGTCAATGAGAAATTCAATGTTACATAAAAAAAATTAGCACACAGAACCACTCCATCTTTATTCATTTGAAACACCAGTTATTATAATATAATCCATAAAGGACTTGATCATCTCCCTTGAGAGGGTTTTCTATCTTCTTTCTTTATATAACCCTCCTCTCATTATATATGGATATATATCTCTCCTATAATCCAAAACTAACATATCATTTCTATTTTCCATGAACTTCAATGTTGGTTACTTGAGTAGTTACATCCAACTTCCTTACTATAACTAACCTCCAATGTACAAAGGTGATTTTACACTTGTTCATATGACTTGATTTAAGATCTAAACATGAAATGTATGAAAACATCCTTATCATGATTTTATTGGACCCCTAAACCAACTTTTCTCACCTAATCTCTTCAACACATGCATTTGACCCCCTTAGACTTAGTTACAATATTTGAATTTTCAAATTCTTAGTTTTGGAGGGAAAACTCTTAGAAGCTATAAAATAGACCTTGATGATTCCAAATAGACTCCAAAGACACAAATGATACTTATAAGGTCCCTCACACACTTTGACACCCAACATTGACCAAATTTGACCAATTTTTGACAATAACTTAAAAATGATGTTTCCTAGCTCGATGCTCTTGCATCATACTCCCCAGGAGGGACAAAAATTGTACCACAAAATTTATTTATTTCCTTCCAATTCATCATTTGAGAGTCTTAAATGTTAAATTTCATGTTATTCTTCCTTTCTTACTCCCTTTTCTTTGCTAAACTCTTACTTGTCCTCTTCTTGGTCTCGTCTAGTCTTCTTGTCCATGCATCTTCTACCTCTATGAGGTGTTCCAACTACTATATATCCTTATTTTTTGCATGTTCCACCTGTTATAAGTCAATTTTAACCTCATAATACTTATATACAACCATATAAGTCTTATTATTCTTTCTCATGCTTGTTTCATGGATTTCTCCATCATTATTTGCATTTGGTGCTTGTTTGATTAGTGATGTTTGTTCCTTAGTTATGATAGAATTTTCTTCCTTAGGATATAATGAATTTATATGCTTGTCAACCTTTGTCATTTTTATAATTTTAATCTCTCTTTCTACATCTTCTTCACATTCCTTCATTACTTGATGCCTCTTTCTATCATCTTGCTCATTGTGCAAGAGCAACTTCTTGTTCCATTCATCCTCATCATAGCACAATATAATTTGACCAATCCTTGACTTTAAAAATTCATGCTTATCAAATGTAAACTCAGATTTAGACCAACTGAGTAACTAATCTTTTTTACTTCCTCATACTCCATTTGCTTGATAACTAGCTTGTTTGCTTGAGGCTTTGTTTGCACAACTCTTTGTGCTTTCCTTTGCTTCTCCTCTCTTGATGTTTTTGGGAGTTCATCGCTTCAATGGACTGAACATGTATTCACCTTATTTCATCCCCTTCAATGGAATGAACATGTATTCTAACATCTCCAACTCTTCTTACAACTTGAGTCCACAAACCTCTTCATAATCCTCATCAAATCTTGGTTAACATTTCTCTTCATATTCTTGGGAAATTTGATATTTGTCTTATACTTGGACTCACTCATTCATGATATTAAAATAAACCTCCCTTGGTTTTATAACATGATTCTCAAGCACTCTTTGTGGTGATTCATCCTCACCTTCCCTTGCTACACACTCATTCATCAATGAAATTGTTTCCATGTTCAAACCTTATTCATGATTGGAGTTAACTTCATATAGATCATCATAAATGACATTTGAAAAAAAATATTTCAAACACTTATATTATTTTATGCATTCATGTTATTGATGTACCTTCATTTATTTAGCTTAGGCTTGCATTAACTCTCTTGTTTGCTTTGTAGGCTTGTACTCTTCCTCAATCTTCATGATTTATTGGGATACACTTGTAATATGATCCTCTTGGGATATTTTAATTCTCTTTGATACCCACTTGATACTTTTTATCTATTTATATTTCCATTTGCTTCTATTTTCACCTCCTTAATGTTTCATGTCTTGGTTATCTATCATTCCAAATTGGTGTTCCTTGTCATTTTTTATTTGTCTCCATACTTATGCTTGAGTTTCATCTATTTTCTTGCCTTGATTGACCTCTTTCTTGAGTTTCATCCCTTCCTTCTCAATACCTATTTGTTTCAACCACTTAGGCCAAACATATCCATGCCCTTGTGCTGTCCATGAGGGCTGTATTTTATCTTTCTCTCTGCCAATCTATATATTATCCTTTTCTTCTTCATATATGAAATAAAAATCAATGCTCAAACATTCATTTACCTCTAAATATAAATTCTACCAGCTTATTTCTTCATTCACATCTTCATGTTTTGGCTTCTTATCTACATGGTTAGCTATCTTATCTTCTTTATATGCTTCTTCTCTTATTTTAGGTGTAATATTTGGTAATGCATCATAGTATTCCTCTTCCACTTCATCTTCAACATGTGGAATATATTTAATATTCATCACTTTATCCTTTACAATAAGTTCTCTTTCCTTTTCATTCTCTTTCCATTCGATGGGTAATGTTCTTAGCCCATCCTTCACCAATTTTGAGGCCTTATGCTTGGCCTTCACCAATTTTTTATTCATACCTGCATATACAAAATTGAAAACAATGTTAACATATAAAACAAGAGACCATATAGTCTCTTTTAATGTCTTTATCATAAACACTCTCCACCTTTTCTTCTTGTCTTCTCTCTCATTTGGTCTTCTTGGCACTTACATCTTCTTTTTCTCTTTAGTGAAAACTCTCTTCTCTATCTCTTTGTCTTATTTCTCACTTGGAAACATCTCATGCCTCTATGGGTTATCTTCTCTTTCTTCTTCTCATTCTTCATGACACTCATCTTGTGCCTTCTCTCTTTCACAAGTGACTCTAGTGGCCACTTTACCCTTTTCCTCATATTCTAGCCAGTCCATTGGCTTCTTTGTCCTCTCAAGAGCTTCACCATGAGCTCTATATTCTCTATTATCTATTATCTATGCCAATTCTCTTCTCATGTCTTTCATTTCTCTTTCTACATTCATCTTCTCTCACTTTCTTTGATTTCTAGGCATATTTATACCTTATTCTAATCAAACTTATCACTATTGCCTCTTAGATCTCTATTGGGCCTTTCCTCCTCTTTTTTTCCTCTATCTAGGACCTCTCCTTATGCCTCTTGGATCTCTATTAGGGTCTTTACTCTTCTCTTTTCTTGATATCTAATGTTATTTCTTTGTCTTGTTCACTAGTCCTCTCTTAAATAGCTTCAAGTCCTCTTCATAGGATTTTGGGGATTTTATTCTTCTCCTTATCAATCTTACACTCCTTTATTCTGACCTCAATAGATCAGAGCTATAACTTTCTTCTCCCACAATGCCCTATAAGGTTATCTCATGCATACCTCACAACATTATGCATTCATCTCAAATTGACAAGTTTTAAAGAATTCAAAACAAAACTTCATCGAAGCTTACCTTGATTTGGTACCAAATTGATGCAGAGAAAAACACCTCTAAAAAATCTCCTCCAATGGATAAAACCCTAAAAACCAAGGTTTTAAGAAAATGTACAAGTCGAGAGTGTATTTAATTGCATATCTTGTAGAAACCCTTTCAAGACAATCCAATGGTTGGGTTAACTCTGTCTAGGTCCCCTTCATCATTTTCATTCAATGATCAACATTCAATAACCAATAGTTCACTCATAAATACAAGATCTCAGTCTATTTTCAGTATATTCTATTAACATGAGATAGGGTATTCAAAGTTTTATCTTTTCACCACCAATAGTATTTATAACCTATAAATAGGTTATCACCACCTTCCCTGATCAACCTAAACCCTTTCCAATCTCATTGGAATCCAAAACAAATTTCAATACAACATAATTCAGTTCTTATGATTAAATTTTGCCCTTTACAAGTAGGGTACATAGGGTTTTGTTTATTTTTCAACATCAATGGACTCTTTAAATTACCATAGTTTGATATCCATATATAGTGACCATTCCAATTTCATTCCCATCTCATTCACATAAGAAAAAACTAAATGTCTATTATGACAAATTACATGGTTCTAGTTTGTGGACTATAGGTTCTCAAAGAGTAAAACTATGATTAGAGTGAATTTCACTTACCTTGATCCATTATACATTAACAAAATATTTCTATAAACAATTCATACATATTCCATTCCCAATATTACATGGATCTAAATGACAAAAATGGATCAAATACTCATGTATTTGTTTGAACATGAACTATATGCATGCATGCCTTGTCTACAAACTTGACAGTCTCCATGACGAGTGTCATCTAACTCCTCATTTAACCAATATTCAATTGGTGTCTTATCAACTAGGGCTGGTGTCTAAAGCTATCTACAGTAAGGTACGGGATGGTAGATCTAGAAGTCTACTTATGGGGGTGCTTGCTGATCCTATTCTAACTCTGACTAAACTACTGGATTCACACTTTTGCTGAAAAATAAAGAAACCAAATCAATCCACTCTTTTTCTGGAAGTAAAAGATCACACTCATATTTTATGTTTGTAGGGAAAATAAATTCACACTCCTACTGATGAAAGGAAATTTGCTTCACACTTCTGCTGTAAAAGAAAAGATACTTTGCGTGGAAAAGAAATGAAATAAGAAAATGCTCTTTTTAATCTATAAATTTGTTTTGATATTTTTATAAATAAATACAAATAGTAAAAATATTCTAACTAATAAAATAAAACATAAATACCATACACAGTTTTTGGTTCCAAGGAGAGTGGGCCCTTGCTCCTCTCAGACTCAGGAACAAAGCTTAATCAGTACTAGAAAATTGAAGTATTAATTCATAGAAATGAAATAATTACAATCTGATTGAAACCTGTATGCTTATCTAATTCTTGATCCTCTATTTTCTATATCTTCTATTTTTTTTCCTTTTTTTCCTTCTTTTCCATATAGTCAAAAGTCTTACACTTTATACTAATACAATCAACTCAAAATAGGATGCAAAGAAATAGGATTCTTTGGTCGATCTATTCTTCCAAAGATAGGAGATTGGATTCCCAAGAGATCCTATTATTTTGATGAAATAAATATCCTATCTTATAATAGTCCTAAAATCTGATTATTAAAAATATATCAAAAGTGGGTCCTTCAAAATAGTAGGCGGTTATTTTCCTTATGTAATTCTAGCTGAAATGGTTCTTTCTTATCCTTTCTCGTCTCTAGCTTCCCACTATCCTTAAAAAATTCTTGGTATTGAACCTACAGAGTCCATATAAATGAGCCTATGGAGTCTATAGAAATAAGCCTACAGATTTTGTATAAATAAGCCTACGGAGTCTATAGAAACAACCCTGTAGAGTCCATAGAAACAAGCTTGCAGAGTCTGTAGAAACAAGCCTGCAGAGTCCATAGAATTGAGCCTGTAGAGTCTGTAGTTCTACTGGATGGAGATCAAAATGGAATGTTCACTATAAACCACCTGTGTCTTCTTTCTGAGCATTCTTCACACAAAAAATCACTAAAACATGCGATATATTAGACATTACTGACAAAGTAAATATTCAGTCTTTGGTTTAATATAAACAAGACAAATATCTATTTTCCATGTAATAGCTATCTAAGAATCTAAGATTTGTATAAGATAATATCCTTAGAGAGATGATTTTAAGGCAATAACATGTCAATGATGAGCCATATTTTGAGCTCATCATCTCCCCCAAGCTTTACCTTTTGCAATTCCCATTGCAAACATGTATTAGCATTCATAGCTCTGGCTTCTACTTTCTACACTCCGACTCAAATCATATTCATCAAACTCATATGTTATGTGTCTATCTGAATTGCTAATAAATACCTAATGTGTTTGAATAATCTATTTCCATATAATGAATCATTCTTTTGATTGTGGAGCCCAACTCTACCATCCTGGAATAGGTATGATCAATAAAGGAGGTCTATATCTCATGCCAATCCATTTCTATTATCCCCTAGAGTTGATTAATTTTATTAAAATTTCTAGAATTAAGGATGCTCTCCTCATACTTCATCTTAAGTTATTTGGTGACATGAATTCTCACCTTTTAAGAGGCACTAAAATTTGGTCCCATTTGTTTACACTTGCAGTCACTACTGAATCAAAATTTTGTCTTGAAAATAAATCAAAAGAAATAGTATAATCATATAGATCCTATAAATAATATGTTTTAACCTCATCATTTAACAAAGCATAGTGAAAATTCTATTTAATCAATCTGGGAATAGGAAAGGCTGGTCTGACATATAATTCTGTAGTCTTATCATGATTTGTATAGTCCTCAAATCTACCTTTCAATGCTATCTGATTTTTAAATGTAGAATGTAATGCTTTCAGTTGAACTTCTCCTACATAAATATTTATCAAAAAACTTATTATGCTCATGATCTCCTAGAATCAAGTCATGCAAATGAAATTCACAAAGCAAATCCTACTGATCAGGTTCAACACTATAGAAAATTTCCAAAAATATTGTTGGCTACAAAATTTTATAAGGAAGATGACAAGAGATCTGCAGAAGCTGCCATCTATAAAATTGTTCAAAAAAAAAAACTGTATGCAGGAGAAGGGTTCCTACATGCCAAAAGAGTTTCTCCTAATTTGCATGCATCTTGCAAATTTTCTTCTAACTCTTGGACTTTAACTTCTAATTCTTTCTTTTCATTTTCCAAGAGTTTGTTCAAAGAAGTTGCCTCTTTGTTTTTCTATTTAAGTACAAAATATTTTTCTTTAATTTGATGTAGTATTTGCAAGGGAGGAATACCTGGATCACTTGTTTGACAACCATGGTCAACAAATATTTTGGGGGGACAAAGTGCAATAACAGGTGCTTTGAAAGAATTCACTAAATTCTGCAATCACCTATTTTCTTTCTTCAAACTTTCTACATATAGCTAAAGATCAATCTGTTCATCTTCATATTCTTTTATTATTTCCTCTAACCTATGAATTTTTGTGGCATGATCAATAGATACTGTATCCAATTTCTACACCAAAGATGAGTTGAGATGGTCTTTTTCTTGCAATTGACTGATCAAGTCAACAATGTCAACTGTTTGTTGTTGTTCAAGAGCTTGAGCTTGAGAAAGCTGTAAAGTTAGCTACATAATAGGATCATTTAGATTTGATGATTCACCTTTCTCATTGGTATATATAGTTTTCCCTTTATCCTTTGTAGTTTTAACTAGAACAAGTGGTTGTTCTACCATACCTAATTCCTCTACCATGTGTGGCTCTTCCTCTGGATTTGTCTCCTCCAATATGATTGGAGAGTTCCTTTTAAAAGGAGTTTCTTCAATATCTGTAGATGCAAGAATATTCTGATGTATGGGGGAATGAGACACTGTCTTAAGACTATCTAAAATATCTATAATTTCTTGTTCATCTTCTTCTATTAAAATGAGCCTTTGATTACTCTTTGAGCTACACTTGGTTGATTTTCTTTCTCAACCACCAAACCCTTGGTCATCTTAATTTTCTTCTTCCTATCAAAGGCACTGGTTGTGCCACAAACTCATGAGGTTCTTGTGGAGACCTTGAAATTTTAGGGGTTTGAGACCTTGTAATTCTTCTTCTTGAAGAAGGGATTTTTGTGGAGATTATAGTCCAAGATTTTCTTCTTAGTGTTGTTTTCTTAGCTGATGTGGTAGGTGGAGATGAGTGTTCTTGTGGTACATTTGGGGTTTCTTGTGCTATACTATTCTAAAATTCTTCCTAGAGCTCTTGACCTTGCTGAAGGAAATGATGCTGGATAATAAGCTAAATAAGGCCATAATGCATAAGAGTAGCATTAGGGGTTGTAGACATAACTTGTAGAGCACCATAAAAGAAAGATGGGAGGTTAATTTTGTACTGAGGGTTTTGTCTCCCATGTTTAAGACGTATTAATATTTTCATGGCATCTCCCCCTAAAAGACTATGTTACCCTTCATAAATGATATATTTAAGTACCCACTTGGCTACACATTTCCAAGGTTCAGGAAGTGAATTATTTTTTATCCCTTTTGATTTTCCCTTGGAATCTACTAGACATGAAGTTTTGGTCTGCTTATTACCATTAAACTAACTAATTAAATCACTAAATGAAACTCTGCTTGTAGCTCTCATTCTTTCTTCTAGAATTTGTATAATTTGGCTTATTATTTGAGTTGTAACAGGAATAACAATGCCTTTTACAATTGAAAATTTAGGGGTGAGATTGGTAATAAATTCACTTACCATTATTTCATCAAAACCCTAGAGCTTTTCAATGAAAGGTAGCCAACCATTGGCTCTAAACATTGCTATAGAAGCTTTGTCTTTATGAAACTTTGTTGGATCCTTCAGCTCTGATCTTGTCTTTTATCCCATTTTTATGCAGAGTTATAGTCAGCTCAGTTCCTTTAACTTCAATTAAGGTGTAGACCAGTCATTTGTTGAAGTCGATAGCCAAAAGGCTCTAAGGATCAACTTCTATTAAATTTCAGAGAAAGGAAATGGTTCATTTGAAATGCTATAGCTGCATGAGTCCATAGTTTTGTATGATGATGTGATACAATTAGGCACCACACATTTCTATGGAGTGTGCCAACCATTTGATCTCATCAATACAAGTCATGTGAAATGATGGCATGTCATATTGATGGTGATAGTGATTCATTACTTCATTTAAAACCCCTTTTTATGATGTCTCATCATTATGGTACTTGATGACTTAATTGATGATATCAAAGCTGCACACTTATCCATACACCTTTGGTGGCTTTGTTGTATGCTTTTTCATTATGGCATGTGTCATTTTGTTTCAAAAGATTCAAATTTAGGTCATCTCAGAAGAATAGAGTCTTAATCAAATCAAAGATAATTAGTTAACTAAACGTAGATAAATGAAATATATGTCTTACTTTAACCTTAGACGCTATCTTTTGCTCGCCACGTGTCCTTCACAAATAGGTTTGCATGGATTAGTTTATTGCATGGAGATGACCAATCATAGTGTCATGATGATATTTTCTTATAAATTTTGGTTTTTGCCCTTTGGCCAGCCATTGCTATTTTTCTAGCCAAAGCCTTTTTTGTAATGCATAGCCAATCAGTAAGCTAGTTTTCTGGTCATGCATTATCAATAGCGTTTTTAGAAGGATTTTCACAATTGATTTTTTTATTTTTTTTGCTGGATTATCAAGGAGCATGTTCACTGAAAGAAGTAGAGTTTTCCATAAAAACTACTTGATCCTTTATTTCTTGAATAAATTCATCTTTATTGAGAGGTTTTTGATAGAGCTTCAATCTATGTCTATTGACTAATAGAGCTCTTTTGATGGCATCAATAGGTATCAGCTTAAGAAAACTATTTTCATAGACCTATTTAGTCTCATAAGGTCCTAACCATCTTGTTTGTAGTTTTCCTTTGAACTGTTAAAATTTAGAATCAAATAATAGTGCCCAATCTCCTTTTTGAAACTTTCGTTGCTTGATTTGTACAGCATGCCAAACTTTTCATTGATGTTGTACCAGTTCAATTCTTTGTAGTTCTTCCATCCTCATTTCATCAAGTTGATTAAGCTGTAGAAGTCTTTCTTTCTGTATTTCTTCTAACTCAATTCCTACTTCTACAACTATTTTAAAAGTTTGAAATTCAAATTCAGCAGAGAATAAAGGTTTCTTACAATAAACCAATTCATAAGGTGAAAATATAGTTGTTGTTTTCCAAGTAGTATTATAGGCCCAAATAGATTTTGGTACCTTATCTGCCCAATCCTTTCTACTGAAATTAAAAACCTTGGTTAAAATGGTTTCCAGTTCTCTGTTGGTGACTTCGACTTGTCCATTTTCTTGTGGATAGTATGGAAATTTTTTTTGTGCTGAGTTTGATACACTTGCATAAAATGCTTTATCATGTTTGACATGAACTGTGATCCTTGATCTGAGACTATCTCTCTTAGAGCACCAAATCATTGCATGATTTTGAAATATAAGAAATCAGCTACCATCTCCTCTCTTACATGAGTTAATGCTTCCACTTCTTCCCACTTGGTCACATAGTCTATACAAACTAAAAGACATTCTTTTCCTTTGGAAGGAGGATCCACTAGACTAATAAAATCAATTCCCCATTTCTCAAATGGTTCTAAAACCAATTGAGGATGAGGGTGCAGGGGCATCTTTGTTGAAAGAGTAGGCTGTCTAATTCACTGACAAGCATCACAGTGTCTGACATATTTTTTTACTTGCTGATGAAGATGAGGCCAATAATATCCTGCACCCAGGATTTTATATACAGTTATTTGAGCTGATTAATGGCCTCCTCCTAGTTCATCATGACAAGCTCTGATAATATCATAAGCTTCACCATTTGTCACACACCTGTGAAACACATGATTAGGTCCAAGTTTAAATAACATTCCATTAATCCATTTAAAAGAATAACTTTTTTTTATTAAACATTTTTTTTCTTTTTTGTGAGAAGTGCAGAGGAAACTTCCCTGTGGTGAGGTAATTGGCTATATCAACAAACCACAGAGATTGTCCTAGAATAACAAATAATTATTCATCTAAAAATTCATCTTCCATTGGTTCTTCTTCACCTGTAGTGTTCATTCTTGACAATAAATCAGCAACCACATTAGACTTCCCTAGTTTATCTATAATAGTAACATCAAACTCTTGTAAGAGCAATAGCCATCTAATAATCCTACCTCCCACAATTGGTTTGTTGGTAAGATATCTAATAGCTGAATGGTTTATATAGACAAATACCTTGTAGCCTATTATGTAGTGTCTGAATTTGTTCATTGCATAAATTATATCTAAGAATTGCTTCTCAGTTGTGGTGTAATTTCTTTCAGCAGATGTCATGTTTTTGCTAATACAATATATAGCATACATGTTACCCTATTCATCTTTTTGTCCAAGAATTACTCCTAGTGCTATATTGGAAGCATCTATGTATATATGGAATGGCTTAGTCCAATTTGGTCCTCTTAATATTGGAACAGTAACAAGTTTAGCTTTAATGGTTTTAAAGGCCTGTTGGCAATTATCACTCCATTCAAATGTATTATCTTTTGTAAGAAAGGCAAACATAGGGGTAGCTATTTGGCTAAACTTATCTATGAAGCATCTGTAGTAACCAACATGTCCTAAAAAACTCTTCACTTTAGTTTGTGTTTGTAGAATGGGCAAGTTGGAAATTATTTCAATTTTTTTTAGATCTACTTGAATGCCTTTTGCAAAAATATGGTGTCCCATGACTATTCCTTCATCCATCATCAACAAAAATTTCTCATTACTCAAAGATAATTAATGTTCCTCATATTTTATCAATACTCTTTCCAAGTTGGTAAGAGATTCTTCATAAGTTTCACCATAAATAGTGAAATCATCCATATATACCTCAACACAATCATTTGTAAGGTTAGAGAAGATTGCTAGAACTGCTCTTTAGAAGGTTACTGGAGCATTATAGAGTACAAATAGAAGTAATCAGTAAGCAAAAGTTCCCCAAGGGTAGGTAAATGTGGTTTTATCTTGATCTTCAGCTGCTACCATTATCTAGTTATACCCACTGAACCCATCCAGGAAAGAAAAATATTTCTTTCCTGCCAAGTTATCAAGAACTTGATCAATAAAAGGTAAAGGAAATTAATCCCTTAATGTTGATTTGTTTAATTCTCGATAATCCACACATACTCTTAAATTTCCATTTTTTTGGGCATAATTACCAGAGGTGACACCCACTGGCTATCTGAGATGAGGAAAATAAACCCAACTTCTAGCAACTTTTGGATTTCTATTTTGACTATTTTCTTTAGTGTTGGGTTTATTCTTCTTTGTGGTTGTCTGACCGGTTTGATAGATTCTATGTAGATGTGATGAGTGCATATGCTAGGGTGAATTTCTTTCATATTGGTATAATCCCAAGCAAAAGCCTTGGTATATCTTTCTAATATTTCAAAGAGTTGATCTTCCTCTTCGTTTGTCAACCAACTATTGATGTTCAAAATTTTTCCAGTTAATACCACAATTGGTTTTGTACTTGGGTAGTTGGATTCTATTTACTTAAACTCACTAATTAATGAGTTTAGAGGACATGGATGAGGAAGTATCTTATGAAACATAGTTACATTATAAACAAACTCTTTTCCAGGAGGAATCAGTCTTGCTAAAGAACAATGAAATGCATCTAAGAAATGAGTTTGCTGTTGTTTTGCCAATTTCTACACACTTTCTTGAATTAATCTATGATCATATTATGAAGAAGTACTATAAAAAATAGAAGTGGAGGTTTTATAATTTTCCATCAAACCCAAGAATCCTAAACTAAGGTAGTCCATAACTTTCAGACTGGTAGAGTCTATAGTTTCTAGACTGGCATAGTCCGTAGTTTCTGGACTGGTAGAGTCTATAGATCCTGGGTATATGTCTCCATTCAATTCTTCCAAGTGTTTTTTGATTGTGATCATAGTTAAGAAGGAAATATTGTTTAATGTGTTATCTGACTCATCCACCCAAAGTTCTTTTATGTAATTTGTTGATGGTTTTGTAGGAGGATACAAGGAGATGCATTTGGATTTTAATTCATTGGAAATGGTCATGTCTCCCGACCTGCAATTAATCAAGGCTACTATAGTAGCCAACCATGGTCTACATAGGATTATAGGATATCCTAGATTCTTTGTTTTGGGTTTCAAGACCATGAAATCTACTAGATATTCCCAAGATTCTATTAATACTTAAACATTTTCTATAGTTCCCTCTGGTTTTGTTACCAACTAGTCCACCATTTGAAGAATGGTAGTTGTGGGTTGCATTTTAATAAGAGATAATGCATGGAGAGTATTAGTTGTCATGAAATTGATTTCTACTCCCAAATCTACCAAGACGTTAGGAATTTCTTTTCTTCTGATTGTGACTGTGATCACTGGGTTTCCTAGATCTACATATTTTAGAACTAATAGTTTTCCTGCTAATAAATCAGCAAATTTTCCATCAACATGAATGGTTCAAGGATATTTTCCCTTCCTCCCAGTTGTCTTAATACAAAGGTTTTTGATGATCTTATTTAATTCAAGTATATCCCTAATAGCTTGTAGAAGAGGTACCTCAATATTGATCTTTTGCAACTTATGGACCAAGTTTGAGTCTGGTTTGATTTCAGTTTCTCTTAATCTTTCAAGAAAAGGAACTACTGGTGTAGTAGTGTTTCCTTCATTTTCTTCAAAGCTCATTTTTATTTTAGATTCTCCAATGCTTAATTGAGATGATTCTATCTGTTCATTTTCATCAGGTATCTTAGAAATGAGTACTGGAGGTTTTTGTATAGTTTTTCCTGATCTCAAATGTATGTTTGAGCACCCAATAGCTCCCACATTGATTGTTTCTTCCTGTTCATTAACATAAATAGGTGTTGGTTGTTTATTTTTTGGATTTGCTATTGGTTGTGTAGGCATTGAGGGCTAATTAATTTGTCCTTGTTACTGAATAATTGGGGGTGGCATAATGGTTTGCTGTTGAAGTGGTCTTCTTGGTTGGGTGAATTATGACTATGGGTTCCATTGTTGATTCCATTATGGATATGGCTATGGCATCCAATGCTGATGTGGTACCCATTATTGTTGTGGATGTGGCACCATCCATGGAAGTGTTGGCATCCAATCTTGTCTTGCCCACATATTTTGAATTGATGGAATTTGGGTTTGATTCCAAAATGGTGAAAGAACTAAAACATTCCATGGTGTCATCCATAGACTAACTAGATTTATTGCACCAAACTATCCTTAAGCCTGGTTTTGTGGAGCAAAGTTTTGTCTTTGAATATAATTTACTTCTTTAGTGGATTGGACTTGTGTTTTCATTTGATTCTTTAAAATAGGCAAAAGGGTGCAATATTTGGTATCATGGTCTATTGCATCACATATCCCACATGATGAAATATTGGTTCTATCTATATGGAAGTCTCTAATGGTGTGTTTCTATCTACACTTAAGATAGTAGATAGCTAAAGGCTCTATTACATTTGCCTTAGCCTGAAGGCCATCCAAAGTAATGTTTAGTGTAACTAGAATATCTATTTTGAGATTAGAAAATTCTTCCATTAATTTACCCACTTCATTAGATTTCCCTAACTTTCCTTTCTTAATTCCAAGTTTTGTTTGAGAGTAATTGGTACAAAGCTCAAAAATCTGATCAAAATCCAACTTATTTATGTCTCCTCCACCCATCAGATTTAAGGCATCTCTAGTGTCTTCATCTAATCCTTTCAAGAAAAACAATTTTTGAACATCTTTAGTGAATGGATAATTACTTCTTTCATGAGTGTACATGAATCTATCCAAATAAATCCTCTAAAGATTCATCCTCAATTTGTTTGATTTTGAAGAAATCCTCTTTTCTTTCTTACACTCAGTAGTAATCTTGGTATTTGTTCAAGAATTTTGTTTCCATGTCATCCCATGTTCTAATAGAATTGCCAGGTAAACCCATGAACCGACTCATAGCTGCATCTTTAAGTGTAGAGGGAAATAGTTTTAATTTCTGGCTATCAGTTGTGTAATCATAGGTTTGACATATAACCTTAAACTCAAACATGAATTGATCAAGATCTTTTGTCGATCATTGCCAGAAATTTGGTAGATTAGCTAGTGAAATATTTTTCATGGGGGTTTGATCATTAGAATTCGCAACAATAGGAAAGGAAAAAGTCCTTCCTGGTTGTGCGAATTGTTGATTTTGTTGGAGAGCCATTTCTTTTTCTGATGATATTTCAAAACTAGAATGATCTTCTCACTGAATGTTTGTGGTCTCAGTTATAGGTTGTTCTAAGTTCTCAAAATTTTCTTTAGCTATGGATCTCTGAAATGCTTCTTCTATGTCTTTGGCAATCTCTAAATATTGTCTTCCTGTAAGAGATTGATCTTGAGGAATTTGTCCTATAGGGCTTGCATGTGGCAATGGCCTGGTTCCTATCCCAGTTTCAAAAGATTCTTGTAAATAGGTTTTACTTGTATCTTTTGGTTCACTACTTAGAGATGTTGAAGGGGTTTCCACTTGTGTTCTTGGTGGAAAATTTGGAATAAATCATCCTTTAGAATCTCTAGGATGGTACATCAATTTATTAATTGTTTTATGATTTTTACAATTTTTTTAACTCTAGATAAATAATTATTACCTTAATAACACCTTATGTTTCTTGGAAACGGTGCCAAAAATGATGAGTGTCATCTAACTACTCATTTAACCAATATTCAATTGGTGTCTTATCAACCAGGGCTAGTGTCCAAAGCTATCTACAGTAAGGTATGGGATGGTAGATCTAGAAGTCTGCTTATGGGGGTGCTTGCTGATCTTATTCTAACTCTAACTAAACTACTTGATTCATGCTTTTGATGAAAAAGAAAGAAACCAAGTCAATCCACTCTTTTTCTGGAAGTAAAAGATCACACTCCTCTTTTATGTTTGTATGGAAAATAAATTCACACTCCTACTTATGAAAGGAAATTTGCTTCACACTTCTGCTATAAAAGAAAAGATACTTTGCATGGAAAAGAAATGAAATAAGAAAATTCTATTTTTAATCTATGAATTTGTTTCAATATTTTTATAAATAAATACAAATAGTAACAAGATTATAACTAATAAAACAAAACATAAATACCATACACAGTTCTTGGTTCCAAGGAGAGTGGGCCCTTGCTCCTCTCGGACTTAGGAACAAAGCTTAATCAGTGCTGGAAACTTGAAGTATTAATTCATAGAAATGAAATAATTACAATCTGATTTCAACCTATATGCTTATCTAATTCTCGATCCTTTATTTTCTATATCTTTTATTTTTTCCCCTTTTTTTCCTTCTTTTCCATATAGTCAAAAGTCTTACACTTTATACTAATACAATCAACTCAAAATAGGATGCAAAGAAATAGGATTCTTTGGTTGATCCATTCTTCCAAATAAAGGAGATTAGATTCCCAAGAGATCCAATTATTTCAATGAAATAAATATCCTATCCTATAATAGTCCTAAAATATGATTATATAAAAATCTATCAAAAGCAGGTCCTTCAAAATAGCAGGCAGTTATTTTCCTTATGTGATTCTAGCTGGAATGGTTCTTTCTTATCCTATCTGGTCTCTAGCTTCCCACTATCCTTATATAATTCTTGGTATTAACCCTATGGAGTCCATAGAAATGAGCCTATAGAGTCTGTAGGAATAAGCCTACAGAGTCCGTAAAAACAAGCCTACAGAGTCTGTAGAAACAAGCCTATAGAGTCCATAGAAACAAGCCTACAGAGTCTGTATAAATGATTCTGTTGAGTCTGTAGTTCTGCTGGATGGAGATCAAAATGGAATGTTCACTATACATCACCTATGTCTTCTTCCTGAGCATTCTTCACACAAAAGATCACTAAAACATGCTATATATTAGACATTAATGACAAAGTAAAGATTTAGTCTTTGGTTTAATATAAACAAGACAAATATCTATTTTCCATGTAATAGCTATCTAAGAATCTAAGATTTGTATAAGATAATATCCTTTGAGAGATGATTTGAAGGAAATAACATGTCAATTATGATCCATATTTTGAGCTCATCACTCCACACAAATGACTACATCTAATGCAATATGAGTTCTTGTATCAGAATAGAGAGTACATTTAGATCATAAAAAATATAAATGAATATTCAATAAAACCTTTTACCAATTATATTGTCCAAGCACACCAAAGGTGCTCTGTCTTAGTCATGAAAATTGATGAGACACAAGATTTTCATAAAACAATATTCTTGATTCAACAGGCTTCATTATTTACAACTCTCTTCTTTATTATCCTCTAATGGTATGAGAGGTTACCACCTCTAAAATTTTTTTACTTTACATACATCTATAACTCCTATGTATATCAAAGGCTTTTACAACAAGATTTATAGCTGATTCTTGATCAAGATTTCATTAACAACTCCTAATCCAATGTAGGGTGGTGGACTGTAACCTCACAACAAACTTTAAAAATTCATTCATATCAATTTTAAGACCTTTTAAGAGGCCTAATAGGACTATTACAATATTGTTTATCGATTACATATCACTACACTCTCTTAGACCAACTATTGCATCATGAAAATTTGAAATTCCCTTTTGGTGGGAAAATGATCTTGAACTCAAATTCAAATTTTCACACACCTAAGACACATTCTGAATCATTTGTGATCATTCCAAGATGCCCCTTCATCATACTCCCAAGGGGAGAAAAATCTTGACACCCATGTCCTTCTTCCTTCAAATACTCATATAGGTGTGAGTGCTCTTGATTGCCATACTTATAATTTGTCTTGCTTCTTACTATCTTCCTCCATGATATACCCATAAAATACAACATATAAGTAAAGAAAATATATTCTTTCTTATACCCTTGAGGCATTCTCCATATTCCCTCTTTGTTTTCTTATTTCTCTTACTTCCAAGCACCTTCATGTGCTTTATATGCGTTACTCTCCTTCTTTGCATCAACTATCAATGCATCTTAATTCTCTATTTGCATGACTTCTCCTTATTCTTACAACTGTAATTCAACCTCAACAACTACAAATTCCTCATATAGACTACCATAATGTGCTTGACTTATTCTTACCTTCATTAATGCCTTTATTTTGGACAACACTACTACATTCCACAAGTCTAAGTTCTCCTTTATGACCTCCTTAACCATTTATCTCTACATTTGATTAAGATCATATCCATATTATTACTTCAAAGACTCATATAAATTTAAATATGCCTCATACCTTTCCTTGTGCTACTGTCCCATATCTCTTTTAGCTTCACTTGCATCCTCTTGAGTGAGGATCCCTTCCTTCTTCATGTTATCTTGCTTCCATAATGGATGACCTGATTGTTTTTGTTTCATGAACATTAATCTACCTTAAGTTTCTTCTTCATCTTGACTTATTTTGATCACCACTTGGTCATATGCCTCTTCCTCTTGTCTCTTGAGCCTATGAATGGGCTCAATCATCTCTTAATTTTATTCATCTTTCAAACCTGCATTCAAACATACAAATACATTATTAGATTTCAAAACATGAGGCTTGATTGCCTTCTTGTCCTTCATCTTTTGTCTTCTTATCTTCTCCACTAATGCTTGATTGAAAATTTCATTGGCTTCTTTCTCATGACGCATCCAAGATGTGGGTTTAAAAACTCTTTCATCTGCTCAATCTTGGTTAGCATCTCATCCATTTTCTACCTCATCTCTGCCATCTCTCTTTCCATCTCAATCTTCTTCTTTGTGTCTTCATACACCATCTTCTCTTTTTGGATTTTATGCTGAACCCTATCTTTAACTTTCCTTTCTACATCTCCTTTCATCCTTATCTTGAGTATCACACTTTTGCACATTCTTCTCCTTGTTTTGGTCTCACTTAGACCATCACATTTGGTTCACACTTGGAACCTTCTATCTCAAACCTCACTTGGTCCTTTTGATCTCTTATCTTTAACTCTAGGACTGCCTTCTCTTTCTTGAGCTCTATTTATGAACTTATTTACTCTTGAAATTATTAATAGCTCTTCTAATTCAGAGCTGCCACTAAAGAACTTAGTGTTTTCTATCACATACTATCATCAATGTATTCAAACCACATGATCAATAACAAAATACATCATAACTTCTCAATCTACCTTCTTACTATGTCCCTTAACAAGATTCCTTGCTTGCTTAATTGAAACTTCTTGGTTAATCATGTAACATACACAACATCTAGATGGTTCTAATACCAAATGATGTAGAGAAACACACCTTCTCTAACAAAACTCTACCTTTGTACTTCATTCACTCATTCATGCCTAGTCCTTTTAGAGAATCATGCAAAATGACTATAATGTTCCTTCAATAATGACTCATAGAATCATACTACACTAGTTCAAGTGATATTTCTACGATCAACAAGCCATTCAACAACATTCACTAAACTGAAACAATCTTTGTTCATGCACACACTTTTACCTTCATGGTGCACTCTCTATTGGTCAATACCAATATGATATTTCAATGGTTCATAAAACTCCATGATGGTTTCAATCATGTCAAAGTTGATTTATATCTCATAAAACTCTCTTTACAACCTTGATCATGTTACTATCTCAATCCCTCTATTCACTTTCTTTACACAAGCACCTTTGAAGCCTTGATCATGCTACTAACTCAATCCCTTTATTCACTTTCTTTACACAAGCACCTTTCAAGCCTTACTTCCTGCTAGCCCTGTTTATGGGTAAACCTCCTTGTTGGAAGTATATGCAAAAACTCCATAAGAAATAAATACATATTCAAGGACCCTTTTGGTCCATAAAACTCTCATCTAATCCTTTTGGCACAAATCTCAAGGTAACCTATACTTGCTTCTTTAAACCTTTCCTCAATTACCCCTCCAAATGAGCAATTCTCCTTAGAATGAGCTATGTACAAAATTTATATAGAATATATTGAAATTTATAGATACCCATTTGGATCATTTAGCTAAATAAATCATCTGTGAACCACCTTATTTGGATAAATTCACTTTTCCTATACTAGCCTTATTCCTTTAGCCTTTCTCTAAGCTTAACATTAGCACACATTCCTATTTATATACTTATACATACCAAAAAATTATGAAACCAATTTAATAAATTATAGGGCATAAATTAATCTAATATTACAATTTTTCATGAATTTTAAATGGTTGAATCTCCTCCAATGGACAAAACCCTAAAAACTAGGGTTTTAAGCAACTATACAAGCTGAGAGTGCATTTAATTTCATATATTTATCTAGAAATACTTTCAAGATAAATCAATGTTTGGGTTAGTTCTATCTAAGTTCCCTTAAATTTTTTTAATTCAATGGTCAACATTCAATAACCAACAATTCATTTATAAATACAAGATCTCAGTCCATTTTCACTATATTCTATTAACAAGAGATAGGGTATTCAAAGTTTCATTATATTTTCACCACTAATGGTATTTATAACATATAAATATGTTATAAAAACATTCCATTATCAACCTAAACCCTTTAAAATATCATTGGAATCAAAACAAATTTCAATACAACATAATTCAGTCCTTATGACTGTATTCTACCCTTTGCAAACAAGGTACACATGGTTTTATTTCTCTTTCAACATCAGTGGACTATTTAACTTACTATATGTTGATATAAATATATATTTACAATTAAAATTTCATTCCCATCTTATTTTAATCAAACAAAACTAAATTTATATTATGACAAGGAACATGATTCTAGTATTGGGACTATAGGTTCTCCAAGAGTAAAACTATGATCAAAGTGAATTTCACTTACCTTGGTATATTACACATTACCAAAATATTAATCTAAAAAATTCATACATATTCCATTAAAAATAATACATGGATATTAATGATAAAAATGGATCAAATACTTAGGTATCCATTTGAACATGGACTATATGCATGCATACCCTGTCTACAAACTTGACAGTCTCCACACAAGTGACTACATCCAATGCAATTTGAGTTCATGTATCATAATAGAGAGTAAAATAGGATTAAAAAAAAGATAAATGAATATTAAATTATTTTTTATACCAATTATATTGTTCAATCACACCAAAGGTGCTTTGTCTTAGTCATGAAATTCAATGACACACAAGATTTTCATAACACAGTATTCTTGATTCAACAAGCTTCATTATTTACAAATACCTTATTTATCATCCTCAAATGGTATGAGAGGTTACCACCTCCAAAAAAAATTACTCTAAATACCTCTATAACTCCTATATATATCAAAGGCTCTTATAACAAGATTTATAACTGATTCTTGATCAATATTTCACTAACAACTCTTAATATAATGTAGGGTGGTGGAATTCCACCTCACAACCAACTTGAAAAAAAATTCATATCAATTTTATGACCTTTAAATAGGCCTATTACAAATTTTTTTATCCATTACATATCACCACACTTTCTTAGACCAACTATTACATCATGAAAATTTAAAATTCCCTTTTGGTAGGAAAACTAACTTGAACTCAAATTCAAATTTTCACACACCTAAAACACATTATAGATCATTTTTGAGCATTAAAAGTTAACCCTACATCATAAATGATTCATAGTTAAGGGGAATAAGTATACAAAACATCATTATTTAGTCTTGGTCTTGACAAAGATCTCTTTGAACACTTACTTTTTCTTGAAAATGCCATCTCTATAATCTCTCTCATTAAAGGAAACATGATATATAATATTATCTTAAATTATTTTTGTAAAATAATTTTGAGGAATTTACTAGTACCAATGGACCCTTTGTAGTTTTTTCAAGAAGTTCATCTATTTATCTCTATTTATTTATTTACCCTTTTGACAACTCGTCACTCGCTCTTTGTTAGGCAATCCTCCTTAGGTCTCAAGGACCAAATCTTGACCTAGGTTTCAAGAAATTAATATATATACATGTATGAGATTGAATTATCATAACATACCTATCTTAACCCTTTTCAACTACCAAATCACCCTTCAACATTCTTTTCCACACAACAGGCTTACTATGACTTCTCTAGGCTAGTAGCCTTTTTTTTGGA
Organism: Torreya grandis; assembly: GCA_037957365.1. Classification (NCBI taxonomy): domain Eukaryota; kingdom Viridiplantae; phylum Streptophyta; class Pinopsida; order Cupressales; family Taxaceae; genus Torreya; species Torreya grandis. The sequence goes on along the minus strand of JARHVA010000205.1, from coordinate 153,179 downwards.
CATTTACCCTTAGTTTGGTCAAAATAGGTACTCTTTTTAATATGTGATAAATTTTATAGTAACCCTATATCATATTTAATGTGTGTGTCAATTTTCATGACCTCAATCAATATCTAAACCTCTCACTTCCTTTATTAATGTCCTCTAAATTAGGCCTAATTAAGCCCTATTTCACCACAACTACTCATATCCATACCTATGAGGTCCGTATTAACATAAAAACATAATAATATATTATTTAACCTTTAATAAAACAATAATACAAAGTTTTATCCAATTTGGATGGTGCAAACTCTTTCTACCACTAAAACCCTAGTTCTAGGGTTTCTTGTATGCACACAAGCATGAAAAGCTTAAAAATTAATTATATTGAGTTTTAGAGAGTTTAAAAGGACAAAAAATAATTTATAGGTCTTTTTTAACCTACAACACATTTAAAAATATTTTTTAAACCTTATTCAATTCCTTAAAGGCTTAAGAACAAGTAAATGATGTGGATTGTGCACTCCCTTTCATGACCGTGCAGGGTTTCATATTTTTGTTTGCTTTCTGATAACTTTCAAGGGTTCAAAATGGTTCATTGAATATATTATTCACTTAATAAGATTATTTTTTTATTACCAAATCCATATTTAATCCCATCCTCATCAATAAGCACCTTTAATTAAGGTTTGACTGTGTCAAACAAAATAACACTTATGTAAACAAGGGTATGTGGTGTTGAACTTGTAGGTATTCAAAATTGAAAATTCATTGATAAGTTATTTATGGAAGTTTGTATTATCATCTTATATACATAAAATATATCAACTTTACCATCTACCTTTCAATCAAACATCTATATTCTTTCTTAAGTGTTTGACTATGCATAATGGGTCCTTTGATTGCAAATAGGGTACTTATCATATTAACTAAGTTTGTCATTCCACCTTTAAAGTTTGGATTACCATTAAATAATTTATAATTTCATTAATCATATAAAATTATTCATAAACTTACCATTTATAATACATTTAAAACTTTCAACCATATGCTCATACCTTCTTTCTTTATGCTTACAGGCACACAATAGGGTCTGCAGGGAAGGTTACCTTTCTCTTAAGTTTATGTCATTATTCACAAAAAATATTTAAACATTTAAAATATTGTTAAGTTTCAAATCCTCTTCAATTTATTATATCGCAATATTCCTTTCATGCTTACAAGAATCATTTTCTAATCCTCCTTCTACTTGACTAAAACATACATTGTTTAATTGTAGACCTGTATCAATACAAAGTCCAGTGTAATCTTGGCCTCTAGGGCCTCTCAAAACAATATGAAAGTCATTGAAAAATTAAATAATACATCAAAAAACATTATCACATATAACCAATCCATCTTTATTCATTTATAACACTAGTTATTATAATTCTAGTCCATAAAGGACTTGATCTTCTCCCTTAAGAGGGTTTTCTATTTGCTTTCATTATCTAACCCTCCTCTCCTTCTCTATGGATATATCTCTCATCTATAATCTAAAAATGATGTATCATTTCTCATTTCCTCCAACTTCAATGTTGATTCCTTGAGTAGTTATCCAACTTCCTTACTATAACTAACCTCCATATATAAAGGTGATTTTACACTTATTTATTTGACTTGACTTAGGATATAAACATGAAATGTATGAAAAAATCCTTCTCATGACTTGAGTGGACCCATAAATAACTTTTCTCACCCAACCTCTTCAACACATGCATTTGACCCCCTTAGACTTAGTTACAATATTTGAATGTTTAAATTCTTAGTTTTGGAGGGAAAACTCCCTAAAGCTAAAAAACACACCTTGATGATTCCAAATGGACTTTAAAGACACAAATAGACCTTATAAGGACCCTCACACACTTTGACACACAATATTTACCAACTTTGACTAATTTTTGATACTAACTCAAAAATGATGTTTTCTAGCTTGATGTTTCTGCATCAAAATCCCTAATTATGAGTGTTGGGTGAATATTTTGTCACCAGCTAACTGATGAGCAAAATAGGTCTCTTCAACCACATCATAGGGAGATTTGTTAGCTAAATGTGCAGTTTTACCACATCAAAGGGGGACAAATCTCTCTTCTCATCAAGGGGAGGTTCCCTATATATATGTAAGAGCTATATACTATATATATAAGTATGAAATAACACTCAGGGGTAGGAATACACCATCCATATCTCTTTTTCTAGAGATGATGTTCAAAAACAAAGGAGAAATCTAGGTGGAAACACTGAAGGCACTTATCTTCTTTTAGAAGTGGTCTTACAACAAATAGCTGGAATTCTTTCAGGTAGTGACAAGTAACTGGTAACAAAGGCTGTAGTAACCAACAGATTGAGATGTAGCACAAAGTCTCCACCTTGACTACCCAAGAGTGAAATATGAAGGACAATGAGGGAAAAAAGTCATCTCAAGGTCCTTTACATAGAAACAAAAAATAGACAAACACACTAAAGACAATTGTGGGGCACAAAGTCTCTCCACTATTGGCTTTAGGACACCTTCTTGATTACTTCCACTAGTTCTACTTATTTCTTTAAAATAGACAAGAACACATTTAGGAAATAGACATAAGAACAATCCCCTAAATGACACAAGATATAACAACACAAAGTCTGAAAGTAACATGCTTTCTCATTCAAACAAAGAAATATGATCAACAATCTGAGCTCAAAGTCTTAGTAATCACCTCTCAATTTTGGTAGAGTTTTACTTCTATAATCTAGAGATCTCCCTTACACAAAATAAGAGATTATAATATATAGTATCCAAAAAAGGCTTGGCAATCTGTTTCATGGAATGGCCCATGCTATGCATTTAATGCCTTGAATGCATTTTTCAATTTTGTCAAAGAGGGCCATGCTGGAATAGGGCAACCACCTTAACTGTGGCATATCAATTCATCTCAAATGTCTTCTCTTAGGCCTGGGTCATCTGGTCTGTCACCTGATATCTACGTAGCTATCCACTTTTACTTTACACCAAGGGAGACAAACAAGGCACACCTTCAATGTTTACAAGCTCAAATATCTACTTGGTGGACTATTCCACCTACCAAAAATAACTCCTACAAATATTTCCAGTCTTTCCCTCTTTGTCTCTTCCTGGTTTTGTCTTTTCCTAGAACCTGAGCTCTCAGGGCTATAGTCTCAGCTTTGCTAGCTCTTTCGACTCTTCTCTCAGCAGTTATTCCTTTTACCATTAAGGTCTTTTGTATTCAGGTCTACGTTCAAGCCTTCAAAGATCAATGGCTATTTCATTGCCTTGAATTTAACGTCTGCAAGCCCATCATCACTTGAAAGCCAATGGCTAGTTGGTTTCCCTAAATTTGATGGCTGCGAGGACGTCACCAAATGTCTTCGATCCCAATGGCTAGTTCATGGTGTTTAACTTTGACGTCTATGGGCCCATCATCCTCCTTGGCAATTCCTTCGGCTTTATTGTTCGATCCTTCTCGAAGGGTACCTACCCTTCGGGGTCTTGAGAAAGGTCTATTTTTCTTGGTGAGATTCCCCCTTGTAAGGGTATCTACCCTTCAAGGTTCTTTGGATGGCCTTTGGTGGGTCTTCGAGTTTCTTCGGGCTCCTAATTCCTTCAGACAAAATGTTTGAAGGAAATGTTCCTTAACCATTTTTCTACTTTTTTTCAGTTAGGCTTCTTTCTCAGGTGAATTCCTTCAGACAAAATGTCTAAAGGAATTCCTTCAAACATTTTGTCTGAAGGACTTTTGCCTTAACAATTTTGTCATAAGAACTTTTTTGAAAGAATTCCCACTTTTTACCTTGTTCACTTTTTTGAAGAAAAAACCTTTTGTCCTCTTTTGCTCACTGCCCTCCGCAAGGGCACTTGGCCTTGGTTCACTACCTTCCACAAGGGCACTTGGTATCCTCACTTTGGGGAACTCCTTTGAATCATTTGATTGAACCGACCGATTGAACCAACCTTGGTTCAACAATTCATTCCTTTATTTCACTCGTTCAATTGACCACTTGAACCAAACGCTCGTTGAACCTTTGAGCCATTGAACCTTTGAACTAAAACAGTTCAAGGTTCAATGGTTCAATAGTTTAAGCCTTCTTATTTTTGCTAAGCATTTTGAAGCCATTGAACCTTGAAGTGGTTGAACTTGTTGAACTTGTGCCGAAGCGCTTAGCTCTATAAGCTTGCTGATGTCATTGAACCTTAAACTCGTTAAACCTTTGAACCTGTTGAACCAATTTGGTTCAAGGTTCAATGGTTCAATGGTTCAATCCTTCTTTTGAAGCTTTTTGATGAACATTTTGGTTAAACCTTGGCATTGAACCAACCTTGAAATTGCCTAAGTGTTAAGAGCTTGTTTCTTTCTTGTAGAGTACGTACAAACCCCTCCTCCAGAGTTTGTAGAAATCAACCTGCAAAGTCCATAAAATTGAGTCCATAGAACTAAGCCTGTAGAGTCTGTAGTTTTCTCTAAGTCTCTCGATCCTTAAAAGAGTCTGTAGAATCTAGCCTGTGAAATCTGTAGAAATGAGCCTATGGAGTTCTTAGTTTCAAGCCTGTAGAGTCCATAGTTTCAAGCGTGTAAATTCTATAGTTTCAAGCCTATAGAATCCATAGTTTCAAGCCTGCAGAGTCTATAGAAATCTAAAAAATCTTGAAAAATGGAGAATTTGAATACTCAAAATAATTTTTTGAGAAGGGAAGAGATAATTTTGGCCTGCAAGACTAAAATAGTTCATATGTTGTCCCAAAAAATGAGTGACAAATTTTGGGAACAACATTTGGCTCCAGTTGAGGAACTTCCTTTAGTTGAAATCTTGGAACAACTGAGGGGAGTAGAAACTAAAATCTCTAGTGCCTTGAAGTATGCCATTGGGATATGGAGTCATGCTAACCAAAAAGAAAGGTGCTATAAATGAAAATGAGAAACAATTAGCACAAAATAGAATTAAAGATTAGAAAAATATACATATGTACAGGTGAACTTATTTGATACTTCAAGAATTGAAGTGCTTTAGATGCTGCCCATTGTGAGACAATGAAAATGGCATTTCATCCTGATAAACCAATAAGAAACCATTTTGTCTCCAGAATCAGTGATGGGAAAATGAAACTCTCCACTAAGAATCACATTTTTTGTGCACTCCTTTTGGTTCTCTCTTCTTGCCCCATGGCAAGACGTGGTATCCAATCTTAAAACCATAAATCCTTGCTCTCTTGGTGAAGATTTCCTTTTCTTGACTTTGGTGCATAGCCGTATGGTCCACTACCATAGCTTGCTATTCTTTTGGTTTAGTCCAACACATGATTTGATTGTCAGCATCAAACACTTGAAAAATTATCAGCTCAACATCTCCTTTGGTGTGAAGGAGTTTGACATCTTCGTCCTGAGCAGCCTTCAATTTGAGTGGCAGCGATTCATACACGACAGTGTTGTTGGCATTATTGGACTGCAACTTGTATGAAGAAGGAAAAATATCTCCTTGAGGAGATATCAACACAATCCCAACTCCATCATTGGTAGAAGAATTACTGCCATCAGATTCCAAGATCCAAACATCATCAAAAAATGATCTTCTATCAGATTTTTCTTCATTAAAGATGGAAGATCCTTTTTCATCTATACTGTGCCCTACCAATTCTTCTAATGTCTTATTTGAATCAATTCTTGGATTTTTAGCTATAGGAATTTCATCTACAGAAACATGAACATCCTCTATGGACAAAAATAATTACCCCTGCCTGAAGACTCAAATAAAATTTGGAATTTAAGCATTGATGTCTGAGTGACAACAAATTTTGCCTCTTTTTCAAGGAGTAGCCTCTTCATGATACCTTTGATAGGGATCCTCACCTTAGAAAGGTCCATGCTCAATTTTCCACCAACATCCTTACAAAAATTTCATCTAAGCAGAATGCCATAGGAGGCTGGGACATCGGCCACCAAGGCTGTCATCTTGATTCTCTTATTCGAGAATGCTGGAAATGCAAATTGGGCATCCTTGATTTGTCCTAGCAGTGGCACTTGATTTTTCTCCATGGAGAAGCATCTCCCAAATGTCTTGGTCATTGTAAGACCAAGGGATATAGCCACTTTGGTAGGCATGACATTATTTGAAGCTCTAGAATCAATGATGTAGTTGCTCAGCTTGTGACCATTTATCAATAGGGAAACAAAGAAAGGCTCTATTTTCCCAAGGGCAGTAGGGGAAGTAATGACAAGATTGTTTGGGATGGACATGTTCCTTAGGGGATCATGAGTTACCTTTCTAATCTCTTGTCTTATAGGCATGACTTTATTCTTCGCACACTCCACCAACCTGTCCAACTGCTCAAGGTTGGCTTGTAGAAATTCAAATTCAGACATTTAAATTTTGGTTTTCTTGGCATGGTCGATTATGTCAAATGTCTAAAATGGACTGGGAACAGGGAAAGGTAGTTCATCCTTTTGGTTTTTATGGGGGTGGACTAATTTGTGAAGTTGAAGTTGAAGGTGTAGAAATGTTTGGGGTACTTACTTTTCTTGTAATCACCAAGTCCTTTGGCTGGAAAGGTAGAGTGGTTCCACACTTAGCAATTGAAATTTCTATTTGAGGTCGCTCCTCTATCTTCTTTTTATTAGATTACTAGGATGACTAATTTTTGGATCGGGTGAAAACAACATATGATCCCTCATCTACTTCACCTTCACTTTTAGGTTCATCTTGGTAATTTAGGAAACCAATGTTGGAGTTGCTAGCTAATTCTTCTTGGTCTGCTATGAAGAGATCAACGACATTTTCTTGATCAAACTTAGGTTGGAAAGAGAAATCATGTTTTGTTTCTAGATATCCAACTGTTGAGTTGGTTGGAGGCGCTTCAAGGGCAAGGTTCCTCTATGGGGGAGGTAGATGATTTGGCTGCCCTTGATTCTTGGTAGCATTGCCTTGGTATGCTTGATTAGGGAATATCCTCCTTGGTACATCTCTATATGAAGGAACAAAAGACATACCTTGTGCCATTTTCTTTTTCAAGGCTAGCAATTCATTTTTTAGCTTTTACACCATTTGATCCATAGTGCTTGTAGGTGAATATTTAGAAGATGAAAAGGATTTACCTCTGTTTGGATCTCTCCTTATCTTCCCTACCAAGATAAGGTCATCTTCTACCTCAACAAGAAAATCTTGAGCAACAACAAGGTCTATGTGGCCAGCCTGTCTCAGCAAAAAACTCACTTTGAGCAACTGTGAGTTGATGAAGAAGCATTTAAGGTTCTCAGGTGTTGGCTGAGCAAAGGTAGGAATCCAGTTCCTGAGCTTGTCAAACTTGGAAATGAAATCCCTCATAGGTTCACGAGGTTCCTTCTTCTATGTGAGCTAAGCCAACAAGGCATGTGCATCTTCTATAGGCTTGAACCCGACTTCAAATTTAGCTTTGAGTGTGTCCCAGTCAGTTGCTGATTGAGCCTGCAGATGGTAAAACTAGTCTGTAGTAGTTCCTTGTAATGTTTCCATAAATAGAATTATTTATACATCTTCAAATTCCACTCTTATCACACCACAGGCTATGCTAAAAGTTGTAATGTGTTCATTAGGATAAACTCTTCTATCACCAAATAATTTGGGGTAATTCTTGCTTGAACTGTGTGAAAGCTCATGTAGAGGTGGAGTCAAATTGAGTGGGCCAAAAGAGTTACCCCAGGGGCCTTCAATTACCAGGATTAGATTATGAAAAAGGGGGATAACAAATCTAGATGGATTATGTATAGGCAAAGCTCTACTAATAGCAAAAAAAGAAGCTCTACCTTGTGTTGGTGACCTGGTACGGGTAGGAGGAACACTCCTAGATCATTGAACATGAAGTTGGGGAGGGAACAAATTAGAATTTCCCTTCTACACCAATTCAAAAATATGGTCAACAACACCTTGGGCTCTTTGACTTCTAGTATAACACAGAGTTTCAAGATTGTAGAATTAAAATGGGAAAGAATTGGTCTTTCTTCAGCTTGAAGCTTGAGGCTTCAAACTACACATTCTATCCCAGTTGGCTTGGAGGTTAAGGAAGATGGTAAGGCTATAATGATAGTGGGTAAGACACAGACCAGATTCTTAAGAATATATAATGGATAAGGGTAGGAACTACAAGTCATTCCTTAGCAGAGTCACCAAATTTTTTTGAGTGAATATTTTATCACCAGTTAATTGATGAGCAAAATAGGTCTATTCAACCATAGCATAGGGAGATTGATCAACCAAATGTGCAGGTTTACCACATCAAAGGGGGACAAATCTCTCCTCTCATCAAGGGGAGGTTCCCTATAAATATGCAAGAGCTATATACTATATATATAAGTAGAAAATAACACTCATGGTTAGGAATACGCCATTCATCTCTCTTTTTTTAGAGATGATGTTCAAAAACAAAGGAGAAATCTAGGTGGAGACATTGAAGGCAATTTTCTTCTTTCAGAAGTGGTCTTACAACAAATAGCTAGAATTCTTTCAGGTAGTGACAAGTAACTGGTAACAAAGGGCATAGTAACTAGCAGACTAAGATGTAGCACAAAGGTCTCCACCTCGACTTCCCAAGAGTGAAATATGAAGGACAATGATGACACAAAGTCATCCCAAGGTCCTTTACACAAAAACAAAAAATAAACAAATGCACTAAAGATAATTATGGGGGCACAAAGTCTCTCCACAGTTGGCTTCAGGGCACCTTCCTGATTACTTCCACTATTTTTGCTTATTTATTTAAAATGGACGAGAACACATTCAGGAAATAGACATAAGAAAAATCCCCTAAATGACACAAGCTATAACAGCACAAAGTTCAAAAGTAACCTACTTTCTCATTCAAATAAAAAAATATGATCAACAGTCTGAGCTCAAAGTCTTAGTAATCACCTCTCAATTTTGGTAGAGTTTTGCTTTTATAATCTAGAGATCTCCCTTGCACAAAATAAGAGATTACAATATATAGTAGCCAAGAAAGGCTTGGTGCTCTATTTCATGGAATGGCCCATGCTGTACATTCAATGCCTTGAATGTATTTTTTAGTTTTGTCAAAGAGGGCCATGTTGGAATAGGGTAGCCACCTTAACTGTGGCATGTCAATTCATCTCAAATGTCTTCTCTTGGGCTTGGATCGTCTAGCCTATCACCTGATATCTACACAGCTATCTACTTTGCCTTTACTCCAAGGGAGACAAACAAGCTGTGCCTTCAATGTTGTAAGCTCAAATATCTACTTGGTGGACTATTCCACCTACTAGAAATAAATCCTATAGATATTTTTAGTCTTTTCCTCTTTGTCTCTTCTTGGTTTTGTCTTTTCCTAGAATCTGAGCTCTCAGGGCTATATTCTCAGCTTTGTTGGCTCTTTCAGCTCTTCTCTCAATGGTTCTTCCTTTTGGCATTAAGGCCTTTTGCATTTAGCTCTGCATTCAAGCCTTCAAAGATCAACAACTACTTCATTGCCATGAATTTGATGGCTATAGGAACATCACCAGATGTCTTCGATTCCAATGGCTAGTTCATGGTGTTTAACTTTGACCTCTGTGGGCCCGTCATCCTCCTTGGCAATTCCTTCAGCTTTGTTGTTTGATCCTTCCCAGAGGGTACCTATCCTTCAAGGTCTTAATAAAGGTCTATTTTGCTTGGCAAGAGCCCCCCTACAAGGGTATTTTCCCTTCAGGGTTCTTTAGATGGCCTTCAACAGGTCTTTAGGTTTCTTTGGGCTCCTGATTCCTTTGAACAAAATGTTTGAAGGAATTCCTTTAGACATTTTATTTGAAGGTAATGTTACTTAACCATTTTTTTGCTTGTTTTTGGTCGGGCTTCCTTCTCGAGTGAATTCCTTCAGATAAAATATCTGAAGGAATTCCTTTGGACATTTTGTTTGAAGGACTTGTGCCTTAACAATTTTGTCACGGGAATTTTTTTGAAGGAATTCCCACTTTCTGCCTTGTTCACTTTTCTCAAGAAAAAACCTTTTGTCCTCTTTTGCTCACTGCCCTCTGCAAGGGCACTTGGCCTTGGTTCACTACCTTCCACAAGGGCACTTGGTCTCTTCACTTTGGGGCACTCCTTTGAACTGTTTGATTGAATCGATCAATTAAACCAACTTTGGTTCAATGGTTCAATGGTTCATTCCTTTGTTCTGCTCATTTAATTGACCACTTGAACCAATCACTTGATGAACCTTTGAAATATTGAACCTTTGAACCAAAATGGTTCAAGGTTCAACAGTTCAATGATTCAAGCCTTCTTCTTTTCGCTAAGTGTTTTGAATCCATTGAACCTTGATGCGGTTGAACTTGTTGAACTTGTGCTGAAGTGCTTAACTTTTTAAGCTTGCCAACGTCATTGAACCTTGAACTCGTTGAACCTTTGAACCTATTGAACCAATTTGGTTCAAGGTTCAATGGTTCAATCCTTCTTTTGAAGCTTGTCGATGAATATTTTGGTTGAACCTTAGCGTTGAACCAACCTTGAAATTGCCTAAGTGTTGAGAGCTTGTTTCTTTCATGTAGACTTCGTAGAAACCCCTCCTGTAGAGTCTATAGAAATCAACCTGCAAAGCCCATATAACTGAGTCTATAGAAATGAGTCCATATAACTGAGCCTGTAGAGGCCATAGTTTTCTCTAAGTCTCTCAAGCCTTGAAAGAGTCTATAGAATCCAACCTATGGAGTCTATAGAAATGAGCCTGCAGAGTCTGTAGTTTCAAGCCTACAGAGTCTGTAGTTTCAAGCCTGTAGAGTCTGTAGTTTCAAGCCTACAAAGTCCATATTTTCAAGCCTATAGAGTATGTAGAAATTTAAAAAGCTTGAAAAATAGAGAATTTGAATACTTAAAACAATTTTTTGAGAAGGGAAGAGATAATTTTGGCCTACAGGACCAAAATAGTTCATATGTTGTCCCAAAAAATGAGTGACATATTTTGGGAACAACAATGAGTAACTAGAAAAAGGGAAGTGTTAAAAATATTGTCACTGATGTCAAAGGTCTAGCATTATTGGTTATAAAGGCCCCATAACATTTAATGTCTAAAGGTGTTTTAAATGTTCATATCTTGGCTAGAGTGTATTAATATTATTTATATATTAATGGAATATTCTTGGTTGCATAAAGACAAAAGAGGGCCCATGAGGAAGTCAAAGAGTCACCACTAAAGACAAAAAAGGGAAATGATGCATTTTACCATGAAGGGTCACCTTGAGGAATTCAAAGAGTCACCAAATAAAGATAAAAGAGGGAAAGGATGCATTTTTCCATGAAGGGTCACCATGTGACTTTTCATATGGAAGAATTTAAAGTGTCATGCATGTTTGGTGCCATTTTCCATGATGATTGAAGGGTCACAAAGGGTGAATGCTAAAGCTCATTTAGAAAACTATAAAAGGAGGCTTGGGTAGCTATTTTTAATAAGTATGGAAGTGAATTATTTTATCTAGCTAAGAAGATTAGAGGAGAGAAGAGAAAAGAGAAGAGATTTAATAGTATTCTATCATTTGTTGAGAGAGAAACATTATGAGATAGTTGTGTTTTATACACAAGAGGGGTTGGTGCTCTTATGGGTTGGTGCTCATGAATCATTGATGTGTTGGAGCTCATCAAAGCGGTTGGTGTTCCTATGGGTTAGTGCTCATGAATAATTGATGTGTTGGTACTCAGTAAAGGGGTTGGTGCTCTTACAAGTTGGTGCTTGTGAACTTTGAAATTTGATTTGATAATCATTCATATACTTGAGATTGTTCTCCATGGTTTTTACCACATTAGGTTTCCATGTAAAAATCTGGTGTCTCTCTCTCTCTCTCTCTCTCTTGTGTGGTGCATGTTATTGCTTCAATTTTATTACATATCTTGAACGTAAGATTAAGTGGTTAACGAAAAGAAATTTTACTAAGTAAAATATTTAAAAGATATATGATATACTGATTCATCCCCCTTTTCAGTATATCCCATGCTTAACAATTGGTATCAAAGCAGGTTCTTTTGAAAAGAGTTTAATAGCTTGAAGGTAGATTGGGGAAAGCATGATGGCTAGATCACATGAAGGTTTTTATACAAATAAGGAACCTTTGTTTGAAGGGAAAAATTATGAACTTTAGAACATAAGGATGAGGACTTACCTAATGGCCCTTGGATTTAACATTTAGCAAGTAGTGATGGATGAATACAAAGATCCACAGACACTTGTAACTACCATGGTGGAAAATAAAAGAAGTCAAATTAATGTTAAAGCTTTGATTGTTATTTTATGTGGTTCATGTGATTCACAATTTTTTAAAGTTATGTAATGTAAATCTACTCATGAGACTTGGTTTAAGCTTGAGAATATTTACAAAGGTGATGGAAAGGTTTAACAAGCTAAGATCTAGACTTTCATAAGATAGTTTGAGAGTTTGAAGATGGAAGAGGATTAAAATATAGCAAGTTATCTTTTGTGGGTTGATCAAATAGTTAATCACATTCAAGGTCTTCGAGAAAAGTTATAAGAGTCAATAGTTGTATAAAATGTTTTGATATCTCTACCATTGAGATTTGATGCAAAAGTTTTTGCAATTGAAGAGATGAAGGATCTATCCAAGCTAAATATGGATGAACTACCTGGTATTATTATGCCATATGAGATGTAGACCGAACAATAGAAACCCTTAAAGAGGGAAGTTGATTTCAAGACATCAAACAAAGACAAGGCTAAGATTCAAGAATTAAGTGACAACTCTAGTGATGAGGAAGATGACAAAGGAGCTTTATTCATCTGCAAGGCTAAAAAGGGCACATGTAAATATCAGGAAAAAATGTAATTTAAATGTTTTAAATGCATAATAGTGGACATTTTTCAAATAAGTACCTAGATAAGAGTAATGGTGACAATGAAGAAGGAAAGTCTACATACAAGAAAAACTTTAAAGACAAATGCAAGAAGAAATTTATGAAGAAGAGTTTATACTCTAAAGATCTTAGCTTAGCTAAAGACAGTGGAGTCAATGAATCATATGAAGAATATATTCTATTCATGACCATACATAAAGATACTTGTGTAAGTAAAAGTAGAGATGATCAAGAAAAAAACATGATGAAAGTGAGGATGATGTTGAGGTGAGTATGGAAGGGGAACTAATTTGTGCCTTAGAATAATTATAAAATCTTGAGAAAAAGAATCATAGATTGAAGTGCCATATCAATAAAAATGAAAAGGAGTCAAAAAAAAGAATTAAAGATTTACAAGCACACATTGAAGAAGCCATAAATATTGAAAAATATCTAACAGCTTAGTTACAAAAAGTAAGTGAAGAATGTGAAAGGCATGTTGTTGAAATTGCCTCTTTAAAAGTAGATATTGATAAAATAAATAAAGTAATTAATGATAAAGCAGCCAATGATTCAAAATTTGAGAATAACACTAATATGTTGTATAAGATATTAGAAAGTCAAAGATCAATGTTAGATAAGATAGGTATCAAATTTGAAAAAGATAAAGGGGAGGCCACTACTTTCATAGACAAGATTATCATAGCAAAAGGAAAGAGCTATACTGAAGATCTTACAAAAGAGGAAATGAAAAAGGAAGAAGTTAAGACTACAAAGGTCAGTGTTTCTATGCAATTTTCACTTTCACATTCAAAGGAGAGAAAATGAGAAACTAAAAGGAATGGTCAAGGCTTGTATGTACCTGGATATAGTCTACGCACCGTAATCCAGATGTTGTGAGAACTCCTCTTTTGTTGTGAAGGAATGACACCTGAAAGAGATAGACACTAAACACATGAAGAATGTTACTTGATAAGAGGGTGGATTGCCAAGCAAAAGCTTGGTCCTAGAAGCGCTAAGGCTTCTTGGAGGATGACAATCCACTGTTTAAGACAGAATATGACAGAGGTAAAAAAGAGAAATAATGAAAGATGTGAAAAGAAAAGACTAAAAACAAATGCGTACCTGATAAGCTGCAATCTGCTAAACACAGTCACCGACATCGATGATATTATCGGCATCGGTCAGGGTTGTCACCGACAACGGTTAGACTGCCGACGTCGGTAGGGGAAGTGGACGAGGTCGGTCAGGGCAATTGGCCAAGGACGGGTTACAGGACTAGTTTCTGGTCTGCAGAATGGATTTGGTCTCGTCTGAGGGTCTGAGGGTCTATGAGGGATTTAGAGGGACTATTTAGGGTCTAAGGGACTGAGAATCTTATCAAGAAAAGGAGTGAGAAATAGGAAAAAGACCTTTCGGCCTTTTTGTAAAGTAATTTAGTTAGGTTGATTAAATGGGTCTTAAGAAGGTCTGTAGGTCTCTGATAACTTATGTAGGGTTGATTGGACAGAGGATATTGCCTAAAAAGAGACTAAGGGAGTGTTAGAGGCAAAGAAAAAGGAATAAGGGGTGAGAGAAGGCTTTTCAGCCTCTCCGGGAAGAACAGGGAAGGTTGGGTCAAGGCTGCTTAGAATAGACAAAAGATAGAATACTAATATATTTGAAATAATATCAGAATAAAAAAAATACCAATACTTAGCTGTGATATGAATTGGCAAAGGTACAGAAGCTGTGTTTCAGTTGTCGCTGGTGATGGAGATATCGTGCAGTCCCTGTGCAGAATGTCTGATGCAAGACCTTAGTGCCTAGAAAGTGCTACCAAGAATGCTGATCCCTGCAAGAACACCAAGAAGCCCAGAACACTGAAAAGCAAAAGCATGAGAACTTTGTTTCTCTGAAAGAGGATTCGAGAGTCGTGATTAGCTTTAGAGATTAGCTGATTTCTGATTGGGATCTTCAAAGGGTCAGAAAAGTTGGTTAAGTATAACCGACGTCGGCGATTCTGCCGGCGTCGGCCGACATTTGACCGACGTCGGTGGGTTTATAATGGGCAAAAAGAGTCACCAAGCCCATTTTTCATCCGCCAAGTGCACTATCTGTTGGAGAATGTCAAAGGTTGGGCTAAATACGCATGAGAGTTGGTTAGGCGGTTAGAGAGAAGTAGGAATAGGTCTTGGGTGAGTCATAGGATGGGAATTAGTCCAAGGCGAGGTGTCATGGTTGATGTGTCCAAAGAGGGGGGGTTAATTCAAAATAAGTTTATTATTTTAAATTAGTAATTACATGTTTTAGGAATGGGTTAGAAATGGACCAAGGGGGAAGGTGACCATGGGCTAGACACTATTTAGGTGTCTACATTTGCCCCTTTTTGTCTTGTTGGTTGCTCTAAATGAACTACAAGACAAAAATAGGAGTCGGTTGCCCCAGGTATGGGATAAGGTTGATTTCATCTTGTTGGTTGTTCAAGTGAACTGCAAGACAAAAATAGGTGGGGGTTGATTACCCCGATTATGGATGAGGTATCCCCCCTCAAAGCAGGAGTCAAGAAAAGGGAACCTAGAATCGGGTGCTGATTTGACAGAGAGTGGATGGAAAGGGTGAAGATAGAGTGAGAATGCTGCAAAAGTTATGATTGCACGTACACCACTTCACGAGGATGGTCAGGTCAAATTATCGCAGGTCAAGGGTCAAGGAGTGCCAAAATTGAAATAATCGGTCCCCAGCATTTAGTCATCTGCTGATTGGGTTATTCAGTCTAAGCTGAAGCTCCAATGGTCATCATGTTCTAGGTATCCCAGGCTTAGGAAGTGCTCTTGAAAACATGAAAAAGTCACAAGTAGTGTGGATCAACTGGCTTGCAATCCTATACTTGTGAAGGTCAAAAGTGTGTGCACAATTTTGCTAGCCAATCATGAGGTAGCATATATGCAAAAACAACCAAGGCATAATCGCTTTGGAAGTAGTCGCGGTTAAAGGAGATGGTCATGATCTCCAATGTCTGGTGGTCAATGGATGGAGGCAAAAGTGAGCTCAAGTGGGCCCCAGGGGGCTAAACTGACGTGGTCTAGAGGACTGACTGATTGGGGGCATGATTTTGGGGCAACAGAGAAAAAAAGGAGGTTGGAAGGATGCCGACGTCGGTGATAAAAATTGACGTCGGTAGAGAAAAGCGGCTGACGTCGACAGGTATCGGCCGACATCGGTGAATTAGGGCACGCATATGCCAACGTCAACGGCCTGCCAAATCTGACAAAACTAGATTGGCAACCCACCAAAAGTCATTTGCTACTTGTTAACTGAGAGACAAAAAGAGCTCTGGAGTTGATTAAGTGAAAGTGACCCAGAGCTGACCGAGGACCAGTGTGAGGTGGCAGATAGGCATTGGTGGAGAGAGGGAGCGAGTTGGAGAGTGATTGGAGGTTGAAGAATCAGCAGTGGGCCAGCAGGAGTTGGAAGTAGAAGTGATGGCAGAGGGCAATAGAGGACCCATGGGAGGTCCACCACCAGTGGCACCCATTGTGCCACCATGCTGATGACGTCGAGACAAGGTAGGAGGCTCTCTGAGCCCTACTTGATTGATTGTGGTTTTGATGTAGTTTTTTGAATTTTTGGTTGCTTTAGGTAGAAATCGAGGGGGAGGGGTAGCTAGGAGGGTGGGGAATAGATCTAGGAGAGATTAGGAGTCTTTTAGAGGGTTTTGGGGTTTATAGGGGTTAAAAATGGGGAAGCCCTAATTTTTAAGGCTCACCCCATTCGGCCCTAAGGCCGAACCAGTCACCGACGTCGGTGGGTTCACCGGCGTCGGCCGACCAGAGACTGGTGTCAGTCGCTAACCTACCGACGTCGGTTACTAAGTGACTGATGTCTGTTAGGTGAGTGCCATCACCGACACACTAATCGATGTCAGTGGCTGCCTGGTTAGAAAGGGTGGTAAAAAATGGTCAAGTCAAAAGGTCGAAGCTACGCCAAGGGCTTCTCGGGTGTTGGGTTAGGCATAGATGGTCAGAGTGGTTGGAAAAATAGGAAGAGTAGGAACATTTTTAACATGAGATTGACTGTGGATGGATGTAGGCGAGGCAGACTCTGATGCTGCGGGATCGCCTCCTGACTTTGTTGATGCAAATGCGCAGAGGCATGACGGTCGAGGAGTGGGCACAGATGAGTGCAGTGGGGCTAGGCAGTCTGAGATGCTACTGTAGAGTGGTGAGGGATGTGAGTCTCATGGTGGTGTTGATCAAGCGGTGGGACCATGCCACCAACACCTTCCACCTGCCCACGGGTGAGATGACGGTCATGGTCAAGGACGTGTACCAGATTTTGTGGCTGCCGGTACATGGAGTTGACATCTATGCATGGTCGAGAGAGGTGCACAATATACACATGGTCATGCTTTTTGGGGAGCACGTCACAGAGACAAGCTACCATTTAGCCTATTTTGCTTATGAGTCATTATACACAGTGGATGAGGGCACACATCAGCTGGCAGTTCTGATGATGATCGGCATCACAGTCTATGCATTGTCGAATGCGGAAGAGGCAAGTTCTCAGTGGCCATGATCAGGGTTTTGATGGACATGCTGGAGCAGCAGACAGTGTTTGCCTGGGCACTCGTCTTTTTGGCCTAGGTATACAAAGAGTTATGGGGCATCAGTCAGCAGTGACGGTACAGTCTGTGTGTAGGCCACCTTCTGCACTGCTGGGCATACGAGCATATTGTGGTTACCTGACCTCTCGACCTCACAGTGGTGATCCAGACTGGCTTCGGGGTCAAATTTAGGTGATGGCATGAGGTGATGGCATAGACACGGGTGGACAGGGTGGTTAGGGATATTGATCACTATTGAGGGGTACTGGAGGCCCTAATTCCAACAGATATCGTCTGGAGACCATACTTGGTGTATCCAGCGTTCATAGACCAGGGTGAGCAGATGGTCAAGACTCAGAGCATGCAATGGGTCAGAGGTAGGTGAGCCGGTGAGCTCAAGAGGATCCCAGTAGAGAGAGTGCAGTGCCAGTACGGGCTGCTACAGGATGTACCTCCCACGTTTCCATAGTACAGGCGAGATGATATAGAGGTGCCGCTCCCATTGCCAAAGGAGACAGAGGAGCCAAATTTTGAGGAGTTGTCGACAGGACCTGGGATAGTCGACCCAGGGTGTACAGAGGCCTACACAACATGGTGGATATTACGGTACACAGGCATACAGGTGGGTCCCCAGCTAGATCTACAGGCTGTCACAAGGGAGCGAGATACAACCCGCAAGGAGAGGGACACAGCGTGATAAGAGAGGGACGCAGTATAGGCTCAGGTGACCATTTTGTAGGGATAGGTCATAGCTTTGCAGGGGCAGCTAGCAGGGGTGACAGGACAGGTGATAGAGATGACAAGTTGGGTGGCAGCGTTGACAGGGCAGGTCACTCTATTACAGGGACAGCTGGCCGCAGCCTAGGCACATGCAGTGGCAGGTCAGAGCTTTGGAGGGTAGAGCCCATTATAGCAGCCATCTCAGCAGCCAGCATTTTCACAGGGGCCAGGATAGTCGACATCGGTGTAGCTTGGTCAGCCATAGCCACAGGGGTCAGTATAGGGCACAGCAATAAGGCAGATGGGTCCATCGCAGACTGTATCTCTAGTTAGATACAGTGATGCGCTGGATGAGATCGCTTATTATGAGAGGGCCATCAGGGGGTTCCCTCAGATATAGTGATACTCGGAGATGAGGGCAGAGCAGAGCCGACAGAGGTCTATGTCTCGAGCGATGGCTTTTGGGTCTTGCAGATGACATAGATCAGAGGGGGGAGAGGATACAACATCTTCCCGACCACCGCCACCACCACCACAACCACAGCCTTGAGGGCAGACCTTGGAGGTTTATTTTTGATGTATTTACCGGCCTGCGAGCTGTTGATGCGAGATGTATTATATTTTGTTGAGAGAGAAAGACAGAGGCATAGAGTTGTGCGATTGTAAAAAACTATTTTGATATATATATGATGATGGTTTTAGATCATTGATGTGTTATGGATGTTGTTGAATGCTTAATGTATTGAGCATTTTTGATTATGATGATGATGCATGTTTTGATATTATGTTTATGATTATAATGTTATGATGATGAAATGTGATGATGATTAATGTAATGATGTGTTATGATAATGCTAATGATGAGAATGGTCATGACTTTTAGATTAGATGATGATGCATAAGGATTATGTGATAGTGATATTTATGTTATGACTTGCGGATTATATGATGTGAATGTTTAATTCTGTGATGATGATAATGTTTTTGTAATTAATAATGATGATGATGAAAATGATTATGCTAAAGATTATGAAAATATGTGCTTGTTTGTGATGTGATTGGCAGGTGACGAGAGAAGGAAATGGAAGAAAGTGATGAAGAGAATGGCTGAGCTAACCCCAGAAGACCCCATGTCAACTGAGTGCTGCCTACATAGCCCCTGTCATTAGGGCCTCAGGCTAATGTAGTTCTCCCAAGAAGGGAGGAAAAAGATCGAAGTGGTTGATGTTGGTCATGATAAGGATATAGCACTTCTATATGTCTGAGGGTACATGCTTGAAATGATAAGGAGAAGATGATGCTACAGCCTTTTCCAAATGGTGTACGCTATAACATTGGTCGAGGTTTTTAATCTCTAGCAACTATCCATATTCGTGATGGATGTTTTCTAAAAATGAATTACAGGTTGATTTATGTTTCAGCAAATAATGGTTTATGCTTGACATAAATTGTGTGGTTGATAGTTTCCATGTGTATGATGTCTATGAAAACCAGAATAAGTAGGTTATGTGAGTGGTTTGAAAAGAGTCAGATTGAATCATTTTGACAAATGATGTGGTTGAATGTGACCAAAGTGTAGGCAAAAAGTAAAAGTCATAAGTGCCCTTTTATTGACAAGGACCAAAATGACAACATAGATAGGGGTTTGTTAGAACCAAGAGCCCCATTAATGCATTATGAGTTATGTTAGAGCAGTAATCGAATCACTTTTGACATTAAAGTGAGCTCGAAGTCCCTTGAGTAGGTGATATGATAGGAGGAAAAGGGTAACCCATTTTTAGAGTATGGAGAACTTTGCCCCTTTTTATAGGAGACCCTGAAACAACTACAAGTCAAGTCCATGACCCATTTTTTTTTTGAGAGCGGACTGATCGATGCGAGAAGTCCACATAAAGATGTCACTTGTTTGGTGGTCATTTGTGAAGCTAATCGATGCAGGAAGCTTCTAAGAAAGTGCTATATGTAGCAAGATTTAGTCATAGCCATCCTTCGAGGGAGTGGTCTATACTTTGCTTTATAGATTTAAGGGCTTTCGAATAGCTGTCCTTCGAGGGATTAGTCTATTAGCTACAACAATGATATTACAGTTGTCCTTTAAGGGAGCAGTCTGCTTTTTGATTTGGTTTTGTGACCTTGGATATTTTGACATCTTGATTTAGTTTTGATAGAATATTGAGTCATGGACAAGACTTATAGAAGGTCAAGGGCTCCCTTTTATTAGGACAAAGCATCCGTACATCATAAAAGGGTTGTAGAGGATTTTGTTAAGGGAAAAAGGAGTGGAATGGATTGAGGATTAAAGGACAAGGATTGCTCAAGGGATGAGCTCAAGTTAAATGTCAAGTGTATGAGTACTCGACTAACAGTAGAATGGTCGCAGATGCAAAGCATTAAGGGTTTAGGTTCTGGTCGGCCTTCAAGAGAAGACAGACGATAAGTCCCTGATCCATACTTGTGCGTGATGATATAAGGTCCGAGCTAATTAGGAGCAAATTTACCTCATTTACTCTGTTCCATATTGGTCACATGTTGGTTCTCTTTGAGGATGAGGTCTCCGATATTGAAATCTCATTTTCTCAGAGTTTTGTTATAGGCGCACTTAATGCGATTTTGATAGACATGGAGATGATTGAGGGCAGCGAGATGACGCTCGTCGAGTAACTCAAGTTGAGCTAATCGATCTTGATGAAATTCATCATTAGAAAGAATGTCATGAAGTGAAATGTGAAGAGACAGGATCTATACTTTGAGAGGTAAGACAACCTCTGATCCATACACTAGAGAAAAAGGGGTAGCACCTGTAGAGGTTTAGATGCTAGTGCGGTAGGCCCACAAAGCGAAGGGTATTTGAACGTGCCAATCCCTTCGAGTGTCATTGACCACCTTCATTAGAATTTTAGTTAGGATTTTGTTAGAAGCCTCAGTGTGCCCATTTGCTTGTGGGTAGTAAGGCGAAGAAAAGCTGAGTTTGATGCCAAATGAGTCACAGAGTTTTTGGACGGTCTTGTTTTTAAATGACTTGCCATTGTCGGTGATGATTTTATGAGGTGCACCAAAATGACAGATGATGTGGGTGTTAATAAAGTCCACAATCTTGTCAGCTTTTGTGGATACAAGAGGAATAGCTTCCACCCATTTAGTGAAATACTCGGTGGCAGTGATGATGGACTGATGACGAAGAGATGAATGAGGGTTAATCTCGCCGATGAGATCTAAGCCCCATTGTGAAAAAGGCCAGAAATCCTAAGTGACTTGTAAGGCGTGACTGGGGAGATGAAGCAAGTTAGCATGCTTCTGACACTTGATGCAACACCGAACATAATCGCTACAGTCTTGATGAAGAGTGGGCCAATAATAACCCAGGCGAAGGATGCGCTTGGCAACCGAGTTACCACTAAAGTGTCCACCATAAATCCCATCATGGGCTTGTTTAACAGCATGAGAAGCTTCAGTGGAGTTTAAACAGTGAAGAAGAAGGCCGTCAAAACCTCTTTTATAGAGAAGGCCCCCTAGCATGGTATAACGAGCGGTGCGCTTGATGAAAGCCCACCACGCATTGCTAGAGAGGTTGGGAGGAATGAGAGAATGAGCCAAGTAGTCCTCAAGTTGTTTATACCATACATCTTATGAACTAGAGTCTATGGTGTGGACGAGATTGATGTCAGTGGAAATGTATGAAGGCAATGGCACAGATGTACCATGACATAAATTCTTGATGAGGATGATGATGAAGAAGGAATATGCGAGGCGAGGGAAGCCATGGTGTCAGCAAACTTATTCATCGATCGAGGAACAGTCTGCAATAAGTGATGGTCGAAAGATGTTAGAAGAGTGTCAACACAGTGCTTGTACCTTTGTAAAATTTCATTTTTATAAAGATATGAACCATTGATTTGATTGACGACAAGTTGTGAGTCACCGAAGATGTTGATGGTCTTGATGTTTAAAGAAAGGGCAGTTTGAAGTCCCAAAATTAAGGCTTCATATTCAGCCATATTATTGGTACATTCAAAGTCAAGTTTGAAAGATAAGGGCATGGGTTCATTTTCATGTGAAATGAGGATGACCCCCACACCCCCATCGAGTTGACATTTAGAGCCATCGAAAAACATTGTCATTTGGTAAAATGTGTCATCAGTCGAGAGAGTGGTGATAGATTCATCAAGAAACTCGCACTAAGAAGGTTGATTATCGGGAAGAGGGGCATCTGCTAGTTGGTTAGTGATTGTTTGCCCTTTTATAGATTTTTACTGGACAAATTCTAAGTCAAATTCAGCAAGAAGCATGAGCCAACGAGCCATACGCTGGTTTTGATATGGTTTAGAATGCATATATTTAAGAGGATCAATGTGGGTGACGACAAAGGTTTTGTGATTGAGAAGATAGTGACGGAGCTTGGTAGTGGCAAAGACTAATGCCAAACAGAGTCTCTCGGTATGAGTAGACCGAGTTTCATAGTTGACAAGTGTTTGGCTTATGTAATAGACTGCTTGCTCACGGTGTTGCTCGTCTCAATGCGCGATTATGGCACCTAACGAATGATTGGTTGCTGATATGTAGAGGTAGAAGGGTTGGTCATCTTTTGGTGGAATAAGGACTGGTGGAGAAACCAAATAGCATTTGAGGGCTTTAAAAGCCTCTTGGCAATCTTTATCCCATTTAAAGGAGATGTCCTTCTTGAGGAGGTGATGAAAGGGTTGGCAACGGTCAGAAAGCTATGAAATGAAGCGGTGGATGGATTGGAGCTTCCCTTGTAGACTGCGAAGTTGCTTGAGATTAGTTGGAGGTGGCATTTCGAGGATAGCATGAATTTTGGCAGGATCTATCTCGATGCCATGAAAAGAGATAATGAATCCCAGGAGCTTTCCTGAGAGGACCCCAAAGACACATTTCTTGGGGTTAAGACGGACCTGGTACTGAAGAAGGTGAGAGAAGATGATTTTGAGGATAGTCAAATGGTCATGACAAAGTTTAGACTTGCCAAGCAGGTCATCTACATAGTCCTCCATGGTTTTATGGAGGAGATCGTGAAAGATGTAAGTCATGGCACGCTGATATGTGGCGCCTGCATTTTTTAGACCAAAAGGCATGACTCGATAGCAGAAAGTTCTCCATGGTGTAATGAAGGTGGTTTTGTGCTGATCTTCTAGTGCAATCAGGATTTAGTTATATCCTGAAAATCTATCCATGAGTGATAACATTTCATGGCCAGCCGTAAGATCAACAAGTTGGTCAATGTTTAGAAGAGGAAAGTCATCCTTGGGACAAGCTAGGTTAAGATCACGATAGTCTGTGAAGATCCAGATCCCCCTAGTCACCTTGGTGATAGGAACAATGTTAGAGACCCACTATGGATAATCGATGGGTTGGATGAAGGAGACAGAAAGAAGGCACTGAAGCTCTTCTTTGACAAGAAGTGCAACACGAGGATGCATTTTGCGAAGCTTTTGCCTAACAGGCTTAGCCTCTGGTTTTGTGACAATGTTATGAGTGGCAATGTTAGGGTCGATGCCAAGCATGTCAGCGTAGGTCCAGGCAAAGGCTTTGTGATTGTCTGAGAAAAATGTGGTATAGTCGATCTGCTCCTGGGTGTCTAAAGACTGACCAATCTTTAAGACATGAGGAACATCAGAAGATGAAATGTTAATGTCAATGGTTGATTCATTTAACATAACCTATTTCAGAGGGGAGGGAGCACTGAATGAAAGAATCGTCAGCACCCATATAGGTAAGAATGGCGTCATCATCTATGCAGTGGACTGTGTTGATGGTTGCCAATTCATCGTCTATCATGCTAGGATAAATGAGAGGAAGAGACTTGGGAACCCCATTGAGCTGATAGGTTAGGGGTTCCAAGCAGATGGTGTTTATGCAAAAAAAAACTAGGAGGGATGGAAACCACCGACTTCGTAGGTGAGGATGGAAGAATAGGTGAGTCTGGAAGAGTTTGGTCGATGGTCAGTTCGGGGCAAAGGTTTGTGGAAGCCTCAGCGGGTTCTTGGAAACCCAGTCCATACTATTTCTTTGCATTATCATCATTGGGTGGTTCGATAGGCCGATGGGAGCCTTGTTCATAAACACAAAGCAAAAACCCTTCCATGCGCCCTATAAAGGTAGGTATGTGCAAAGGTGGGGTTGCCAAGAAAGGAGAAATCAGATGTGAATATTTGAGGTGAGGAGGAAGGATTTGATTAAGTAGGAGCTTGATCCAGCCCCCCATAGACGAGATTGGTTCGAAAGCTAGGAGGACCATAAGGAATGACCATTCTGATCTGACAGTCATAGCTTGGGTTTTGATGAAGCTGTCCATACTCTTGAGGAGTCTGGAACATGTCTAGAGTAAGTAGGCGATATTCCCCCAGTGAAAGTCTTTGGAAGATATCGTCCATGGGGTCCTTGGTTGTTAATTGAGAAGATGATGTGGTGGCAACCACTGTTTGTGTACTAGTTGACGCTTCTGCGGATGGAGATGATGTTTGGGTTGATGCCTTGAGTGGGATAAGAACATCGTCTGGGTGATAGGTTGTGTTACAAGTCTTAAAAGGGGATGGGTCGGTAGGAATGACATGGACTTGTTTGTCATGTTCAAATTTGACACAACGGTGAAGTGTTGAAGGGACACAAGCCATGGCGCGGATCCAAGGTCACCCTAATAGCATGTTATATTGGAATTCTCCCTCAATGATGTAGAAGAGCTCTGGGATTGTGCATGGACCAATGCGGATATGGAGGACAACAGTGCCAATAGTGTTAGCGGTGGTGTCATTAAAGGATCTAAGGATTGCATCAGTTTTTGATACGCAATTCTTGGGAAGAGCCAATAGATCAAAGGCGTGGGTAGAAATGATATTAATGCTGGCACCCCCGTTGATCATAACACGTTTAATACAGGTTCAATCAACATAGGCTGTGATGAAAAGGGCAGCATCCTGATCTTCCAAGGTAGAGGTAGGAATTTTAGAATCACTGAAAGTGATAGAGGTGACGGGGGACACAGAATGGACTAGGGCAGCTAGTGGTTGAGGGTCTTCAGGTTGGACTTCCGCTACCTGTAGGGCTTTGATTAGAGCCTGGCGATGCTGGGGGAAGCTTTGGATAAGGTCATATAGGGTCATCTTCACAGGCATTTGGTGAAGTTGTTTTATCATAGAGTCTTTGATTGCCTCTAAAGAAGTGGGTTGAGACGCACCTAAGATGGAAATCTTGGGTTTTGGTGGTTGAGGTGCCTAGACAAAAGGATAGGTCCAAGGAATAGCAGCTTTTTCTTTTGCCTTATCCTTTTTTGACCTAGTGGTTATATGAATAGCATTGATTTCAAAGATAGTAGGTGAAGAAGGGGTTATGGCCTATTGGTGAGATGTTGATATGGTTGAAGAGGTTGGATGGGAAGGTGTTGAGGGTCGGTCAAGAGTGTCCTCAAGGAGAAGAGTATCTTTCTCCATATAGCGGCGAACGACTACCTTGAGGGCACAACAAGTCTCGGTATCGTGTCCTGGCATATGATGGTATAAACAAATCTTCATATCATCGAACCAAGAAGGTTTTGACCTGAGGGGTTGGAATGGTTTGATAGAAGGAAGGGTAATGCTAGAAGTTTGCAAAACTTGGCATAATATCAAAGCATATGAACCTACTAAGGGGGCCGCGCTTGTTGATGCATGATGCGCTGGTGACTTTTGCTTGGGGGATGTTGAAGAAGGTTTTCATACCACCTTTTGGGTTGGTGGTGCGGTGATAGATGAAGACGACACTTTCTTTGTGAGAGGTGCCAAATTTTTGAGAGGGGGTTGACTTGTGGTTGGCAAAGGAAGTAATAGAGGTAATTTGTTTTGGTTAAGAGTCGGAGTAGGAAGCACACTGATTAGGGTAGAAGGATGAGGACCTAAAATGGAGGGCAAAGTTGACGGTGGAGGAGGGGTTCACTTTTGTGGTTTGGCAGTCTTCTTTGACTTGGTTGGAAGACTACTTTTGGTTGAGGTCTGGTCTAAGTCCACCTTCACTTGCGGGTGAGTGAGGGTAGAGACAGGGCGAATGCCGAGTGACTTGATCAGTTTAGATTGGGTAGATGCAAGTTTAGAAGTGGGAGTTTGGTCTTTATTGGGAGTCTTGGGAGATTCTGCCTTGGGAGGATTGGTAGCATGAGACGAGAGGGCACAGGAATGTTGAAAAACTTTAAGATGCTCCCACAGTCCTTGATGCTCCACTTTCCTTGAAGGAAGAAGTTCTAATTTCTCCACTAGTCGAGAAAATGGTTGAGAGGATGTTGGATGAGGTTTGGATTCTTGAAAATATGTGTTAGGTGTGGCAGTAGTCTCGGACCCAAGGTGTGTAGGAGTTATAACTGGATTGTCGTTGGTCGAAGAAGATGGAGAGTCAGGTTCTTCTCTTGGTGGAGAAGGAACTGGAGAGTGTGGCTCCTCAAGCTGGTAAAGGGCAGGGATTATGGTGCCCTCCACTTGCGATTGAGGAGTGGGTAAGGTTAGGTCCTCCATAGGTAGTAGGAAGGAGGATGGTGAGACTGGTGGTGCTGGTAAGGTTGAGGTGTCCTCCAAGATGAGAGAGGTTGACAGAGAACTAATCGGGGAAAGAGGTTCGTCCACACGTGATGGACTGGTAGATGGGCTAACCTCTTGAGGTTGGTTGGGGATGAAGGGCGAGACCGTATTGACCATTCGAATATCGTGTTCATGAGTGTTGTCAATCAAGGTCTGGACATTATTTTGGGTTGGTGGATGATTAGGGAATGGTTGCTTGAAGATGTCAATGCCCTTATTAGGAGGTGCATTGGCATTATCTAGAACAAGCTCACCCTTTTCAAGCATGTCTTGGATTATGTTTTTAAAGGTTTTACAATTTCCCGTGTCATGACCTTTGACACGGTGGTAATTGCAGAAGTTATTTTCCCTATACCACGCAGGAATGGCGCGTGAGGGATCAAATTGTGGCAGTGGTCGAATCTGGGGGAGGTTAAAAATCCCCTGTTTAACAAGTTTTTCCAGTATAGACGCGTATGATTCTCCAAGAGGAGTTTATTGTCATTGTATGTATCTCTACTAGAATTGACGGGTGGCGCTCTGAGATGTGGATGGCTCAGGTTGATTGGTTGAAGAGGATGAAGGTCTAATGACTATAGCGTTAGCTAAAGCTTTAGACTTAGGATTGAATGATGAAGGTTTAGAAGAAGAAGGGTCATTGGTCTTAGAGTTGGGATTCTTGCTCCGTAACTTGACTTTATTCTCCTCGATAGCATGTAATTCAAGTTTACGGGCCATCGTGAAGTCTTCGTCGAAGGTGTGAAAGGTTTGAACCCATAAGGTGGAAGAAATATGTTTGGCGCAAGCTCGGGAGAATAGTTCAATAAGTTCAGGTTGAGGTAAGGAAAAGGAGAGTTGATTGATGAGGCCTCTCCAGCAAGCAACGAAGTTAGCTATTGATTCATCCTCAAATTGGCGAATAGTGTAGAGGTCCGTGATCGAGACCTTCTTGGTGATGTTAATGGAGAAGTGATCAAGAAAGAGTTGGGCCAGCTATGTAAATGTGAAGAGGGAATGGCTGGCAATAGAGCTATACTAGTCAAGCACAATGCCAAAAAGAGACATAGGAAATATGCCCAAGAGCAATGCATCGTCATGGGAAATAAGGTAACAGGCATGTCTGAATGCCCGTAAGTGCTGCTGTGGGTCTTCCTTGCTTTGAAAGAGAGAAAATTTGGGAAGCTCCCACTAGTTGGGGTATGGTCTAATCAGAATAGAAAGATGAATGGGCTCATTGCAAATTTGATCATATGAGAGAGCATTGCGTGAGCCAGAAATGGAGGTCTCTAGGCTAGACATTTTATCCATCAACATTTTGATGATATCTGCTAATGGATTGGTGGGTGGAGCGCCCCTAGATTATAAGGCGCTTGAAAGATATTGGGAGGGGCGTATGACGTGGTTGGTTGCGTAGACGCAACATATGGGTAGCTAGTTATTGGAGTAAAAGTTGGAGCCAAGGGCACTTGTGTTATGGGGTTGGTAGGCACAAGTTGGATAGGGGCCGTCAAGGATGGTTGAGGGGTAGCCACGCTTGTTGATGGGTAAACGGTTACTCTTGTGTTGATAGGTGCAAGAGTAGGGGGGATAGAGACTAATAGGTTTTGAAAAGGTGTGGGGTTTGGTTGAGTGATTTGAGGTTGAGGGAGTACTGAAACCCCGATGGAGGTAGGTTTAGATGGAGAGGTTACATTTTGAAGGTAAGACACGGTTGGGTTATTGGTGGAGGTGTTGACTTGATTGTCTAGTGGCTGAATTGTAGGTGCTGTTGATGTGATTCTTGTCTCGACTAAGGAAGTCAGCATCCCATAGATTAGGTTGCTTAGGGAGTCTCGCGTTTGGCTATGCATGAGATAGTGCTGTAAGGCTTTGATGTTAAGGTCCAAGAATCATGCGAAATCTTGGTCCCCTTCTGGGACAATAGGAGTCTGAGGCGGGGTTGGGCGAGTAGGAGTTCCTTCAGTCTCTGAGTGGAACTCCATTATAGGACTGGTTATAGATGGTGATGGTGGAAGTGGTTGTTGACTAGCGTGGTCAAGAAGGGCCTTGGTTTGACTGCGTGTCGAAACCATTTAAGGCAAGAAAGGGTCAGGTTTCAGAAAACTATGTTTTGTCAGTCTCAAAAAACTAGAATGGATGTTTAGACAGCCAAAAAGTTGGATTTTAAGCTTGCTATTTTTGGAAAAAAGAAATGGACAGTGACCAACGTCAGTATAAAAAATTGATGTCGGTGAAGAAGACTGCTGATGTCGGTCAGATGACCGATGCCGGTGAAGAAAAGTTGCTGATGTCGGTTACAGGACCGATGTCGGTTACTGTGTTTTCCAGAAACTCAAAAATTTTTTTTTGGAAATGCAGAAGACGTCCTTACCAGCTCAAAAAAATAGATAAAAATAGAAAATAAGATGAGAATAGGCAGATCCTAGCGTTAAATCCCTAGAAACAATTTTATTAAGATCATGTGCCTTATGCCTTAATGTGATGTTTGAAGAGGTTGGCTGTTAGAAGGGTCCTAGAATAGGTAATCTAAAGATGGTTTCAGGTATGTTTAGGTGCTCAAAAGTCTGTGTTAGGTTCCGTACATGGCCTGGTGCTAAGGAGCAAGCTCCCCTCACTTCACGATTCCAGTGGTTAGCTGGTTTCACTTAGCCAAAATATACTTTCCCTATAGTTTAGACTCTGCCAGAGAATAGAGTGGGCTTTCCCCTTGGTGGTGAAATCCAAGTAAGATCACCGGGATGGGTAAGGTATCCGCTGGGTGATGAAATCCCAGTCGGGCCTTGTCTCAAGTGGGTTTGATGTTTAATTTAGTGCACGTGGTCTAGTTGTGTAACATCAAGTGATCTATAATTTATTCAATATGCGGTTTACTAATTACTAAGTATGGACTAAGAAATGCAAGAAAGCAAGAAATGGAATGCAGTATATTTTAAAGCCCCAAATCGAAATGTTAAGTTGGAATGAAAACAAGTTTGAGAAAGGGTTGAATAAAATGATTTTTTTTGACTAGTCTAGAAATGCAAGAAAAGAAAGAAAAAGTTCTTTTTATTCCTGCTTATGATGTCTTTTAGAAAAGAAGAAAGAGGTGAAGAGGGAGAAACCTAATGCACCTAAATGAACAAAGAAGGAAAGGAACCCAAGGAAGGCCCTAAAGGGGTCCCACCAGGCGTGTCAGAATGTTTCTATGCAATTTTTGCTTTCACATTCAAAGGAGAGAAAATGAGAAACTAAAAGGAATGGTCAAGGCTTGTATGTACCTGGATATAGTCTGCGCACCGTAATCCAGATGTTGTGAGAACTCCTCTTTTGCTGTGAAGGAATGACACCTGAAAGAGATAGACACTAAAAAAATGAAGAATGTTAGTTGATAAGAGGGTGGATTGCCAAGCAAAAGCTTGGTCCTAAAAGCGCTAAGGCTTCTTGGAGGATGACAATCCACTGTTTAAGATAGAATATGATAGAGGCAGAAAAGAGAAATAATGAAAGATGTGAAAAGAAAAGACTAAAAACAAATGCGTACCTAATAAGCTGCAATCTGCTAAACACAGTCACCGATGTCGGTGATATTGTCGGCGTTGGTCAGGGTTGTCGCCGATGATGGTTAGACTGTCGACGTTGGTAGGGGAAGTGGACGAGGTTGGTCAAGGCAATTGGCCAAGGATGGGTTACAGGACTAGTTTCTAGTCTGTAGAATGGATTTGGTCTCATCTGAGGGTCTGAGGGTCTATGAGGGATTTAGAGGGACTATTTAGGGTCTAAGGGACTGAGAATCTTGTCAAGAAAAGGAGTGAGAAATAGGAAAAAGACCTTTCGGCCTTTTCGTAAAGCAATTTAGTTAGGTTGATTAGATGGGTCTTAAAAAGGTCTGTAGGTCTCTGATAACTTATGCAGGGTTGATTAGACAGAGGATATTACCTAAAAAGAGACTAAGGGAGTGTCAGAGGCAAAGAAAAAGGAATAAGGGGTGAGAGAAGGATTTTCAGCCTCTCCGAGAAGAACAGGGAAGGTTGGGTCAAGGATGCTTGGAATAGATAGAAGACAGAATACTAATATATTTGAAATGATATCAGAATAAAAAAGTACCAATACTTAGCTGTGATATGAATTGGCAAAGGTGCAGAAGCTGTGTTTCAGTTGTCGCTGGTGATGGAGATATCGTGCAGTCCCTGTGCAGAATGTCTGATGCAAGACCTTAGTGCCTAGAAAGTGCTGCCAAGAATGTTGATCCCTACAAGAACACCAAGAAGCCCAGAACACTGAAAAGCAAAAGCATGAGAACTTTGTTTCGCTGGAAGAGGATTCGAGAGTTGTGATTAGCTTCAGAGATTAGCCAATTTTTGATTGGGATCCTCAGATTTTTGATTTCAATCGTCAAAGGGTCAGAAAAGTTGGTTAAGTATAACTGACGTCGGTGATTCCGCCAGCGTCGACTAACATTTGACCGACGTTGGCAGGTTTAGAATAGGCAAAAAGAGCCACCAAGCCCATTTTTCATCTGCCAAGTGCACTATCTGTTGGAGAATGTCAATGGTTGGGCTAAATATGCACGAGAGTTGGTTAGGCGGTTAGAGAGAAGTAGGAATAGGTCTTGGGTGAGTCATAGGATGGGAATTAGTCCAAGGCGAGGTGTCCTAGGCGAGGTGTCATGGGTGATGTGTCCAAAGAGGGGGGGTTAATTCAAAATAAGTTTATTATTTTAAATTAGTAATTACATGTTTTAGGAATGGGTTAGGAATGGACCAAGGGGGAAGGTGACCATGGGCTAGACACTATTTAGGTGTCTACAGTCAGTTCAAATAAAGAAGGCTAGAAGGAACAAAGCTACAAAAGATAATTAGGTCAAAGATACACAAATCAAAATAGGTTCTATTCTCATGGTTATTGTTTTTATTATAATGGTTATGGTCATAAAAAAATAGAATGTCAAAAAAAGCTAACAATTTTAGAAATAAGGAGAAGAAAACTCATGCAAAGTCAAGTAGAAGCCAAAACTCATTTGCTCCTCTATTAGGCTTTGATGAAGAAGCCATAGTATGTTACAAGTGTAATAATTTCAAACACATAGCCTGGTATTATAAAATCATGTTTGAGTCAATTAAGAAGGACCAAATTTTCAAGGCTCCATTCATCAAGAAGAAAGTTTAGACAGGTTCATGGTAGAAGAAACAACCTAAAAAGTTTATGTTAGTCTAAACAATTTTACATGCAAGAAATGAAGAAAATCCATGGTTAATTGATAGCAGATGTTTAAGGCACATGCCAGGAGATAAGAGCAAGCTCATAATTCTAAAGAAGATCAATTGTGGCACAGTGAAATTCAGAGATAATACCACTAACAAGATAGCTAGAAAAGGTACATTAAATTTGGATAATGGTAAAACCAAGACTAAGAATGTATTGTATGTAGAAGGTCTTAAGAATAACCTATTGAGTGTAAGTTAGATATGTGATAAGGGATACACATTGAAGTTTTATGCAGAATGTTTTGAGACTAGAAGAAAAAAATTAGATGTATTGATTGCAGATGCTCAGAGGATAGGCAACAATTTATAAATGTTAGCATATATCTTTAAAAATGTACAACCAAAGGAAATGTTCAAAGATATATGACAGAAGTTGGGAGTAATTTATTTTACATCCTACCATTAAAGATCAATATTAGTTGAGGGGGAGCTAGGTGTTAGCTCCAGGACAGACCCTTTGCTATTGATATCAAAGGAGGAAAAATATAGAAATAGGTACAAGAACAAGTTCATAAAATAGGATGCTACAGTAAGGGAGAGTTACTGTATGTTTTTAATTGGTAGTATGTGCAGGTCTCAATTTTTGAGGAGAAGTATAGGAATAGATTTTAGGATGTGGGAGTTTTAGTTTGAGGTTGCCATTAATGAGAAAGGGTGAGATTGTTAGAAATATTATCATTGATGTCAAAGGTCTAACATTATTGGTGTCAAAGGCCCCATAGAATTTAATGTTTAATGGTGTTTTTGATGTTCATATCTTGGCTAAAGTGTGTTAATATTATTTATATATTAATGGATATATTCTTGGTTGCATACAAATAAAAGAGGGCCCATGAGGAAGACAAAGAGTCACCAATAAAGACAAAATATTGAAATGAAGCATTTTCCCATGAAGGGTCACCTTGAGGAATTTGAAGAGTCACTAGATAAATATAAT
Organism: Torreya grandis; assembly: GCA_037957365.1. Classification (NCBI taxonomy): domain Eukaryota; kingdom Viridiplantae; phylum Streptophyta; class Pinopsida; order Cupressales; family Taxaceae; genus Torreya; species Torreya grandis. The sequence continues at coordinate 120,350 of JARHVA010000205.1, read as the reverse complement.
AGAGGGAAAGGATGCATTTTACCATGAAGGGTCACCATGTGACTTTTCATATGGAAGAATTTAAAAGGTCATGCAAGTTTGGCACCATTTTCCATGAAGATTGAAGGGTCACAAAGGGTGAATGCTAAAGGTCATTTGGAAAGCTATAAAATGAGGCTTGGGTAGCCATTTGTAATAAGTATGGAAGAAAATTATTTTATCTAGTTGAGAAGAGCAGAGGAGAGAAGAGAAAAGAGAAGAGATGCAATAGTATTCTATCATTTATTGAGAAAGAAACATTGTGAGATAGTTATGTTTTATACAAAAGAGGGGTTGGTGCTCCTATGGGTTGGTGCTCATGAATCATTGTTGTGTTGGTGTTCAACAAAGGGGTTGGTGATCCTGTGGGTTAGTGCTCATGAATCATTGCTGTGTTAGTGCTTAGAAAAGGGGTTGGGGCTCCTGAAAGTTGGTTCTCATTCATATAATTGAGATTCTTATCTGTGATTTTTTCCCACATTGGGTTTCCATATAAATATCTGGGCTCTCTCTCTCTCTCTTGTGTAGTGCATGTTATTGCTTCAGTTTTATTGCATATCTTGAATGTATGATTAAGTGGTTATAGAATTTTTTTTGATTAAGTAAAAGATTTAAAAGATATATGATATATTTATTCACCCCCCTCTTAGTATATCCCATGGTTAAAAATTGGTATCAGAGCAGGTTCTTTTGAAAAGAGTTTAATAGCTTGAAGGTAGATCAAGGAAATCATGATGGCTAGATCACATGAAGGTTTTTATACAAATAAGGCACCTTTGTTTGATTGGAAAAATTATGCCTTTTGGAGCATAAGGATGAGGACTTACCTGATGGCCCTTAGATTTGACATTTGGCAAGCAGTGATGGAGGAATATGAAGAGCCATAGACACTTGTAACTACTCTGGCAGAAAAGAAGGCAAGTCAAAATAATGCCAAAGCTTTTAATTCTATTTTATGTGGTTTATGTGAATCATAATTTTTTAAAGCTATGCAAGGAAAATTTTCTCATGAGACTTGGGTAAAGCTTGAGAATATTTACAAAAGTGATGGTAATGTTCAACAAGCTAAGCTCCAGACTTTTAGAAGACAGTTTAAGAGTTTGAAGATGCAAGAGGAAGAAAATATAACAAGTTATCTTTTGTGAGTTGATCAAATTCAAGGTCTTTTAGAAAAATTAGAATATTCAGTGGTGGTACAAAAGGTTTTGAGATCTTTACTATTGATATATAATGTAAAGGTTTCTATAATTGAGGAGATGAAAGATCTAGCCAAGCTAAATATGGATGAACTACATGATATTCTTACAACATATGAGATGTGAATTGAATAAGGGAAACCCTAAATGAGGGAAGCTCCTTTCAAGACATCAAATAAATACAAGGCTAAGATTCAAGAATCAAGTGATAGATCTAGTGATGAGGAAGATGACAATGAAGCTCTATTCATCTGTAAACCTAAAAATGGCACATGTAAATATCAATGAAAATTACCATTTAAATGTTTTAAATGTGGTAAGATTAGACATTTTGTAGATAAGTAACCCGATACGAATAATGGTGATAATGAAGAAGGAAAGTCTACATACAAAAAAAAATTCAAAGACAAATACAAGAAGAGATTCAGGAAGAAGAGTTTATACTCTAAAGATCTTATCTCAGTCGAAGATAATGGAGTCAGTGATTCAGATGAAGAAGAGATTCTATTCATGACCATACATAAAGATGCCTCTGCAAGTAAATGTAGAGACGGTTAAGAATAAAAACATGATGAAAGTGAGGATGAAGCCAAGGTGAATTTGGAAGGAGAACTCATTTGTGCATTAGGAGAATTAAAATCTCTTGAGAAGAATAATCACAGATTGAAGTGCCATATCAATAAAAATGAAAAGGAGTCAAAATAAATAATTGAAGACCTAAAATCACACATTGAATGAGTCAAAAATATTGAAGAAGATCTAACAACTCAGTTATAAAAAATGAGTGAAGAATGTGAAAGGTATGTTGTTGAAATTGCCTCTTTAAAATCAGATCTTGAGAAAACAAATAAAGCAGTCAATGATAGAGAAACCAATGATTCTAAATTTGAGAATAGAAATAATATGTTAAATAAGATATTAGAAAGTCAAAGATCAATGTCAGATAAGATAGGTATCAGATTTGAAAAAGATAAAGGGGAGGCCACTACTTTCATAAACAAGGTTAACACAGAAAAATTAAAGAGCTATGTTGAAGCTCTTATAAAAGAGAAAATGAAAAAGGAAGAAGTTAAGACTACAAAGGTTAGTTCAAACAAAGAAGGCTAGAAGGAACAAATCTACAAAAGACAATCAGGTCAAAGATACACAAATTAGAATAGGTTCTATTTTCATGGTTATTATTTTTATTGTAATGGTTATGGTCATAAGAAAATAGAATGTTAGAAAAGAGCTAACAATTTTAGAAATAAGGAGAAGAAAACTCATGCAAAGTCAAGTAGAAGCCAAAACTCTTTTTCTCCTCTATCAGGCTTTGATGAAGAAGTCATAGTATGTCACAAGTGAAATAATTTAAAACACATAGCCTAGAATTGTAGAAGCATGTTTGAGTCAGTCAAGAAGGACTACAATTTCAAGGCTCCATTCATCAAGAAGAAAGTTCAGATTGGTTTATTGCAAAAATAATGACTTAAAAAGTTTATGTTAGTCTAGAAAATGTTGCATGCAAGAAATGAATAAAAAACATGGTTCATTGACAATAGATGTTCAAGGCACATGATAGGAGACACGAGAAAGTTTATAAATATAAAGAAGATTAATGGTGGCAAAGTGAAATTTAGAGACAATATCACTGTCAAGATATCCAAAAAATATACATTAAGTTTGGATAATAGTAGAATCAAGATTTAGAATGTATTGTATGCAGATCTTAAGCATAATCTATTAAGTGTAAGTTAGATATGTGATCAAGGATATACGTTAAATTCTTATGCAAAAGGTGGTGATATTAGAATAAAAAATTAGGTGTGTTGATTATAGATGCTCAAAGGATAGGTAAAAATTTATATATGTTAGCAGATATCTTCAAAAAGGCACAACCAAAGGACACATTCAAGGATCTATGAGAGAAGTTGGAAGTAATTTATTTTACTTCCTGACATTAAGGATCAACATTAGTTGAGGGGGAGATAGGTGTTATCTCTAGGACAAACCCTATGCCATTGATGTCAAAGGGGGAAAAATATAGAAATAAGTAAAATAATAGGTTCAAAAAATAGGATGTATGTTTTCAATTGGTAGTATGTGTAGGTCTCAATTTTTGAGAAGTATATGAAAAAGTTTTAGGATGTGGTAGTTTCAATTTGAGGTTTCCATCAATGAGAAAGGGGGAGATTGTTGGAAATATTGTCATTAATGTCAAAGGTCTAACATTATTGGTGATAAAGGCCCCATAAAAAATAATGTCTAAAGGTGTTTTTAATGTTCATATCTTGGCTAAAGTATGTTAATATTATTTATATATTAATGGATATATTATTGGTTGCATAAAGACAAAAGAGGGCCCATGAGGAAGTCAAAGAGTCACCAATAAAGACAAAAGAGGAAAAGGAAGCATTTTCCCATGAAGGGTCACCTAGAGGAATTCAAAGAGTCACCAGATAAAGATAAAAGAGGGAAATGATGCATTTTCCCATGAAGGGTCACCATGTGACTTTTCATATGGAATATTTTGAAGGGTGTTGTAAGTTTGGCACCATTTTCCATGAGGATTGAAGGGTCACAAAGGGTGAATGCCAAAGGTCATTTGGAAAGCTATAAAAGGAAGCTTGGGTAGCCATTTGTAATAAGTATGGAAGTGAAATATTTTATCTGGTTGAGAAGAGCAGAGGAGAGAAGAGAAAAGAGAAGAGATGCAATAGTATTCTATCATTTACTGAGAAAGAAACATTGTGAGATAGTTATGTTTGATACATAAGAGGGGTTGGTGCTCATGAATCATTGCTATGTTGGTAATCAACAAAGGGGTTGGTGCTCCTGTAAGTTGGTGCTTGTGAACTTTGTAATTTGAGTTGGTGCTCATTTATATACTTGAGATTATTCATGGTTTTTCCCACATTGGGTTTCCATGTAAAAATCTAGTCTCTCTCTCTCTCTCTCTCTCTCTCTCTCTCTCTCTCTCTCTCTCTCTCTCTCTCTCTCTCTCTCTCTCTCTCTCTCTCTCTCTCTCTCTCTCTCTCTCTCGTGTGGTGCATGTTATTGCTTCAGTTTTATTGCATATATTGAATGTATGATTAAGTGGTTAAAGAAAATGAATGTGATTAAGTAAAAAATTTAAAAGATATATGATATACTGCTTTACCCCCCCTCTTAGTATATCCCATGCTTAATAGAAGGCTGGTATAAAACTATTGTAGACACATAAATTTGGTCATAAGTACTTCATAATGCCAAATATTGACATATTCCTAACTATATGAATTATGCACAAATACTTGAATCTTATTTGACATATCTCTAAGACATTTTTTTATATGTGATATCAACCTTTTGTTTGTCTTTACTCAATTACATAGAATTCTCAAATGTCAAATGATCAAGCAATCTAAAGTCACCTTTGGAATATTCCCTACAAAAGAGAATTATCCATGATTTTCTTTAAAAAGTCTTCCCTAAGTAGAGAGTGGTGCACTTTGCATTTATCCACCTAGGTCGGCCACATCCTACAATAAATAAGGGTTAGTTTCAAAATTTGAAATCAATATTTTGGGTTTTATCAATTGTTTCATAAGGTTAGATAAAGGAAATTTACAAAATATTTACCTAAAAATATATGTCACGTGTCATTCATTAGAGGAACTTAATATTCACTTGGTACAAGCATGTATATTTATGCATATTGAGATAATATGACCTATTCTACCATAACTATATATTATTCTTAAGGATAAACCATAAGTTAAGTCAAGAGCCCTCTAAATCAAGTCAAGAGCTATCATTGTCAGGTATCAGAGCCATCTTCTACCTGCATACACATAGTCAAAAGAGCACAATTACACATTCATTCTAGGTGGAAGAATGTAGATACCTATATTTGGTAATAGTTTTATATAGTTTTGCACATATAAACCTTTTGATAGAGGGTTGGCCATATAGTGGTGTGACTTTATTTATTACCTTTTCGTCTTCATTCTTTTATTTATTTTATCTGATCTTTATTATAACTTCTTATTACCTAATATGTTTATATTCAAATTAATTCAGGGTTCCCTACTATATTTTCTAATCATGTATGTGTTTTTAACCCATGGACACTATCGATGGTTCAAGACACTAGTGTCAATAGTAGTGTCCAAAGTCAGTGGTAGTGTCTAGCCTTGTATGTTTATTTTATTATCATTTTTATGTACCACTAGGTTCTAACTCAAAATTAAGAGGTTTCTTATTTATAAAAAATTATGGTATAACTCATAAAACCTAGGACAGCTTCTCAATTAACACAGACTTTGTATTATTCAAAATATATTTAATTGTATCATATACCAAATTGCTATAAATGTAAATTTAAATTAATAAAAATATTAATTTGCACTTGCATTGATTGTACCAAAGGTTTTAATATGAAAAAGATCATATATTTATATAATCACCATTACACCCCCATACTGAGGAGGGATAACTACATGAAAGTCTAAGGCCCTCTTCAAACTATATGTCTATGTAGGCAACACATAACAACATTCAATTTGATAAGGTTAGATCGACTCACGTGCTAACCCATTTTTACCAAGTCATAGGAGGTCAAATGCAAAAGAAACAATTGTTTTGCTTATGAACTTTATATAATGCATAATTCTATCTATTCATAAGGATAAATCAAGGTTGCATGAAACATTACATCTTCATGAAAATTTTAGATTACTTCCAGCACATATTTAGGGTTAGACACTTGTGTCATAGTTGGACACTAGCATCGATGGTGGTGTTCAGGTAATAAGGATAGATAGAATATTGAATAAATAAAACACTTAGATTCACCACAAGCTTAAGGTTGATCAAGATCACTGCCACTTCAAAATAGAGTACAAAATAAGATATGTTATCATTATCCCTTAATTATTTAGTGTCTATTATATTTAGTGCACATGCTTGAATGGGTTAATTTCAAATAAAGTTTTATATATTTCTCATAACTTGAACATCATTGTTCTATATTTAAATATTTTATTTATTTATGTTTGTGTATTGAATCCATTTAGCATAAAACATTTTGGTGAACCCATCCTATGTATTTTGAACCAAACCCTAGATTGTGTTTAGGGATTCCATTTAAAAAAAAAAACATAATTTCCTTTTAGATTTATTTAATTATTTTATAGATCTAATTTTTTGTAAGGGAATAATTTAATTAATTCTTCTTCATATTATTTTCTTAAACATTTTTGTTGTTTCCTGTGGTTTTGTCCAAACTTAAAACCTTTATTATTGTTTCTCTTGTTGGAAACCTTACAAAGCCCCATCCTTTAGATCTTGTGTTTACTTTTTGTAATGGTAAATACATTACTTATGATGATATTATGGATAAATAAAGTTTAAATTTATAATCTTATTTTATATCATCTCCTTGTAATTATGAAAATATAAATAATGAAAGTGTAAGTCTTAATGACTATGCCAAATCTTAGAGTATGACTTCACATTCCACTTATGATTATGATTGTGATTCTAATTATTTTTATAAGGAACCAAATTATCCAAATAATACTAAATCACATGATTTATAATATAATTATGAGTTTTTTGAATGAAAATCAATTATACCAATTTTTTTCATAACATTCAATATGATACAATTAACATGTAGGAAATTAGTGTTATTTCTTGGATCTTACACTCACTCATTCAATAAACTAATCCAATGGAAACACTAGGATGAAACCCAAGTTGTGGTACCTTAGATATTTGGAGATGAACCTCTAGAGAAGGTAGGATTCCTTCCTAAACTAGATGCACCTGATTTAAGATTAGTTGTAGGCCTAAAACTATGCTAAAATACTTATCTACATCTAAGACTATGCTTTTATCATGAAAATGTAAGAAGGATTGAAATAAAAATAAAAGATGTGATGCATCAATAATATAGAGACCTTTTCCTTTGCTTAGATCAACACAATCAAAATTGACAATAACTCACACAACTATAAAACTTACAACTCTCTCAACACTTGCATAAGTAATTTTCATGGCGATAGTGGCTTGCACAATGTATAAATTATAAATGAAGGTGTAAAAGTGATAGAAAAATATTAATAGGGACTAAAAAATTCAAATCAATAGTCAAAATTTCACAACACTATAGAATGTTGACAATATAGAAGAGGCAAATATCAAAATTTTATTAGATTCTAGGCTTCAAAACAACATTACAAGTCTCCAAAAGAGAAAAGTCTTGTCATACCCAAGAGGAGGTATCAATAAAAATTCATTTTAATCCCTATATATAATAAAATGAGATGAGAGAGGAGAAGATAACACTAGAATAATGCATAAGTGATGTTGTTACATCATTATTATAACCCATGCAAGAGAAGAAAACATATAAAATGGAAGAATTATGTTCTCTTTAATGCCTTAGGTATGCATCATGAAGCTCTCTCAATAAATTTGGCATAGAGGTTCAAGAAGAGACATTAATATTTACTATTTTTTTCCTTTTGTGGCCTTTTGGTTGGTGGATGTGCTCTTTCAATTCTACCATACTCTTTGAAAACTCTTGCTACCTTACTTCACCCATCTCCACCTACCATGTATGCATGTTAGATCTTATTGAATAGTTGAATTGTAAGTGAAATTCACATTTAGATCCTTTATTTTTCTTACCTTGAACACCACTCTATGGAGGGAGTTACATTTTTATAGGATTAATTTTACAATGCCTCCATCCTCTATCATGTCATTAATTACCATTAACCTCATTCATGGTAGCACTAGACATGTTGTGGGAGCATGAGTTGATTGGAATTTGTCTTAATATTCATTTTAAGCTCCTTAGGAGAGGTGTAAAAACTAGTGTAGCATCTTAGTTACCCATGAGATCTTGAGAATCCAAAACACTTATGTTTTCATGTTTTAAGGTTGATGGAATTGAGGCCTTCACCTTTTGATCATTTCCATTCCTGCAAACATTCAATGGATGGGATACTTGATAGTACTTAAATAAATTTTAATGATTGAAACCATACTTGTATCTTATGTCAAGGTCTCTTTAATAAGTTGATGGACTGATATTTCAGTGTTTGAAACCTTATCTTGCCTCATCATCTACATTGTAAACCTCTTGAACATGCCTATAGGCCTATTGCTATCTTAAAAGAGCATGTAAACTCATGTTTCTTCATCATATAAGAATATAACATGATTAAAACTTTTTACTATACTTTTTATTTGTCATATAATCCCATAACTCATTCAATAATCTTTTTGAACATGCCTATGGGCCTACTAGTAGCCTAGACTTGTTACAATGAGTTTAAAGACCTATAGGAGGGTCTTTAGATATTTGATCATGATTTAGAATACATGGGAAAATTAAATAAAACCTTAAAATAATTTTAAATACCTTCCATTGTCCTTGAGATCTCTTAAATTTTTTTGGTTATGCTCCTCACTTGCAATACCTTTAGGAGACACTACAACTTAGTCTTAGACCTATATGAAGGTAAGATCATGTTTTAATGCTTTTAAAAATCTAAAATAATGACACTTAAAACTATAAAGAATACTTGGAATCATGTTTAACCTCTGTATAATCTAACCTTACCATTTGAAGATATCATATAGGCCTAATTATTTTGAAGGAGCTTGCAAGAATGTTTTGGAAACCTTGATAAAGCTTTGTACACATGCCTGAAACTTTACTTGTTAGATAATTTTTTATTCCTAGTGGTCAAGCCTATGGATGAGTTTTTGTATTGAAATATAATTCTTTTATATCCATGTATACTCCTATATAAACTTTATTGAATTTCGTAAGACCATGGAGCTCTCAAAGGAAGACCAACCTGTAACTTGCTTGAGAGAGATAATCATGTCTACAAGCCTTCTTGACAACAAATTTAAATTAAAAAAGGATTTTTTTTATTCCATATAAGTATTTATCATACATATAAAATTTTTCATCAACTTATCACAATGATTATTACCTCCAACCAACCTTGATTATGCAAGAAAACACAAAACATGGTTTTTCTAGGCTTAAAACTAGGTCTGTAGACTGAATCTTAAGCATTCTTTTTTTTTCCAAAATCTAGATCACTTTGTAACCACTTGTAAATTTTTTATAACACTTTAATACATATTCCTACTAATTTTCATCATTTTAAGGTTTATTTTGTGTTTTATAATGATTTTTGACCTCTAAACCCTAGTAGGCTGACAAGTAGGTTGAACACTCAAAAAATCATAACATGAGTTTTAAGCATTATTTTGAGATATTTCACTTGTAAAAGTTTTGACCCATCATCATCATCACTTCAAATTCATTTAATCACCTTGGTAATATTGGATTTGTTTCCAGAATTTGGATAATGTGAGTGCAATGGAGATGTGATCACTCAAGATGAAACAAGTGCACACCACATAGATGCTAAAATAATTTGAAAATTACACAAGAAGATAAATTGCACAAGACAAAATGGAGAAAACCAAAATCTGATTAACATGAGATGGCCAAAGTGAGGACTACAAATAGGAGAGTACGTAAGTAACTCCTCCACAAAAGGTGGACAAGGCACCCCAAGAATAGACTGTAACTCCTCCATGAAAGGTGGTGACAAGGTGCTAAGAATAGAGAAGTAACTCCCATCAAGGGAGTTACTTATGACATTCTTATGACACCTATGACACATCTATGACACACACCTAGAGATAAGCTAACCTATCCCAAAAATGTAGGAAAACTCTATGTATGCACAAGAAATACAATTTCCCTAATTAAAAAATAGGGAAAAATAAAAACCTACACTAATACCCCCCCATAAGCGCAACTTAGGTGGGTAGTGTGGAAATATAAAATAGGTCCTAGAAACTAGGCCTGATGAGGTACCCATGTACAAATGTAATCTCTCATAAGATATAGAAAAGGAGAAAACCTATAGGAAAAAACTCTCCCCCCAAAAGAGAGACATAAAAGAAAGAAGAGGCTAGTGGGTCCCTCCTGAAGATAATGCTGCTGCAGATGTGGACCGCACCCTAAGAAAAGATCATAGATGAATGAACTTGCTCTCACTGAAAGGTTTGGTGAAGATGTCTGCAACCTACTCTGAAGACTGGAAAAATATCAAGTCAATGACCTGACTATGAATAAGCTCCCGAATGAAGTGCATGTGAATCTCTATGTGCTTGGTCCACTGGTGCTAAACTGGATTCCTAAAAATTTGAATGGTACTCTAGTTGTCATAATAAATGATGGTGGGCTGCCTGATAGGAATGCCAAACTCAAAAAGAATCCCTTGAAGCCAAATAGCCTTAGTAGCTACATTAACAACTCCCTTGTACTCTACCTTTGTGGATGATATATCAATAACATTCTACTTCTTGCTAGACCGACTGATAAGACCTAAACCTAGAGAGAAACTGTAACTAGAAGTGGACTTGTGAGTATGTGAATCACTAGCCTAGTCTAAATCTATATATCCAACCAAGTTAACCTATATGCCAAATCTGTAATGAATCTCGTATCTATGTGAACCCTGTATGTAATGTAAGATCCTCTTAGCTACTTTCCAATGTAGCTCATGAGGTTCCTGCATGAATATAGAGACAAGTCCCACTGTATATGATATGTCAGGCCTGGTGTGAGTCAAGTAGATGAGACTACCAACAAGTTGTTGATACCGAGTGGCATCAACCAATGGTGAAGAATAATCAGCCTCAAGCTTAACTCTTGATAGAAAGGGAGTCAGAGATGGCTTGCAATCAGCCATGTGAAATCGAGCCAATAAGTCAAGAGCATACTTAGGATGTGCAAGAGAAATCCCTAAATCTAACTATGAGATCTCGATGCCAAGGAAGTAGTGCAATAAACCCAAATATATCATGTCAAATCTATCCTGAAGAGATGCCTTCACCACTGTAATAGCCGATGAAGAACTCTCAATGATCAAAAGGTCATCAACATATAGAACCAAAATCAAGAGCAAATCATCTTGCCGTAAGAAGTAGACATTGGGATCAGAATGGCACCTAGTGAAACCTGCTATGAGAAGAAAGGAATCCATCTTGGCATATCAAGCCTGAGGGGCCTATTTGAGGCCATAGATAAATTTCCTAAGACTGAATACTAAGGAATAATCCTGAACAAATCCTAGCAGCTACTCCTTGTAGATCTCCTCCTCTAGGTCTTCATGAAGAAAGGCACTCTTCACATCCATCTGATGCACATCCCAACCATGTGCTACAGCAATAGCCAAGGTGAGTCGAATAGAAGTAATCTTTGCAATAGGTGAAAAGGTCTTTGAGTAGTCAATGCCTACCACCTGTGAGAAACACTTGGTGACCAATCGTGCCTTGTACTTATCAACTGACCCATCTACTGCAAACTTGGTCTGATATATCCACCTACATCGAACCATCTTTCTTCCCTTAGGAATTGAAGTCAAGTCCCAAGTGTGATTTTTGATTAAGGAAGAATATTCTTCCTCCATAGCACTATCCCACTCAGGTACCCTTGATGCCTCTCAAAAAGTCTATGGATTTGAAACTGAAGCAAAGAAGGCATGTGGATCTCTCTGAAAATCCCCCTAGTATGTTTTTCATCTACGAGATCTCCTGCCCAAGTGTCATCACTCTTAAGTGTCTGTCTGGCCCAAAGTGGTCCAGAAGTGGGTGAGTCAAGTGCTAACTCCTCATCCTCTGATTGACTAGAGGTGGATGAATCTACATCACTATCCTCACTGTTTGAACTCGAATAAGAAGATGTCTCTGGCTCAAGAACCTATTATGGCTGATCTGAATTTGATGAGGAATCATCATGAATAAGTAGATCCGATGAGGGAGAAGAAGTGTCAAGTGTTGAGTCTTTAGGACTCTCCTAAAAATGGACACTTCTCTCGATGAACAACTCATGAGTGACTGGATCTAGAAGGCGATACCCATTAATACCATCTGGATATCCTACAAAGATGCAAGGCTTGGATTGATGTTCCATAGCTTTGCATTTCTTCTTCAGAATGTGGGCCATGGTTGGGGATCTAAAAACCCTGAGGTTCTCAATATTAGGTTTCCTTTTATGTCAAGCTTCAAAGGGTGTTATCCCTTTCAAAGCTTTATGAGGAACCCTATTTTGAATGTATCAAGCATGATTGATGGATTCAACCTAGTACTGTGGTGCTAAGTATTTGGAGTGAATCATATAGTTACCCATCTCTTTCAAGAACCTATTTTTGCATTCTGCAACCCCATTCTATGAAGGACTATAAGTGATTGTGTGCTACAAATCAATCCCCTCTGTGGTGCAAAACTAGTCAAACCTATTGCTGACATACTCCCCTTCATTATCAGTTTGAAGAACCTTGATAGATTTCTCACTCTATTTCTCAACAAGAGCCTTAAAGTCTAGAAAATTTTCAAACACTTGAGCCTTTGTTTTGAAAAAATATATCCAAGTGTACCTAGAGAAATCATCAATGAAAGTGAGGATGTACTTGACCCTTATGAAAGATGGTTTGGGAAAGGGTCTCGATACATCACTTTGGATTAACTCCAAAGGTTGTGAAGCCCTCTAAGCTTTGCCTTTGTCAAATTTTGCTTCGAGATGCTTCCCAAGGGAGCACCCCTCACAAAGTCCTTTTGAGAATTGGACACGAGGCAAGCCAATGACCATGTCATGTTTGCAAAGTTGCTCAAGGTAGTGGTAGTTAAGGTGGCCAAACCACTCATGCCATAATTTTCTATCTCTATTTGAATGAGTCAACAATGCTATTGGAGAAGAATTTGATGAAAAAAGTGAGAAGGTGTATAACCTTTCTTGGTGATCTGCCCTACTCACTGCCACTGTAGTATCACTATGCAACTCCCTGATAGCCACTAAATTTGGTGAAAACTCAACTCTCATGCCCTGACCAATGTGAGTGATTTGGTACACTGATAGGAGATTGGTTGAAAGAGAAGGAACAATTAGAACATTATTGAATGTTCCTCCTTCCATTTCAACTGACCCTCTCCCTGCAATAGAAAGTGATGTGTCATCACCCAAACTAATTGAAGTCATGCTACAAGGCTCTAAAGATGAAAACTCAACTAGTGAAGAGCCCATGTGGTGAGAAGCACTCGAGTAGATGACCCATGAAGATGTAGAAGCTGCTATAGCTACAAGGGCCTTGACCTTTTCTTTCTCCTTACCCTTGCCTTTTGCCTTGGTAGAATCTTGGGTAGATGAATTCTGCTTGATGGACTCAGGAACACCTATGTTGTTCTTCTCTAGAAGATGAGTTAGGTGATCTATTTGTTTCTTCATGTATTTGTGTTCATCATGCCCTATATTTTTAAAATAGGCACACTTAACCTTCTCCTTTTTAGTTTTAGCATTGGAGGATGAAGACTCAGTGTTGTTTTTGGCAGGATTGGTGTTTTTTTCTTCTTCTCCTGGTCCTTGTTCTTTTTCTTCTTCTCTTTTGTTGAAGTCTTATCCTTACCATTTCCAGCTATCAAATCTTGGGGTTGAGTAGACTTCATTTTGCCTATTTGAATTAGCTTATCTTGCTCCCTAGTCAAGTCAACAATGAATGAATCTAAAGAAGACATTTTCCATGTAGTGCCAAGGGCACTTTTTATGGCATGGAAAGTGGAGACAAAGACTGAATAACTTAGACCTAACTTTGCGAGAATATAAAGAATGAGTTGATCATCTTTCTTCTCTATTCCACATTCTTTCAATTGAAATCTAAGGGCCTTAAACTTAGTGAAGAAGTCCTGTAAGGTGTCAAATTTGCTAGGACTTAGACTTATGAGTTCGTTTTCGAGCTCATGACCTCTCATCTCATCAAGCTTCCCAAATAAATTTTCTAAGGTGTCCCATATGTTGTTGGGAGTCTAGGAGGATTCTAGATGGAAGAGAAGTTTTAGAGACATAGACAAGCTCAGTAATCCATAGGCTTCATCACTACGGTTGTACCACTTAACCTTTTCAGCATCAGTGTTGGGTTCTACTTCTGTACCCATGGTGATCCTAGACAACCTTTTGCTTCTAAGAATGATTGACATTTTAACCTTTCATTCATGATAGTTGAAGGGTGTTAGGGGTTTAAGTTGAAAAGAATATATTTTTAGCTGAATTTAGGTGAAGTTGTGCTGATTGCAAGTTGTGAAATTATGCAAAAAGGAAAATGAAAGCAAAGATTTGCAAGTTGTAAAAAGAAATCACACCCCCTCAAAATATTGAGTCCCTCAAAAATATGCAATTTCGCATTCAAAATATATCAGACTTAGCTGAGAATGCATCTTAGAGCAATCAGTGCAAGACTAAAGCAAACAGGACGTCAGACTCAGTCGAAAATGTGTCTCGAGAGACCCAAATTTTTGGCACTTTATAAACTAGTCCATTTTTGACAAATAACAAGCCTACACTATGGAAAATTTAATTACAAACACTTTTGAAAAAAATGGCACCCAAATCTGAGCTACCATTTGTAAGATATTAAAGGTTCAATTTTTCTGTAAACTAATGTTTTTGCAAAAAAAACACTAAAATATTAAAAAAATGTATATTTTGAGAGAGAAAGTGGCCTTCCAACCACTCATTGGATTCAACACAGAACGAGAAATCCAAAGGAGGTTTGTGTGAGGGGAATTCACCTCCCACCAACTTGGGCCTCACCCTTCGTCTTCGATAGGTGAAGATACAAGTTTAAAATGAAAACCCCCAAATTATAAAACTGTCTAAAAATTAAATATTCAGTCAAATTGACTGATTTTTGTTTTAAAAGTCTTTTTTTAACTGAAAATAATGAAGCATAAATAGAATGAAGGATTGCCAAGTGTCCAAAGTGCGCCATATGGGATGCCAAGTAAGGAAGAGGCACCAAAATAACAAAGTTCAGAATTTAACTTAGAAAAGACAAAAAAATGCAGACCTATGTTGGATGTCATACGGCCTGAGGGCACCTTGCAAATAGAGAAAATAAGTTGGAAGGACTACCTGAGGTGTAGCATAATTGAAGGCGCCTTGCTAGAAGGAGTGTGGTGCAAAGTTGACTGCTGACCAGAAGTGCGTGGGTTTGCAGGCCAGAAAAATAACAACAAAAGTTGGGATGCCGTACTGCTATGGTCAGCTATTGGAGAGTGCGGACTACTACTGCTACTTAGCGTGGACTGAATGTTGCTCTTCCCTCTACTGCTCCACACAACAATGGCACCCAAGCTAACTGCTGAACCAGCCCCTGAAGTGAAGACAACCAAGACACCCAAATGCCAAGGATTCCCAAGAAAATGATACCAGAAATGATATATATATATATATATATATTAAATTTTATAATAGATCTAGAAATAAAAAACAAATAAAACTCCACTCCTCTTGATTTCAAGATGAACTAAAAGCATAACCAGACACACGATTACCGTTCTTGCTTTGATACCACATCGGAGTTGTTGCCAGAAGATGGATAACGCAAGTGAAATGGAGACGTGATCACACAAGATGAAATAAGTGCACACCACATAGATGCTAAATAAATTTTAAAATTACACAAGAAGATAAATTACACAAGACAAAATAGAGAAAACCAAAATCTGATTAACATGAGATGGCCAAAGTGAGGACTACAAATAGGAGAGTACGTAACTCCTCCACAAAAGGTGGACAAGGCACCCCAAGAATAGACTGTAACTCCTCCATGAAAGGTGGTGACAAGGTGCTAAGAATAGAGAAGTAACTCCCATCAAGGGAGTTACTTATGACATTCTTATGTCACCTATGACACATCTATGACACACACCTCCACATAAGCTAGCCTATCCCACAAATGTAGGAAAACTCCATGTATGCACAAGAAATACAATTTCCCTAATTAAAAAATAGGGAAAAATAAAAACCTACACTAATAGGTAAAACTTAAAACATGGAGAAAATAATATTTTATTAGTTGTTTTTTGCACTTTTCTTGGTTGTTTACAGTTAGTGGACTCATACGTGTTATTTTGAGCTCAATAAGAACTTTATCTAAAGTTAAAATACTAAAAAGACTTTGGAAATATGTTTAAAATGTTATGATAACCTCACTCTATCCATTTTCATGCTTGAAACTCCCTGAAACCCTTCTTGGAGGCTTGTGAAACTTGCTTTTTAGCTCCTTAAGAGAGTATGAAAGTCTTAAGTAAGCTTTCCATTTGATCGAAACACAATGAAAACTTGAAAAATTACCTTCCTTAACAATCTTCAAAACCTCAAAAATATATTTTCAAGCTTTGGGGTTTAAGTAGGCTTTTAGACCTACCTACACCTTTTCAAGTGAAATGACATGATGCTCACCTTCTCACCTAATATAAAAATCATGGGTAGGATTATTAAAACACCTTTTATGTTTTCCAGGACGTGATCCAATCCATGCATCTATATAATGAAGATAAGACAACATAAATAAGCTTGCAACTTGCCTCTTCAAGCTTGAAACTTCCCATATCTTCTATTTATGAGTTAGATGAAGGTTGTAGATAAAAATGGGGGCCTTAAAGTTTTTCAAAAATTCCCAAATACTCTTAAAACACCATGCAAGAAGAGAACAATAAAACCACATGGATGCACTTGAGATAAAACCTACAAAAAAATGGTTCTTGGCCAAGAAAGGGCTATAATATTAGGTTTTTGGCCTATTTATTTGATTGAATACCTCTTTTTCATGATTGAAACCTGTAACTTATGTGTATGATTTTGAATACCCTCCATAGAGCTTGAAACTTTTATCAATAAGCAAAAAACCCTTGCATCTTCTCTTTGATGTTCTACATGAAGGCTATTTGGAACATGCTAGCAATGGAATACATTAATACCACCATGGGAAACATTTTGGAATCAAGTTGTAGGTCTGTAGGATTGATGTTTAGATCTTACAATATTGAAAACCATGACAATATCATCAAACTTACAACTAGGTTATTCTTATGCCTGAAACCTACAAGTTATTAAGAGTGAAACTCCTTATTTTGAAGCTCAAGGCATTGAAGGAACCTAAAACCATGATGAAAACTTTATTTTGTGTGATTTGATATTGGAAATTTGTACATCATACTTATAACCTCTAAATCCATGATGCTCTTTCCCACATTGTGAGGTGAATAAGACCACCAAAAGGCAAGGAAAGAGGGAAAACCAAGTCAAACAAGTTTTATTTCATTCCTTAACCATTTGTACAAACTTGAGAGCTTATGAAGAGTCTTCATATTTCAAAATGTCTTTATGCAACCTTTAGAATGCTTCACCCTTTTTCTATGACTTAAAGACTTCAAATATGATCTTCCACCCTTTTATGAACTTATGAATGCTTCGTAAGACTTTTTATCTATTTATCATATTGAAAAATAATTGAAAAGGATTGTTTGAGGCTAATATAAGACTAAAAAATGACTTTAACACCATTTTGATGAATTTTACCCTTGAAAATCATTTTCATGTCCCTAATCATTAAATAGGTATTCATTAAGCTAATGTGAACCTAGGACTTAAGAATGCTTGCTAGGTCTTTTGGTGAGTGCTTATATTGAGGGGTATTTTGAGTGATTTTAGACATGAAATGGGGCCTAAAAAGGTTAACATGACATTAACAAGATTTTAGACACACATTTTTGTATTTAGAGGTCCTCCATTAGGTTTGTTATAGTGTACTTCAAACCATGACCTCAAAAAATTACTATTAGGCCTTATCCAATGAAGGAAAAGGCTCAAGTATCAATGAATTTAACATACCTATTCTTAAGGTAACATAGTTATCATGAAGGTATTTTCAAGGACCATGCTTAGCTGGTTTTGTAAAATAGTGACCCTATCCAAGCATGTCAAGTGTCAAGAGACCAAGGGTGAATATAATGTCAACAATTAGCATTCATAATATTAAAATAATCAATTTTTTATTCTAAACACATGAACCCATAGTTGACTGTTTTTCCTCTCTATTTAATGATTAATATATCATAAAATATGGATGTTTGCCTTATTTACACAATATTGATAATGTTGAAACCCTTATTTCTTATTTAGATAATTTAAATGAAAATGTTGAAATCACACCTCTTTATATATATATTAATGGTACACATGCATATACCACTTCTCCCCCTATCTTCATAGGTTACAAATAAGAAAATAAAAATATTACTCCAAAATAACCTCTCATTGGAAATGAATTGTTTGATGATACACCTAGATTGTCAAAAAAAATTTCTACATCTCTCTTCAAAATTGCACAACATTAAAAAAAATCAAAATTACATTACATGAAAAAAATGATGATGTTGCATCTCAAAAATCACAACTTAGTTATACAAATGTTTCTTTATCATATGATAATGATGTACCCAAAATATAAAGTAGCATTGCATCTTCTATACCTTTTTAATTTGAATTCAAAAATGAAAGTGAAAATTACATTTTCCCTTCCTATAATGATATTACCAATAAAATATAAAATGTTCTCCTTTCTCCCTCCTTTACATTTTCTGCTCAAATGATTGTTCCAATTTTAGATAATGAAAATGAAATCATGTCCCCTGCTCCTATTTCATGCTATAAAAATTCAATTAGTCAAGTTCCTTGTAATGATAGTTACATCAACCTTCATGACATCTAATATGATATAATCACTTATATAGAAATGAATGTTCCTTTACCCAATACTTTTCAAACATGTAATAATCATAAATTATAGTGCAATGATAGTTGTGAAGAGACCATCATTCCTATGTTTCATATGGATGATAAATTATAATCTATGAGCACATATTCAAACTCTCCAAAAGTTTCTCCTAATTACATAGTATCTATGATGACTACTATAGGATATATTCAAAAATAAATAAGGACACTTAAATTATAAGTACTTTAACATGATGTTACTCTTGATGATAATGTTCTAAGAGATCAAGCCCTTAAATGAGAGGTTTTTGAATCTCTTTACCCTAAACTTTTTGTTATGCATATATTACATTAATTTGATGGTAAATGAGACCTTTAAAATCACTTGAAAAAATATATACACTCCTTTGACCATTGGGCTAAAAATGGATGCTTGTTATGAAAATCCTTATATAGAATATTAACTCAAGAAGCTATAGATTAGCTATATAGCCTTCCAAATGGGTATTTAATAACATATAAAAAACTTGAAGATGTGTTAATATCACACTTCCACAAAAATAAATTACCAAAACTACCATTATATCATTTACAAACCTTAACCCAAAATTAGGATGAATCTATCTACGACTATATTATTAGACTCAAGGATATATTGTAATTATTGAACTACACCCCCTTGGATTTAGAGGTACAATTCATATTTAATAATGGTCTTATTTCTCCACTTAGATAAATATCCTTACACAAACCTTTTACTTCTTTTGATATTTTATATTGGGATGTGCATAACTATGCATGTACTCTAACAAATACCAACACTAAGTCACATGTTTCGTTACCTAAAGGAAAGCATGTTACAAATAATTCCTAAAAATAAAAACCACAAAACAAGAAGGTTCATGAGCCATCTCAAATACCTTCTTCTAAATCAAAAGTGCATATCACAAAACATACTAGTAAAGGTCTTAAATAAAGGAAAGGAACCTACACCCAAAATACATAATGTAGTAAAAACCTATACCTCTATTAAGAGTAACCACTTTAGCTTAATTAGCATAGAGATAGACTGCAGATATATTAAATACACTATTGGATAAATGGTTGATTAACCTTCCTCGAAATTATTAACACCCACTACATAGATTTGAAAAGGTGAAAGGACACATTTTTTCACTTATCATGGTATTAATGGACATCATGATAACAATTTTTTTGCATTAAGGTAGAAAATTTCATAACTTGTAGATTGAGGGATCATTACATTTAAGAAAGACACATATAGGTATCTTTCCCGTACTTCTTCTACTGGTCATTCTAAGAGGGTTGACACATCCCATTCCGATCCTTTTCTGAATGGGTGGTCCACCAACCTTTATATAAATCATCCACTATAAGAAGTATTTCTCCTAGTGTACCCTCTACTAAGACCGATCTTTCCCACACTAATCCTAGAAAGGAACCATTATTTCATCAAGATCTCGCTAGAGGGACACATGGAGAAGGAATTGAGATAAAATTGATAAAGACTACTCACATATCTACATGGAATATTTGGGTACCAAAAATAACATGCAAAGATATACATTAGATAGATACACTTAATACCTTTAAAGATGCTTCAATACCAGTGTTAGAACAAGAGTGAGAAACTATTTACCACTTGATCATTATATTTGATATTTATCATTTCCAACTAGATTCTATTAAGTGAAATGATTACCTCAATATCACTAATAAACAAACTTAAAATAAATTACCAATATTTTCCAAAAAGTGCACATACCATATCTATATGTATAATACATAGAGTAAAAAAAATCAAGCATTTTCAAAGTAATATGACATAAGAGTACACATCCATTTCAAGACCAAATATAACAAGAAACATCATCATATAGATCAATGATGATATAAATTTTATAAAATAAACAACATCATTCACATGTAGGGTTATATCCTTAGATTTATACAAATTTTCATCTCTATCTATCTCTATCAACCTAACATCCCTAGATATGGAGGCTCATGAATCCTATTTTGGACCATGAGATTGAGATTGATCTTGTAATATCTTCTCCAGTAAACTTAGTTGATGGAGTGTCTGGTCATGATCTTAGTGAAGAGAATCATAATGATCAATCAAAACCTACATGATCTCAGTTGAGCTCTATTATGGAATGCCTCATATGTCTAGTTTCATATGTAACTCATCATGCTCAGTAACCTCTACATGGAACATTACCCATACTCTCACAATAGGATCAAGTAATGGAACATGAGCACCTGTAATGTCCACCACTCTCTCTAAAAAACCATCTCTAATGATGTCCATGGGTACACTCCAAGTCAAGGTTTGTATAATATGTCCTAACCTCACTAAAAACTATTGATTACCTTAGACCAATGATGATAAACACAAAATTAGATACATTTATTATAAATTCCCAACCAATATCCTATCAATAAAATGAAACTATATATGACATACTCACATGTGAATCTAATACGAGCCTCATCAAAAAGTTGTGGAGCTATCAGGTACCACCATGTCTACCTCCTCCATCACCTCCCTATGTTATAGATGCTACACCAAGGAGAAAAATCACTAGAAATAATAATGACCATTGAGTCCCTTCCCACCACTATGTATATGCATCCATGCACATATCATCATCACATGTGGAAAGTGGTACAACTAGATCTCTCTCCCCAAGTGGAAAAAGGGCCAAACCTGGTGTCAAAGGAGATGGTCTATAATTTGTTTTATGGCTATTTTTTACTTTAATATGCCATATATATGGATCCAAGGGCACCCCCTATTTAATGGAAAAATATCTCAAAATGTGATCACAATAAAATTTATCATACACCCTGATAAATTAATCAACCAACCACATACTAGCACAAACATGGTGTAAATCTTATGTATTCTCAGTCTAATTTAGAAATTTCCTATACAACCACCATATAATATAGTCTAGTGTCAAATGATCTAAAATGATTTGATACTTCATGTGGTATGTGATCTACCTTGAGGCACCACCCATCATGCTGAAAATAATTAAGAGTGGGCCCATCCTGATAAAGATCCACCAACTAACCAACAACTAAAATGTGCTCATAGGCCCATCAATACATTATTGTTCCAACACCTAGACTACCACTTCATGTCTCCAAGAATACCCTGTATAATTATTGATACAAGTGGGCTACCATGGTACACCCCCCCCCCCCCCCCCCCCTCCACAAAAAAAAAAAAAACAACTCCTCGATCCTAAATGTAATGGAAAATGTGATACATTTGGTAAAACATCACTACCCCACCACCATAAACAAATATAAAATAATGAAGTAAACAATAGATAAACTTATATGATCATATATTATCATCTCTAATGATCATATCCAAGTGGATAGTAATACTTGGCTCTACATCTACTAACCACTACCTAATAAAGTACAAATGAGATTATTGAATATATCCAATACTCACATCTCTATATACATGTGCCCTATCTCCTATGATATGAAATACTAGAATATGGTAATCATACTCCAATGTAATCATCATGTCCCCTATTTAGAGCCAAAAGGTGTAAGTATCATGATTCCATCTCTTAGTTATTTTTGTCATGAGATGGACATCATAAGTAATGTGACCTAAATGGGCCACATATCCTAGTCCTACCCAATAAATTATATGTCAATATAAATCATCTAAACAAATATTTGAAAGAGTATAAAATTTCCTTCCATGCCAAAAGCATGAATATGCACATCATTATACATAATAAATAAAGTAAAACCATGTATTAATGGTCATATTACAACTATTTAAAGCATGCCCTAAATCTAAATTTTCAAAAATCAAATTGAACATGAGCATCAAATGATATCATCAGTTTAGGATGTTATCATAGGACACTAGCATAAAAAAATGGACTCTAACATTGAATGATCAATGGTACTATCCAACTTAGTGATGGTAGTGTCCATCAACACCTAAAAATTCATAAAAAAATACCAAAGAAAGCAAAATTTTAAAAATCTAAAATTACAAAATATTAAATATTTTTTTCCTACTTACCAACTCCTAAAGATCTTGTCCTCCTAAGGTAGCTTGAAGTATCTCAAATCACATCGATTGAATAACTTGTCCCTGAAGAATTTTTAAAATCACTCTAGAGCAAAAAAAATCAAAAGTTCAAAATGAAAATGACATGGAAATTGTTTTCAAAACCCTTTCTTATAGTTTTTGAATTTTCACCTCTCAAAATTTCAAATGGAAATATCTTGAGCATCAGTTATCCAAATTCAAAACTTTAAGTTGTGTTAGGATCCATGCAACGAGTTAGAACTTCCATCCTATAACAATTTCATAACTAATTTTTACAAATCTAAAATCACTTAAAATTTGTAAAAAAAAAAAAAAAAAATTCAAATTTAAAAAACTAATTTTTAATGCTACATACCATATTAACAAATTTATCAAGGCATATCACTAATACATAAAACAAATCATATATGATCGATATATATATATATATATATATATATATATATATATATATATATATATATATATTTACATTCTATCCATTTCATCCTTTTGTAGTGTAGTGATTAGTAGATTTTATCTCCCTCACCTCAAAATGGGACATTCTAGTGGGGGAATGTCATAAATTCATGTCCTCCACATTTACACAGTTTATAGATATTAGTGGGGGCATGTCATGAAGACATGGTATCCACACTTATTCAGTTCTTAGTATCTCTATATTTTAGTGGGGGCATGTCATAAGTTCATGACATTCACCCTTACAACAAGCTAAAAATCACATTACTCACACCCGATATGGTAGGGGGCATGCACTATGTTCATTATTTATATTATTTACCAAATGCACTAATTTGTTTCCTAGATTCACCAAATTACAAATATACAAAAATATTTCACCATGATGCATCAATTACACCAAGATGTATTATTATCACACCTCATCTATGTGTATAGGTTGGTTCTATTTATAGGTTAGAAGTGATTAAATCATCCAATATCACAATATTATATGTTTTCTTGATTATATCAATCAACCTCACTAGGTTTATAAAATGATATTGATTAAATCACTCATTTTACACTAAATTACATATATTTTTATACTTGATTTATGCTAGTTGGGATGTAATACTCTAAATGGCCGAAGCACCATTCTCTTTATACCAAGTTGGGGGAATAATCACCTCCCAAATCTCCCTATTCTAGATATGACACCTCCAGGGTGCATCACACGTGACCATTTGTGTACTTATTCATTTTCCTAGCCAAAAAATGGATGAGGTATTGAGTCCCTTTATACATCGCTAGCTTCTACAGTGGAGTCAATATCCTAGAAACATCACTATGTAGTTGTAGATGATATTTATGAATTATATAGCATCTCAATCTTATACACTTGGAAAACTTAGACCTTGGTCGTTCCTCTCAGTTCTAGACATTTACCACTTCTACAATTCTTTCATCTACTCTCTCTTGTGCCCCTTGGCCTTTATCTTAGTTTGACTAGTATTATGTTTATGACTTAAGCCTTATATCTTTTCCATAATTTTTAAAACCTACTTAGCTTACATGTCTACATGTTCTGATCCTACACCTATTTATTTACTCCATGAACACTTGCATCTCAAATAAACACCTACGTCGACATAGGTGTCTTATTTTGATGCAAGTTTCTAGTGCCCTAAAATCATATAATTTTCAAATGAAATGTATCTTAATAGTTGGCCTAAGTGATATTATGCAATATATTTTCCTAGGTGATATTATGCAATATATTATCCTAATAGGAGTGGTATATATGCATGACCACTCCTCATTCTAAACTCACCTAGCATTCATACCAAAGAGCAATCAATTGATTAAAGATTTCATATTTTTTTCCTATTTTCAAATCGTTAATATGAATAAAACACCTAAAGGTCTAAATTATTGAAGGAATAACCTAATATATTGATTCACCAAGTTACAAGCTAGGTCATGATTATACTTAATTTTCACATATTTTACCTTTCTACACACACAAGCCAACATTTTAGGGGAGAACTACATTTATCTGAGGCCCTTTTCAAGGTAGTGGATATGTAGGAAACACCCATTTATAAAAGGATATTTAGGATTATCTCGACACCATGTGCCCACTAACCCATTTTTACCAACGTAATTATAAGATGAAGAATTTGGGTTTGATCATTTGATAAGGAATGATAGTCCATGACCTAGATCTAAATGCACCAAAGTGAAGGTGATGACAAACCAAAAAGCATCTAGGTGGTCACATCTAGTTTTAGTAGGTATTTCATATTAGACAATTGCCTCAAGTTGAATCAAGTGTTTTGGGTTATAGAGGAACTTACTCTTGAATTTGGTGACTATTCCAAAAAATTCTTCCATTCTACTTTTTTTCTGTTCTATATCTATATTTGTATTAACATCAAAACCAAATAATTATATTATTTATTTTTCATTGCAATATATAACACAGTTGTACATTCCATTTTAACATATCTCAACATAAATTTGTCACATTGAAATGTCATCTTTTATGTCTTAAGACCTATTTCAACTGACACAATTGAAAAACTCCTAGGTGTAGTGTATACACCTAAATCCACTCAACCTAATAATCTTATTAAACTCACTAATATTACCCATAATCATACTTATAGAAATTAATTAATATCCTAATTCCTACATGAAATTCCTTACATCCCATGAACCTTAATATACCCTTACAACCAATTAATTACCCCATTAACCCACTAAATAGCCTACCTAGCTACTAATCTACCCACTAGCCCACTTGATAGTTTAAAATTCCCTTTTATTCATCTACCCATCTACCTAGCCTATTCCTAGTCCTTCCTAAATCCCTAGCCCCTAATCACCCACCTAAGACCTATCCCAATCCCTCACTAATCCCAATTAGTACCTAAATATATTTTAGAATTATCCAATTCTAGAACCTCCTCTAACTTAGCCATTCCCCTATAGAGGCCTCTATTCTAGATGTTTCCAAGGAATTTTTAATTCTTTGGAAATTCCTCTACCCTTGATCTCCATGGATCAAGTTTGAATATGATCCATTGATATTCCCCCATTCACTTATATATACAAGGCATTCCTCTATGACCAACTAACTTGAAAATACATAAGCTTTCACTATATTTGCATTATTAACCATTATTAAAACACTTCATATCCTTCTCAAATCCATTAAGAAGCCATTGAAGCCATTGACAAGCTCAATTAATTAATCCAAAAATCTAATCATTTTTCACTCAAAACAACATGGAAATCTTGGAGAGGATCTTTAAGGGACAAAAGGATGGTAAGAAATCTCATTGCAAGTGTCTGATTGTTCCTTTATCTCGTCCTTTTATGTTGTTTGTATGCTTGGGTTTTTATTGTTAAATATAGTAATATTTTGAATAATCCAAAATAAATTCACATATTATCAACCTCAATGGAACATACCCCTCAAATTTAACCTCTTGTGCTTGTTAGAAGTGATTTGGTGATCTCCAAGTGTAACTAGATAAAGAGCAAGCTTTGAAATTGGCCCAAACATCTGCATAAGAAAACTATGATATTGACCTACAAGTAGTGATATTATAGTTGCAATATTGTCTTTATTTAAGAAGTATTGCATTAACTATTGACTTAACCACTAACATTCTAGTTTTTTGGCAGGTTATTACTCCTATGTAATACTATTACTTTGAGAATAACAATATTGTATTAAAATTATGATATTGCCCTTCTAGTTGTAGTTTTATAGATTTTCTATGTTAAAGAAAAATAACTACTTTTGCTTAATTTGTCATATTTTTTGGGTCCATATAACTTAATCCTATTTTGTAAGAACTAGGTCTTTATCTTTTATTTGTAATAAATTTGGAATAATCAACCTTAGATTGTAGGGTGTTGAATTGTAGTATCACCACTTTGAGACCTGTGATATTGACCTAAAAGTCCTGATATTACCACTAATAGTTGTGATTTATTTAAATTTTGATAAATTTTTCTACTAACCTTTACCTTATAATTTTATCCCATTGATTACTCTCTATTTTACAAGAAATCAACTGGTCTTATAACCCACTTTGGTAGCTTATATAAGTGTGTTAGGCATTATAATATTATTTTATTAACCAAAATTTAAGGGGGTTTTTATGTGTTATGTTAACATGGAAGGCATAAGGAGGAGTCACTTGAAGATAAAACTATTAATCCCTAACCTTTTTGTGTTATCTTCCACAATATCACTAATCATGAATCTATAATTTTGTAATTAAATTAGTAGTATTATAGTTAAATCAATGACATTGTGATTTAGTAGTTTATTTATATATTAGCAATATTTATTAATTATTTCAAATTTGTAAACACAAGTGTGAGGGCCACTCTAATAGATAACCATCTTTCTATTTTATAGTTTTGTAGTTTTATCCATTTTGTCATTAGTTTATAAAAAGGTCAAAAGGTTTGTATATAGGTCCTTAAAACAAATATTTGATATAGAAAATTGTAGATTAGTCTGTACATATTTCCCAATCATCCACATTATAGTCAAAATTTTAAAGTTTTGTAGTTTCCTACAATATCTCCATTCTTGAAGTCACGTTATTGTAGTTGAAGATGTGATATTGCTTAACCATCTACAATTTTGTAGAAGCTATAGGTTAACCATCATGGTTAGCTATTGGTTGCAATATCACAACTTGACATTAGTGGTTTTACATAAAATTTATGGTATTATAGTTTTTAGTTATGATATTGTGTTTAACTGACTGTGTAATCATAGTTCTATAGGGGATTAGCAATTTTGCTTCAAATTAGACTACTAACACTTTTCTTCTAGGACCTCTAAAGGCAAAGGAACTAAATTTGATTTGATGACCCTTATGTTTATAGGAAGAGTGACTAAATCCTATAATATCATATTTTTGCTTA